>CM028364.1:54719936-55319936 GCA_016624345.1 Platycodon grandiflorus
CTAATTGAGTTACTTCTTTCAGAATATTTGAATGCTCCAACTAGTATCGTCTGTCATCTATAAGGTGAGGGGAAAGAACCAGTCAACCAATTGGTTTACCCACTCCAAGGAACTTATACAGATACAACATATCTCATTCTTCCTTGTATAAGCATGTTAGATTGCGTTCCTCAGCAGATGGCTTAAGAAAGGGGAGGTCACAGAGTGGTAAAGGGTCATCATCTTACTTTGGAAAATATTTTTACGATAACAACTTCCCATAAACTGGCAAATGGATGTTGTGATAGCAGATTTCTGGATTTAACCTAGTGTAACAAACAATGCACAATTAGTCTGAATTTCTCTGTTGTGATTCAGAATAGCAGCTTGCATGACTACTCTACTCTACCCTTTTTTTCTTTTTTTCTTTTTGGAGGGGGTTCTATGATAGGATGACTTCTCCTCTACTAACAGAATGCATCATAAAGCATGTAGAGTACACATACATAGCTTGAAGAAACCAGTTTAGTGATTTCACCACATCATTTGGAAGATCATACAATGTATATGATACACAGCAAGTATACAATAGAGGAGCATCTCCTTCTTTCAGAAAAAGAAAGGAAAAAGTATATAACTCTCTACTCTCTAGTTCCTTTCTTTCTGGAAAAGTATGCACTTTAAAAAAGTGCAAGGGTTCTTCAGATCTATTATAAAGCATTTGATGATGCTTGAACTATCTTCTGGGTGCTTGGGACTATAAGCTACTAATTAATATGGGTTTCATCCGAAATAGGATTATTTGTTGGACAGCTAAATTCACACAACTTGCAATGTTGTCAAGAAATCCCCGATTAACTCAAGGACGTGCAAGCATTTTGTCCGCTATCCACATGGGAAATATCAAGATGATTGTGAATGTGACTAGGTCAGAAAAGAGAGGGATTATACCTCACTTCTGAATTCCTCAAGGGATTCAACAGTTATTGCTTGGTCCAGAAACTTCTTAACAGCAACTTCCTGAATAATCAAACAAAGGCAATGAAATTCAAATATATATCTGCGAGGAGATAGAAGATCAGAGACATAAGTAACAGGCAAAAGCTATCAAGACTGACGAAGAATCACTTTAAAATTAAAGGAAAATAACATGAATGGCACACAAAAGCTAACAACTCCAATTAAGTCTCCATCTGGCGATCAGCAAATATGGAGTTCCTTAATAAAGTTCTGCGAGTGTGCACCAGTATACCAATGGTTTTGGTTTGTGATAACTGAACTGGCCAATTTCTTGGTTTAGTATGAGATACCTATAAAGACATCTAATGACAGGTTCATGTGCGATAGAGGTACGCCGTATGCCTAAGACGCAGCATGGCCGTAGTTGTACCACGAGAATGACTAAGGTCAGAAATGCTAAGCACAAGAGTACATGACAGATTCGATCTCTCCAAGTGAGTTAAGATTGATATGGTATTGGTGGTCCATGTACCTGTGCACACAAGCATATTCTATCTCCATTATGTAGTACATACGAACAGTGGAGTGAGTAGGGGGCCAGACAAGCCCTCCACTGACCAAAGCTCTGACTCCCTACCACGGTGGAAGGTGACCTCTCAGATTGATTGGCCACTCTCATAAAAATAATGAATCGTGGCATATCAAGCCACATCCAGCATCAAGAAGGCTCCTCAATATCTTTCAAATTTAACCTCGAACAGTATAAAAGTGAATCAACCATCCAAATGAACAAAAAACCAACGGGCACAGCAACCGCCATTGTCTCTCTCTCTCTCTCTCTCACAAAGTCAGAAATAAAGCGTTTGTCCGGCCTCTCTCTTCCCCCCCCCCCTTGGTGAAGTCAAAAACTCTGAGGAACAATCTGACTCTACTGTGATAAGTACGGGGCTGGGGCTTGCAGTGCTTGCGATAGTGGATTCGCAGGACAGAGGTGGGCTGGTGGGTGAGCAGGGGGGGATGATTTTGGGCCTGAAGCTTGGTTCAGAATAAAGACTTTCCGGGCCATTGGTTTCAGGAAGGGTCAAACACAACCCGTTGACATCCCTAATAAGCTGTGCAGCTGATTATCAAACAGGATCCATTAAGGATCTGAAGAATGGGACTTTATGCAAAGTAATTAAATTAAAGATAACAGAAGTGAAATCCAACAAAAAGGTAAACTCACAGTTCCATGCCAGTCTCCACGGTAAACCTCCCCATATGATCCTGAAATAGAAATAATGTGCCAAATAAATAATATTATATGAATAAAATGAAATGGATTAAAATCATCTCAATAAATCTACTCATGGCACAAAATCAAGAGAACATAGTAAGCAGCTCGTACCGAGTCCGATACGCTCACCCAAGGTGATATCCTCCCATGGAATCTCACAGTCCGATACATCATCAAGTGCTGATTCCGATTTTGTGCTACCAGTTGACCTATCTGATCTTCTCTCACCTTCTGGATTTTCTCCTGACACTAGCTGCTCCTGCTCGCCACTACCACGAGGCTCATAAGCAGCAGCAACAACTGCATCTCCATCAGTTTTTGCACAGTCCACTGCATTAAAAAATGCAGCAAAACTACTTTGTACATGACCAGTGGTCTCCAAGTTCTCATACTGCTTTCCGACGGCAGCAGTTGTTGCTACAACAGCTGCTGCGGTGGCAGTCGCCGCAGCTGCTACAGGAAGTTCAAGATTTGAGTCGCTGGTTCTTGAAGCAGCAACCACCATTGAAGATGCCACAACGGCTGCTGCTGCTGCCGCTGCAGCTGCAACAGGGACATTTCTAGCATATTTAACTGGAGTTACTTCAGACTGTGATGAAACATGCTGTCCAGTTACTTCCCTTAGATCTAGAGGTTGTTTCGGTTGTACTGACGGACTTCCTTTAGAATGCGCACCATGGTAAGGCAAGGGAGGTAAGAATCGAACATGACAAAGATCAGCTTGACCCTTACTTTTTTTTGTCCCACCCCTCTTTTTGTTTTCCTCTTTGTCTTGAGTTGGGGGCTTATCTTCCTTGATCATCAAAGTTGATTGTTCTTGGTAAATTTCAGTAAACAAGTTTGCAGGAGCAACAACACCACTTTCAAGCAACACATCATGAAGTTTCTGAGCTAATTGTGGATTTTCCTTGGCAGCGTCAATCATGTACTGTGAAACATCCTTCACCTTCATTTTGCGTGCTCCTGGGGAGCTAATGCCTTCAGTCCATGAAGGGGATCTTGCAAGCATGTAAGGATTACTAGGTCTCTCAGAAATTTCATGAACCAGCTCTTTCTTTACATAACTGGGATCTGACTGTGAAGACCTCACAGACCCTTCCTCGGTTTTTCTCTGCCGTATCAAACCTGAGGAAGGCCTATGTGGACCTCCATCATCAGACTCAGCTGCAACATCATGATTTCTGGTCCAGCTCCTCTTCTCCAATGTCCCAGATTCTGATTGTTCTTCAGATGAACTTGCACCACTTCTTGAAGAAGCTAAACGAGAGGAGTCCTCATCCTTGGACCATGGACTGGATGAAAAGAAAGATTCTTCATAATCTAGATGTGATGCTGCTGCATCAGATGGAATAAGTGTGCCAGGGTCCGCCATTAAGTCAACAATGTATTCCCTGAAATTCACATCATCCACTGATTTATTAAACAGTAAATGCCATGAGTTCAACTATGAGCACCTGAAGTTCCCTTAAATATTTTGACTTTTTTGTAGGGACTCTTTTAATTTCAAGAGCAGTAGTGCGATTTTGAGAATTGGATTAATTTATTCATTTAGTTTGAGTTTGTGGTGTGGGGGCAGGGGCAGGGGAAATATGTATACTTGACCCTAATTGTGGCGATCGAGACAAGAGACCTCAATTTTCCATCCTTGGGTTTCGGAATAGAGTGATTGTCAAATGAACCCAATTTTCCTTCATGCCGAACAGAATAGTAGAAGTTCAGATTCCCCAATATGAATTGATGGTTCTTCTATCCAGTAATTCCCAACTTAATCTTTTAAAATGATAATCGTTGGTGATTTAAACATAACAAAGTTGCAGGAGGTACCAAGTTATAATTTGAGCTTCTTTAATATATATATATATATATATATATATATATTCAATTCACGTGTAATAATGTGGCATGTGTTATAACATATATCCATTGAACTTAGTGGCAGAACCTAGATCTTCATATTTTACAGGAATCTTTACAAAAAATTTTGGTGTCACTCCTGCTATTTTAGAACCCAAGCATAAGAAAAGTGCAACCCATCAAGGAAACTTATATTTAAGCAACTAAAATCATTCTTCTAAAGGAGTAATGAGACATAAAAACTAAAACCACAGTTTTCAAGTTGACTATTGGTATCAGGAAAAGATAAAGTAGGAAAAACCTTCCATCACCGATCTTTACGAAGTTCATCGCCACATCACTAGAACCAGTATATTGCTGACCTTTCACTAACCGGCAAGGGATGCCAACACTATCAGCCAAAACCTAGAAAAAGAAAAGGTAGGTGAAAGGACAATACAGAAAAGAAAAAGTAGATGCACTCAAGGGCAAGCTAATATAAAACGCGTAAGACTAAAATATAGCACAGGAGACCACGATTTGTAAGGAAGTGCATCCATCCTGAAATCCATGTCCAATAAGGATGACACAGCTAATAGATGACTATGGAGATAGGATATTATTATGAAAATGAATATGCTCCAATAAGTTAAAAGATGATGTATTGACAGAAGAATTAGATATTCCTCATCGAGGGGTTCTTTTAGGTACAACTCATCCGTGCCAACAGATTAGTGAACATTTTCACAAACTTACTCAAATTTTACGCTAAAATGTTGGGGTTGGCAGAGGGCAAAGGTTGAAAATTGGAATAAAAGAACAGCCTCTTTGTGCATATATGCCAGAAATTGGGTCTACCATTCTACTCTTCTGGTAGCCTGAATAAGGGAGACTAAGAGCATTTATTACTGGATTCGTCCCTTGACGCTAGCCAAATCACCAATATCAGACTACAAAGTAAGAAAAAACTAGAGTGCATAAGTCAAAATGGTGCTTCATTTGTCATAAACCTTAAATCTATGGAACTTCTCAAAATTCTGGAAGCACAGGAAATCTTATTTGTTCCCTCTTCATCTCTACAGGTGGAAGTTTTTATGTGAATTATGAAGGACCTGATACTGATTTCATCTGTTCCAAACATGCTTGGTAGGGCCCACAGTTTTGATGCTGTAATTGTAAGAATTTTCTACTGGGTTTAACATAAATACTAAATCAAATCTCTTAGTCTAAATATTGTGATGTAAATGCTTCACTGGAACCATGGTCAAACTCGTTTCCTGCTTTAGATAATTCGTTTTTTTTTCCTTTTTCCTTTTTTCTGTTTTTTTTCTTTTTATTTTCAACCTTAATACCTTAACAAAAGAGTACCTTGAACAACAATGCTCGATGACGTGCCAATCCAACTTTTAAAGAACCAAGAGGCAAGACCATGCTCCCAAGAGTTGCCTTTAATTTGTAACTGAGACCTCTCCAAGCTATCAACATGCTTTCTGGATCCCCAACTGGCCCACCCATGTGATCAGAAACTAAAACAGCAAGCTTCTTCACCAAATCATTACCTACAAAATTTAGAGATTCTGACCTAGACTTGGCAACCATCTCTAGAGCCTTCTGTTCGAGTCGCAACAACTTAGCATCTGCAGCCTTATTGATAAGAACTGCTTCCCAGGTGATGTTTTCTGAAACTGGTGTTCCTTGGAGATCAACAAGGGAAGGCATAGTTGAAGAAGTGGATCCCATCAGAACGCCATATAGATCATAAAACCCGTCCAGTATCTTGTCATCATAGCTAAGAGCATTGTAATTCTGTGAAGCATGAAGGAATCTAGGACATGAGAGATGTTAGAAATGAATAATTTAAAAAAAAAAAAAGGAAGCAGAAGGAAGGGAAAACAAAACAGCTATTATATTGCTCAATTCAAATTATTTGAGATTTAACTAGGGACAGATGCAATCCTGTCTGCGATAAAATCATAGATACACTCGTACAAGAGAATATCAACATCACTTATGTCCTTCTCTTGTAGTGATAGAATAAACAGGAAAAGCAAGGGGCAAAGAGAAAACTGAGCTATAGAAGTAGTACATTACCACACATGCCATTACAAAATATCTTTTTGAACAGAACCACTTAGAGATGAGCTTAACATCATCCTAAGAACAGTTATATAAAATAGATAGCACTTAAACAAAGGCACAAGGAGGATGATACATATTAACCAGCATATAGTGCAACATATTTCTTTTCTCTTTTTGGCCACATTTCACTGTATGAGAGTACCTTTCAGTAATAATAAAATTTAGATTTTGCATAAAGAACTAAAGAAATATATATTCCGGAAAATCTGTCGTTTCTAAGACTGCTGCAAGTACATATCTTGATGGTTTTGAGGGATTCTGATGCATGTCTTTTGAAATCTGTATTCACTAGATCAGGTTGAACATACTCCAGGAATTTCTTTTGCTAGTATCTGTAATAAGTTTTCATAAGCATATGAATTCAGGTTACAATAATATTAGCAGTTTACAGGGCTCCAGTCAAAGCCTTTGGCAGAGTGGTTACAACGATGGCATGCAAACTGAAAGCAGGGGAAGGTCAAGGCTTCAACTACTCCTATTTAAGGAAACACACTCACAAAAAAAAAAAGACGACGAAAAAGTTAATGCACTCCACTAGATAGGAACTCCTTCAGTACATTGAACTAAGCAACCCCCATCATGGTACATCATAAGATTCATAACATACCAATTGGGGTCCTCCCGATGTAGATTGTGGATTGTTGAGCTCAGAGGCATAACAATGTCATGTCTCTCTCAACCTGAGCAACCATTTCTGTAAAGCCTAAGACACCGTAAGAAAAATATCGCTTATCTGGACAACTTTATTTTTTAAACCTATGGTTAGGTTGGTAATTCTCCTCTCTGTTATCCTACTAGTCAGTTACTTTTTCTCTTTCCCCGATCTTCTCCCTAATCTAAATATTGCACGACTATAATTAGACTCGTACTGTCGCGTCTAAGATTGTCCATCATCAAACTCATATCATACACTTCCATGGTAGTTGAACATAAAATATCTGAAAAACACCGTTTCTTGCTATCATGGACATGTAATCCTCTTAAGCTGGAGTTCTATTTCTTCTTCATTTAACCAAGTAACTAACTACTCCCTCAAACCAGATTTACCAGAACACGGTTATGCCCTAACGAATTGTGTTTTGGTTGATCAATTCAAAACATGATACACTTGCATTCTGAAACACCATACATAGCAATCCAATACATTTTTCAGCTTAGGTAGCAATTTTTTCTTTTTCTTTAAAGAGAATTTTTATTGATAAACAAGATCTAAGAATGTACAAAGTGGACAAGAAGTCCACAAGGGAACAAGTGGAGAAAGACCCAAAAAAATCGGGGGGGGGGGGAGAAGAAAAGAATGAAACAATCCAATGAAATACATCAAACCAAAACAGCCTTCCAATCCTTACAGAGATCCAAACAACTCTCCAAAAGGTGGCCAAGGACCATAAGGAAATAAACAGCCCTATCCTTTACCAGCTAAATAGTCATAAATTGATCCGTAAAATTTTCTGGAATTGCAAACCCTCCATATGCTCCATAGTTTCCAAAAATACCATGCATTCATATTTCTTATCTTTGTCACGACCACAAGGGAGAACAAGTAGCATATTGGTAATCGAGAGGGCAAAATGCAGGATTTATTGGGCACCCCAAATTGGTAACATCACACTTTCTAGACAAAAGGACAATGCAGAAACTGATGATTATGTGACTTATCATGCTTTCTGCAACGAACACAAATATTAGGAAAGAGCCCAATGAGACCTGTGATACTGCCGCAAGTTGTTAGTGTTCAACCTATTATGCACTAACCCCAAACAAAAGCCTTGTCTTTAAAAGAAACCTAACCTTTGCAAATGAAGCTGACCGCCACGAAAATATACGGATTTAAGGAATGAGTGAGTTAGGTCATGAAAGAGTTAAGGAGAGAATAACCCTGTTAATTCAAGACCCTAAATCTAACATGTTGGCTCAAGACCCTAGTTTCGTCTGTCACGATGTTGAGACAAAGAGGAACATGCTTCGAATCAAGATAAAAACGATTGCTAGCTCATGAAACTCCCTACTTTGATGTTCCAAATGAAATGTAATCCCATGAGAGACTCCCATATTCTAAGGAAAAATCTAGAAATAGGAGCATTATAAAGAGTTCACAACCGAAAAAAGTCTGGGGATAAAGAATTAAAAGAGGTACATTCACAAAAACCATTGCAACCCTGAAACTAATATGAGAAATAAAGAAGTCCAAAGATCTGCAGATGAATTTCTACGGACTACCATAAAACAATAATTTCCTGATATTCACATCCCAACCATACCAATTCATGTCAAATTTTCTCATGATCAAGTTGACCCCTGGGGAATAGGATTCTAATGGGAAACACCATAACCATTTAGCCAAAAGGGAAACATTCTTGAAGAAAACATTCCTCCTAACCAAACCTCCTTCCTCCCTAGGCTTACACGCAGCGGCTCAACTGAACAATTGGTCCTTCTTCACCTCACCAGACCCTTCCCACAGGAAATTGGATATTATCCTCTCAAGCTTATTCGCCACACCAGAGAAATTAAAAATAAAGACATGAAGTTAATATACTAGAAAGTCGAGCCTTAATCTGAGTAACCCTAACCCTAAAGAGATATAACCCGCTTCCATTTATCCAAAGCTCACTCAATAATTAGATCCCAAAAGGAGATCACTTTAGATTACCTGCCAATATATTGGATTTATAGGTAGCACAATATCATTAGCCTTACTCAGTAAGCTTCAGAATTTTTTACATGAACAAACTTGAAGAGGTAACCATTAAAATTTTTTTCAGAAAAGTGCTCCTATGATTAGAATAATAAGATACAATATAGCATACATGAGATTTAAATGTTCAGACACGCATCCAATGAAGCAAAATAACCTGTATTTCAAGTAGCACTGCTTCAGACTACCTATCCCTTGGAGTTAAAGGCTTACACCTAATAGACATTACAATATTAATGTTAAAGTAAGGGCATCCAACCTTTGTAAGAAAAAATTATTTTTTACAGCACTAATAAAGGAATAGGAATGTAGAATGTAGTGAACAAGGAGTCCACTTAAACAATGCAGTGAAGAGGAGGAAAAAAAAGGACAAAAACCAGCCAAAAGAAACACAATCTAAGTAAATGCTAATCCCTAACAACCGACAGAGCAAGTTCCCTGAAAGACCCCAATGCTTTGATATAGAACGAAGCAAGGGAAACCACCCCATCCCAAAGAATGTTGAAAGAAAGGCTTCAATTTTCAAATATCCTCGCTTTTTGGTATAGAATATCTTACTTATCAAAGAAAAATATCCTCGCATCCTCTTGGTCCAATTGCACCAAAGAACGGGTGAATTTTCTATTGATCCAAGAGGATTTTTCATCTTTTCCATTCCAAACACCCCTCAAACATTGAACCAACAAGTCATCCACCACCGTAGGGCACACCCAAGACTCATTGATAACCAAGAACAAGCGACATCACAATCAAGCCAAGCTTTGGTGGAGAATGAGGTGAGAATGTGATTCGCTAGCCTTCAAGCACATCATACAAATGTATGCACTTAAAGCTTTGTAATGCTTTCTTCTTTAGCTACAAGCATTAGTATTAAGTTTCCTGAGGATAAGGGGCCAAACAAATGCACAAACTTCAGAAGGAATCTTCGCCTCCCAAATGAACTCAGATGAAGGAAGAGGCAAAGGTGCAGGGGACGAGACAAAAAGGCACAAAAAGAACAAAAATGATACTCCCAGGCCCATTAAGCTTCCAAAAGTACCTATCTCTACCGGCCTAGAAGGGGAAAGAACCCAAAAGAGGAGGCAGGGTTAAAAGCTAGACATATTCCCTCTTATTAGGATTACAGCAAAAACATAAGTCCCATGGAAATTTTATCATTGTTATATATGTAAGTATGTAACTACACATTTGTGCATACAGCAACTAAATCACGGTTGATATCATGATCGAGGCAGGTGAAGACCATAACATCAATCCAGCTTACGCAAGCCTGGAAGTGTAAAGGGTATAATTAATCTTTTTGGCTTCTTTCATACATAAACCTACTTTATTGGATTCAAAATCCCAAGCAATTTAAAGAAGAACTTAGCAACGACCGCAAGCAAACTGACCCATGTATAAATAGTTTGATAGCAAACAGAAACATTAATCATAATGTACATAATTCCAAGCAGTATGAATTATATCAAGGTGCAAACTAAACTATTTCAACCATACAGGAAGATGAGAACCATACTTACCCAATATCGATATGCAATAACTTCAGCGGGAGTATTCTCTGCGGCACAGGAGCCCAAACTGATCTGCTTAACGGCCTCAATCTGGACTGCTTCAGGATCCTCCCTAGCACTCAACTCCAGAGCCAACTGAATTTGATATTCCTCCTCTATATCAGGATCCCTAGAGTTGCTAGAGCCCAAATTATGCCTCACTGCATCCAAAGCAGCATCCAAAGCAACACTACTCGCCGAATCAGAGGCTTCAATTCTCTCTCCTGGTTTCACATTCGAAGAGGAGGGAGGGCTGGGACTACGCCTATTCGTAACAGAATTCAGCCATCCTGATATTGCTGAAAAGGGTTTATGCTCAGAACTATGATGTGACTGGGACTGGGACTGGGACTGAGACTGCAAAAGGCTCTCAGCTGATGACACATCACCCAGCCTATTGTTTCCTTTCGAGGAAGTAGACCCTTCTGAATCCTCTGCTGATTGATTAGGCATGATGTGAAGTTTCTTTAATAGGTTCTTCATACTAATGTTCTCAATAATCTACAAAAGTCAATGCTAAAGAAGACAAAATATGGCCATAAACGTCTCCATTTTCTTGTACCAAGCATGAATTGCCACTCGAAAAACCCAAGTTGCGAATTCAAAGCTAACCCAGAAAGAAAGGCTATTTAGGTCAACTGCAAGAAACCCCACAAACACCCACGAAATCCAACAGCAAACATTTCGAGCAAGAACCCAGCAAAATTTGGTTGCATATAACAATACCCAGATGACCAAATTGAAAGAGAAACCGCCCCTTTCAACTCGAAGCAAGCAAAGCAACGATCTTCAAGATGAAAAAATATTGAAATTTTCTCTTTTCCAATATACAGCACAAGTAATATAGAACAAACAACAACAACAAAGATTGATTTTTATATTACCTTGTTGAATAGGAAATCAAATAACAAGAGTGAATCAAAATTGATAGAAGGGAATGCAAAAATAGAACAGAAATTGGGTAATGAAATTGAGATAAAGAGAAAGAGTTAATTAAAAGAGTTAGTAGTAATATAAGAAAAGAAAAGAAAAGAGGATGGCAGGCAGAGAAAGACAGCAAGGACAAACAAGTGGGAGTAGGACCTCAGCAAAGATGATGACCCACTTGAGGAGAGTTTTTTCCCTTATTTTATATTTTGCGGCATACTCGATTTTAATCTAAAGATTAATTCTAGAGGTACTACATATTGAGGCAAATTTTCGAGGTACGATTGGACGTTAAAAGAAAAGGCATATCTCATAAAAAAAAAATTGATATATACATAAAGATTCAACTCGAAATCTTTTCTCTATACTAATTCTCGAGGTATGATTGGATGCTAAAAGAAAAGATCTATCTCAAAAGAAAAAAAAATTTTTGATGTATGCACAAGGATCGAACTCGAATCGTTTTGCACGTTTGCTTAAACAATCAAAATTTCTTGCCACTCATATCAATCTCCATTGATAAGAGAGTGTGTTTCTTAGGCACAAAGATTTGACGGTCCCAAGAAAAGGTTAAATTGGTGGGAAGCAAAAACACAGCCTCAACTTGCACAAACACACAGTGGGGCATTGGTAGTTCCAGATTACGAAGCGTGGGCTTTGTTGAAAATTTCAGGTGAGCTGTACACAGTGGAATATTGATGGCAACTTGGCCAAAATGCTTGGACTATTTCAAGTCATATCCTCCTTAATTCGAATAATTCATTACTGGGTCTAGCTAAAAGTGATTTTATCCTACTTATTACAAATATTTTTAATAGAAATTAGAATAAATCATCCTCGTTATAGAAAAATTTTTGAATAATTCATTACTGGGTCTTGCTAAAAAGTGACTTTATCTTACTTATTACAAATATGTTTAACAGAAATTAGAATGACTATTAATAGACTTATTTCTATTAAAAAAAATTAACAAGTATCCTAAGAATACTTGTTAGTAAAATTCTTTATTAATTGTTTTTTTAACAACTCATGATTCATCAAACCCTATCCATGGAAATAAGTTAACTTTCTATTTAAATCGAGTGTCTTGGCTTGGCTACACGGTGAAGTTAAAGTTTGTTTTTTGTATATTGTAAACTCAATTTAAAGTTTGTTATGCGTATATTGTAAATAACTTAAGTATTACTGCATAAGAAATTAATGAATATTCAAAAATATAGATTTCTTATTCTTGAATTTAGCTGAAATTGAAATTTTTTATTATTATACTTCTCTATTTTAATTGTCTTTATACCAAAAAGATAGGATCTTCTTTTTAAATATGTGAAAAAAGTCAACTATGAGGAGTTGAGAACTAAAATAAACAAATTAAGATTTTAATTTCTTAACAATTAAAAAAAAGATTTGAACTAGCATAAGTGTGGTTGGAAATAAACCAACCTCAATAATTCAAAAGAAATTAAAAAAAAAAACAAAATCAATAAATAACAATGACACATGTACACCATTTTATAGATTATAATATACTTCCTTCGTTCCATATTAGCTTCTTTATGGATTATAATATAATTCCTTCATTCTATATTAGCTTTTACATGTGGTCTAAATATATATAAATATATATATATATATTTTTTGTTTACTTATTAGACTTTAGTATTTGTATATAAATTGTTGGTCCTTCAATGATTATAACTTATTTTGAAATCTACTAACTAGTCATTCTCAAATTTAAGTTAGCTGATGACTGATTTCGCCTTAAGTCAGTAACTGATAATGACTTAAACATTTTCAAGTTCAGTCACTGACTATTAGCATAAGTTCAGTAGACTGATAATATCATTGATTTATCTCGTGTAAGTCTATTAATCTTCAAATGAAAGCTTCCTTGATAAAAGTCCGTTTAATGCAGTATTTTCAAAATGGAGTGTTTTAAAAACATTGCGTTTTTAAAACGTAGATTTTTCATAACGCAATTTTTTTTCTTATAAATGTGTTTCGGATATTGCTTTAAAACGAAGCTTTTTTTTTCTATCAGCGTTTTGGGAAAAAATTGAAAATTTCTGCGTTATAAAACGCAACTGCGTTTTCAAAACCCAGTTTATTCTGCTGCAGTATTGAAACACAATTTTTGCAAATAAGCTGCGTTTTGGCCAAAACGCACACCAGACAGGCTCTAAGCTTCCGTAGCTATTTTAAATTTGTGTCAGTACATTGTGTGCTTTAAATACAAACATGTTTTATATTAATATTTTTTGACACAATTTTCATTCTGAGCTTTGCTTTGCTTTTCAGAATGAAAAAGATAGGTTTTACCTACTTCTTCTGTGATAGTACAAAGCTCGAGAAGAGTTGTTCGTTTACTTTGACTACGACAACAAAGCATTTAATGCAAAGTCAGAAGTTTCCAACGGTCACAAATTTAACCCTGCCTATATAAAGTCGTAGAAGCTCAACGAACAACAACTCCAACACTCACAACATTCAAAGCATTCAAGAGATCAAGACATTTATAACACTTCAAGAGTCCTTGAAGCTTGTGCATTAAAGAGCAAAATACTTAGAACACTTATTGTTTATTTCATTCTCTTTATATCTGCTTTTAAGTTCAATCATTGTATTGAATCTCTCACAAATGCTAATTTTTTGGGGATCATTGATTGTAATACACAAAATTGACTTGTTCCATTTGAACATTCAATCTCCATATTCACCGGTCTTGTTGTACACTGATCCGTTAGTGATCATTTAGGGTTATTAATATTAATGCACTTCAAAATTCAAGTTTGACCAACTTGATAGTGAACATACCAGTCTTCATACTATGAACCACTTTACATATTGTGTTCTTCTATGTTCATTAATTACTTGCTTTAATTGACCAAACTGACCAAAGTTTTAAGCATTGTTTTATTACTTAAAGCTTCAGTCAGTCAAGCTACTCTACATCAGTCAGTCTATCAAGTTGCTTCGTAAGCCGATTCTTCAACTAACCACTTCTATTGATTAGTTGACTGATTTTGAAAAAACGTAATTTTCGCTGCCAAAATTTTACAAAAAATTTTAAAACTTTACAAAAATATTTTAAAAGACAATTCACCCCCTAGCCTTATCAGTTGTCAAAAGTGGACCTACAAAAACCAAGTTAGCACATTTAAGTCAAGGGCTCACGACACTTTTATCCAAATTAGAACTGCACGAAAAAGGTGGAGTGATTCGTAGTTGAAAAATGCTAGGCTTACAATTTCTTTTAAGCTATGTTTGGATGCACAATTTCAAAACTCAAAATTAAAATTGGAAGAATAATTTGAATTCTAGGGAGCTCAAATTGTTCTTTCAATTTTAATTCTAAAGCTTGGAATTGAGCATCGAAACATAGCTTTATAATTTTTGCGATAACTAAGCTTTGATGAAAGATAAATTTGTTTTGGTGAAAAACAACTTTGCCCTCATTAATTCTTAGTTATAGCAAAAATTGTAAAAGGAATTATAAACTTAGCATTGTGGTATTCAAGACAACGTGATGGATTGATACCCCTTGGATTTGTTCCAACTAATTTGTTGGTTTTGATCATTTATATCTTAAGTTTAAATTTTGTTACCAATTATCTTTAGGGGTTTAGTAATCTCTAAGTAAAACTTGAAGCCTTCGTATAGACATGGTATACTCTGCCCTTGGAATTGAGCAATAAATCATTTTTTTTATTCTTACTTTTTTTTTTATAATAAAAACTGATGACATGCCTTAACTTTGAAATAGATCAACCTATTATATTTCTAAGCTTTTCTACCAAAACTACGTCATGTGGATTCATACTTCCTCCAAAACAACTTGGATTAATACTTGAGTTAACTACATTTTCATCTTCGAATTATTTGTGGATCATCAGTTTGACATTTGTACTATTGAGATTCCTAATGTCACTTTCATACTATTAATATTTGTTAGTAAAGAAAGTCGTAAAAGGAAAACCTAATTTTTTAACCATCATACTATCTGAGAAATATTAATTTAATTGTAGGATTAATATATAATTTGGTCCCTAAACTTTACATTTCCTGGTTGATTCGGTCCTTGATGTTTAAAGTTTCTTAATGTGGTCCTTAAACTCAACATTTGAAGCCTTATTAGTCCCTACATCCGTTATCTTAAATATTAGCGTTAAATTTTTATAAAAATACCAAATTTACCCTCACTTGTGGCTGACTATGATGCCTAGATGGATTTGTTTCATCTGGCTGGAATGGATCAATTTTTTTCCCTCTATTTAGTATTTATCTATACCTATCTCCTCTCATCATCATTTCTCTTTCTCTCTCTGACCAAAAAAAAAACACCTACTCTCTCTCTCTCTCTCTCTCTCTCTCTCTCTCTCTCTCTCTCTCTCTCTCTCTCTTCATTATGTTTAGAGCTAGATTTGCAAGCAAACTTCTATCTCTCTTCTCTCTTTCATTTTGTTGATGTCTTATCTTCTCCCTTAGTTGGCAAAATCAATGACTTCCTCTTCAACAGTTGACTCAAATCAAGTAACAACAATTCTGGATAGGTGAAGTATTGTCGATGTGGCTTGCGAGCTCCACAATGGACGTCACTCACCAAAAAACCCTCAAGAATGAGGTTTATTGGTTGTCCCAATTACAAGGTATATGTCAGTCATATTAATCAGTGCAAGTTTTTTTTTTTTTTTTTGAAAAAATTAGATAAATTGATTTTAATTAGTGCATGTCTTCAATTTCTATAAGATCCGCAAAAAGATTGTGGGTATTTTGAATGAATACATCTTTTTCCTTAAAGAGCGATTGACGTAATCAATGAATCTCGAGATGAGGCAAATGAGTTGCAATTGAAAATGTCGAACTTGGAAATAAAGTTGTCCAAGTGCAAACAGAGAAATGCAATTCTTAATAAGCAAGAAGTTGAGAAGCTATAGCTTGAGTTGAGAAGCCAGGTAATGGAGTCAACAAGGTTAAAATCTCAAAATGAAACGTATGAGTGGAAGAAGAAGATATACTTAGATTTTAAATGTCTTTTTTATCTTTGTGTTCACAAATCCAAGTAATGGACAACTAATGTTGCCATATAAATGGTTTCTTCTTTGTATTTGAATGGAATCCTTGTTTGCAATGTTATTGAATTATGCCTCATACTTTGTTTGAAATGGCTTGTTTTGTTTCTATTTTAAATGGAGTCCCTGTGATACAACAAAGATGGCAAAATCAGAAGTGCACTACCTATTTGGTCTGAAATGTGCAATTATATTGGTTTGTGTTTGGAATTTGTCTATTCAAGTTCTATTTTAACGCTGATGTTTAAGATAACGGTTGTAGAGATTTATAAGGCTTCAAATATTGAGTTCAAGGACCACATTAGGAAACTTTAAACATCAAGGACCTAATCACTAGGGAATGTAAAGTTCAGGGACCAAATTATATATTAATCCAAAATAGTAGTTTAAAATTTGTAAATTTGATCATCACATTTGTAATCGCGCTTAAAATTAAACCTAAATTGTTCATTTTTGTTGAAATATAACGTAGGCTTTCTAAACATGCTACGCGTATTTTGTGAGACCCATACTTTTCATGTAATATTTTAACGACAACTCTTTAAACATATGGGTCTCAAAAAGCCCACATCAACATGTTAAGAAAGTCACCGTTAAAATATTTAATACTCCCTCCATCCCTAAATTATTGTCTTCCTTTCCTTTTTTGTCCGTTCCAGAATAATTATCTTGTTTGAAAACTTTCCTTTTTAGGACATCACTTTTACCATTTTACCCTTACTTTTTCCCCTACTTTAATTATGGACCACATACACATGGGCATTAAAGAAAATTACACATTATACTAATATTAATAATCAAGTCAATTATATTTTCTTAATCCGTGTGCCGGATCAAACAAGACAATAATTAAGAGACGGAGGGAGTATAAAATTTAGTAACATTTTAGATTTTATTGTAAGCGCACTAAAAGTACGATAATCACATTTACAAATTAGGGCATCCCCATTGGACGTTCTTAGTTGAAAGAACAAGGCATATCCATTGGGGATATGTTATTATGTTCTTCATTTTTGGTTCTCGGAAAAAATTTCTTCTTTGAAAACATTTAAGAACAAGCCTGGTACGAGGAAGCCTAGTCACGGAGGGAGAGAGTGAGCGGGACACATAAAGCTGAAAGGATAGTGTAGCGGATGCTCCACCTTGGTGCATGAACTCCCCTTTGAAGAATTCTGAAGGTTGTTGGCCACCAAATTGAATTTTTTTTTTCTTTTATTTAATCGGTTAAAGCAAATGTTGTACAACTATCCGTTTTCTTCCAAAAAAAAAAATCATCCATTTAAAATTTTTTTTTATCAAAATGACCAGCGTACTATCATTTGATAACCGATTTGACTTCGTACTCTCAATATCCTAAAAACAAGTCTTCGGCGATACTACAGCCGGACCAACTACTAAACCACAAGTCCAAGACTTGGGAATAAAACAACTACAACAACATATAACATCATTGACCTCAACATGCCGGAATAACAACATAAACCATGAGCCACAACATGCTAGGGAAAAAGAACTAAAACAATAATAAGTTATACACACAAGCACAACATACAAATGTCGGCTACCAAAAGAATACATAAAGTTTACAAACACCAAATACTACCCAAGTAAAGTTGATATAACTTTACATAACCAACGTCCTCACCAAAAGAAATATTACTAAGCCAAAAATAACCTTCAAACTAATCACAAACTTTCCGTCCTCACCGCGAACTGCTAGGCTGGCTCGGATCTAAGGAAAAATATTTAAACAACAAACGGGGTGAGTCGAAACTTAATAAGTTACTAAATGCAACTACATGGCATGGCATAATGCTCAAACGAAAATCACAACATGGTAACGTCATTATATACCACAACTGAACATGTATCATCATCTATGATGTACAAATAACTTATCTCACACAGCACCTTGATATTCACATATGTGTTCGTAAATAAATCACGTTATAAAAGGATATCATTTCTCTTTCTCCAGCCTTGTATTACTCCTGTAATACACAAACAATCAAAAGTGCCTCGATACCCATGTGCGTAGTATCAACGTCCCCAACACAATCCCGTCGGGTTCAACCTAGCAAGCCAAAGTTGGGCGTATTGCTATAACAGTGGGGCTACTTCTCAACTGTGGCCAACAGAGGAGGGGTGTGTGAACTCTGGTACGACGACTTATAGCGATTACAAACATTGATTTGTAAAGACTATAGGTCGTCCCACCATAACCTTAGCAACGACGATGCCAGCTGGACTTACACAACACAAAAGCAGGTATTCTTACATAACTTATTCAAATAACCGTCAAGTCCAAAAGTCGTGAACTTGACAAATAATACGTAGATTATATTATTCTACCATGTATGATCATTAAACATATTGTTCAAGAGCTTTAAAACACAACATTAGAGCTAATTCACAAGTCTCTAATTTACCAGTATCAATTACTCGAAGGGCCAAAATCCATATCAAACGAACTCTAAATTTCGTAGGATTCAAACATGTTATTCGATAAGTGATACTCTAACTAAAAATCTATTTCTTAGAGTCTTTATAACACTTCTAAAAATCTAGGTATAATTGCTATATGCAAAATTTCCCAATTTAGTCTTTAACTTGTTCTTGAGTCAAATTCTATGGTTAAGTGCTCAAAATCAACATGCAACATCATCCAAACCCATCACTTAACACATAAACATGTTATTCACCTTATCATATCATTCAAACATGAAATCATCAAGAAATCAAGACATGCATGAATATTATATCTTAAATATGCAGCAAATTCTTAAGCATACATAAGGGGGGGGGGGTTAGTAACTTACCTCAAATGCACAATCAACCAAGAAAAATAAGATTAAAGCCTTGCTAAGTAGTCTCCTAGTCTTCTTCTACACATGCATGGTCTTGGATGACAAATCAAATGGTTGAAATAAGAGAACACTCACAACACACACTAATCTCACCTCCGAGCAAACACAGTAACTCTCTCAAGTGAACAAGGCTGATTTGGGAGGTAATGAGGGTGTGAACTTACTCCCTAAGGTGTTAAAGGGCTGGTAGGAGGTGTTGACTGGGGTCAAAGGTCGTGGGAGTAAGTTGGTTGAAGAAAAGTTTAATTTATAAGTGAAATACAATTTTTCAGGAAAACAGGGTTACCATTCTGGTGACAGGGTGATCGCTCTGGGGCGAACCAGGATGATCGCCTTGTTTCCAGAAAACAAAGCGATCGTTTAGGGTGTGATTGCTCTGTACCCATTTTTGAAATCTGTGATAAAAACAATCCAAATCTACTCTAAAATGATACCACTTAATACTCAAGAAATTCTAAGATTGAAATACAACTCAAACATGGCAACTTAGCAAATGTAACAAGTTATAATTGCAAAAGCTATATTGTTCAAACACAACCAAGGCATACTAGCATGAAGGACAATATATAATTGTATACTAAAACATGCATCAACAATATACTATCTAAATGAGTCTTGCAAACAAAGGAAAATCTGGGGTATTACACATTGGGTGGTGTAAGTTGTTGTTGTGTGGTGCTTGTGTGGAGATCATAATGATAAAAAGATCATGTTATTAACTCGTGATCTTCTTCCCCCTTTTTATATCCACCGTGTTCGACCTAGGGCTCAAACAAAAAAAATAACCTTGAATACACACTGTGTTGAGGTCTATCATAAAATTCAGTTGTTAAAAATTGATTACATTGATCAATCGCAGGTATTGTTCAAGGTTTTGTGCAGCAATTTCGTGGAATGATGGAAACCCCAATTTTTGAAGAGAAGCAACTCGAGGCAAATGACTGCAATATGAACAGGGTTTTTAAGTGTGCTGTTCGAGCATCTATGTGGACATCTTGGAGTGACGAAAACCTAAGTAGAAGGTTCATTGGATGTTCAAACTATAAGGTTAGTTTTTAATTATGTGTATGTTTATTTATTTTTTAATTTGACAATAATCTATCCATTCATTGTTTTAATTTACAGTATCGAGCCAAACTGTAATAACCGAGCATATCATTAGCATTTTAATCATATGATTATGTGCATGCATTGTTAATTTGATTATCGTGGTTCATGGTATTGATTTGATGAGTCATAAACTCATGATTTCATGTTTCGGTACTTTACTTTCTTGCATTGTTTCGTAGCGTAAACTGAACCGAAATGAAAGAGATGAACCATGATACTTTGAACCTAGATATACTTGATGTTATAGAGGTTTCATGTTGTTAATTCATGCTTTGAAAAAATGAAATACGTTGTGTTAATTTGAAGTTACAAAACGAAGAAGTCGTCGACATTGTTTTCGATTTCGTAAACTTTCTCGTGACTTTAAATCGATCCTAGAATGATATCGAACCTTTAGAGACATCCTCTGATGTGTTATAAATATTGTACAATCATACCTAGGGGTGTACGAGCAATCGAATCGAGAAAATGGAGTGAAACAAAAAAAATTACACGAAGCTGTAAATAGTGGCGCACTAGGCGGGATAGATTTGTGCCGGCTGGGTTTTTGGCTTGTTTCCTTGCTACCACCTCCTCCTAAACCTTCCTAATCTAGCCTAGTTCATGGGGGATACATAGAAGAACATCTCCAGGCCTGAAAACTTACCAAAAACACCAAATTTTCCCTCTCAAATCCTCCCAAAATTCAGCAAACTAGGTTAGTGTTTTTAGGGTTTTGTTGCAAGAGTTCTTGTTCTTCCACCAAGGCAACTCAAGGGGGTTTGTTTAACTCAGTTTGTGGCTGGTTCTAGCACTGAAATACAGGGGTAAATCAAGGGTATAACTCTCTAAATTGGTAAGGGACTACTAGCTTGTTCATGTTTGTGTTTCTTTGGTTAATTTTGGTTATAATCAATGTGGAAGTGTTACTATGCCAAAATTCTGAATTCCCAGCCAAGTGAGTTGCTTTAATATATGGATTTGATTATGTGTATGTGTTCATAAGATGTATTAGTTGATAATTAAGCCTTAGAAGTGTGGTTAATCATGTGAATACTTGAAATTGTGAAACCGGCAAGGATTTGACTTGAACAAAGTATGTGACATGGCTGAGATTTAGGGTTTGTGACTTGATATTAAATGATTTAAGATGGTTAAAGTGTTCATTATGTTGATTTGTGAATCTAGAACTCGAATTGATCCTTGGAAGATAACCGAAATGCCAAAATTGTGAACGAATATGGAATAAAGTGTGAACGTGAACTTGACTAACTGGATGTGCACATTCGAATACTAACTTTCAGGGGGTTTTAGTTGACTACCAATTGTCATGGATCGGAGTGCAGTGATAGTCAGGTTGTGGCGACCTTAATCCGTCCTGTCTCCCTATTTCTGGCCAAAGTAGGGTTTACACCACGTAGATTGTTGGACAAGAGTGGTGTTGTCACATGGATGCCAAGGTTGTAGGGACTTAGGGCATGTTGACTTGTTTCGCGGAATATTTGATATATGAATTATATAATTACGATGATCTGATATGAACTTCAAAGCTGAATGGTGTATAAGGGGAGCTGGTTAGTCGGGGGTGTACCTTAACTATTATATCCTGATATATATGATCCCTACTTGTTTAATATGTGATATGAACTGTTGTTAGCTCATTACTTTGTAGGTTGGTCATTATTTCCAACTGGTATGGGACCGTTGACAGTCGTGATCCTTCTTACACTGGTAATGGGACTTAGTTAGTTGTTGATTATACTGAATACATGTGACTTACTTGGTTATAACTTATGCTGATTACATGCTGCTTGTGTTAGTATCCTATTACTGTCGCATACATGTATAACATGCATAAGTTAGTGGAATCTTACTAGATCATAGGTGACTCACCCTTTCATTATTGTTTTTTCTTAGATCGGAGCGAGGCGAAGGGTTCACGTGCATGAGGCTGTGCAGCTCGTCGCGAGATTAGAAGGTGGTTAGTCTTTTAGGGTAGACTTTATTGTGTATATGTTAGACAGTAGTTGTTATGCTGTCTAGGTTTTAAACACTGTTCTGTTGTATTGTATATAAAGGCTGGATGCCTTCTATGTTGGTCTGTATATCGGTTGGATGAGTTGTGAAGACTCAGTTGTGTATTTTCAGTTATGAGGTTAGATGGCTTATCGCCATACTTTTATTTCCGCTGTTATATTATTTATCAGGTGGTTATTTTAATTTTGTTTAGCCGGGTCATGCCCGAATTTAGGCTATGTGTGGTAGCTTGAATTGGGGTGTGACACAAACACTGTCATTTTTTTTCTTGGATTGAACCAGCACTGCCTGAAAGATCAAAAAATATCATTATTTGTGGATGACTAAGATCACAAATAGTGGAACTGAAGCATCAAGTTGAGAAAACTGAAATGTAATTTAGACAATTGGTTGAAGAAGCTAAGAAATTGAAGAAAAGAAGGCAAAGCTCAACGTACATGAAAGAAAATTAGAAGAATAATTTTGGAAGGCAAAAGACAGAGTGCAGTGGTATTTGTGTGCAATGTTGATAGCTTGGACAGTGGTTGTTGGCCTAATTATGGCAATCTTCAAAGGCAAAACAATTCCCAACAATATGTTGCTTCCTTAGTGTTTATGCCTAGTGTAATTGTAGTGTATTACATACTTAGCAATATGTTGTTTGAATCTATTTTTGAAATGACTCTGTTAATGTTAATGACATTGGCATGTTAATTAATGTATTGCCTTGTTATTAACATTGCCCAATTAATGTTGTTAATGTTATTGACATTGACTCTGTTATTGACATTTCCCTATTAATGTTAATGTCATTTCCCTGTTAATGTTTTGTCATTGCCCTGTTTATGTATTGCCGTTGACATTGTCATTGCACACAAAGTTAGACACACCATTTCAAGGAAGCCAAACACCAATGCCATATCAACTCGAATCTCTAACAAAGTAAATGCCAATTCATCACCAACCAAAGTAAATGCCAATTTACATCACCAACCAAAGTAATTGCCCATTCATTTCTATCACCAACCAAAAGAAATTAATGGCAACAAAAGTAAACAACAATGTCAACAAAAGTAACAGATCACCATCAGACCAACAATGTTAACAAAAATAAACAAAAGAGAATCTAAACAGTTTGGTTCATCTATTACTCAAAACAAATAACATTAGTCATATTTCTTCACTCATTTTTTTTCTTCAGCCTCTTTAGCCTTGGTGACTGCCTTGGTGATTGAGTTCCAATTGGTGGGGGGTATTTGGTGTTTGGCTACCTTGAGAAGGACCAGTCAAAGACAGCTCACATTCTTCATTGTTCCCAAGTGCCGGTACCTCACTGCGATAAAATCTTTTCCTACCATGCCAATACATATGTTTAGAAGTTGGCTATATGGGGCTTGTTATAGGCATATTTAATGCTCCATCATTTGTTGGGATAATGACAGAAGTGGTTGGGGCTCTGAGTGCATTTGTTCTTGCTCTTGGCCTTGGTGTTAACAAGGGAACTGAACCAACAGTTATCTATAATAAAAGACATAAAAACAATTTAAATAATGTTGGACATAATTAGCTAATGTTGGACATAATTTAAAAAAGTCTTACCACAAGTAGATCCTCTTGCACTACATCAACTTGAACATCTTGCACTTGGTCAATTGGATCTTCTTTTACTACATCAACTGGAACTTCTTGCATTACATCAACTGGAACCACTTGCACTTGGTCAATTGGTTCATTGTTCAATTCCACTTCCACTTCAGAATTCATTCTTCAAAAAAAAAAAAAATTTGTAAAAAGTTAAGAGAATAATGTATTACTTGCCTTGTATCAGCATTTATAACAAGTTCCTTTTGCTTTTTCTTACGTTGATTTTTCCTCCTCATTTGCAGTGCATCTTCCACTCTGGCATTCTTACAAGTTCTTGCATTGTGATCATCTCCATTTGATGTAGGTTGGGTCACATTAGCTGCAGCTTTCCTCTTATTCTCAATAATTTCTCCTTAAAATAAACCATCTCATCTTCATGTTCACTTAAATGATCCAAGCTAGCCACATCATCTTCACTACCATCATAATTAGATCCTCATCATATCTATCACTGTTTACCTCAGGATTCTCTATATTTTCATCCACAAAATTGTCATATTCAACATATATCTTTACAAGGCCAGGGGTACTTCTACCAACATCTAATAAACCTTTAATTTGTTCATCACACCACAAAAACCTAATCCCATCCTCCATGCTATAATGTGGCACTTTGTAGTGTATTTTTTTCAATTGCCTTTTTGCAATATGATTTTATCGGTCCTTCCAACACAGAAAAGGTAAAAGTCTCACAAGGTATATCAAAAACACCTTGCCACATGACCACCATCATAATGCATATATTGACTAGTCCTAATTATCCCATCATAATGAATGCACAATGCTATAGTTTCAAACATTCTGCATCAAGGAAAAACCAAGAAATAAAAAATTACAATGATACCTACACATGCCATATAAATTTGTCACAAATGTTACACTCTCATAACAACAGTCCAAAACTACAGGTATAAAGAATTGGAAAGGGAGACCATTTTTGCAGAAAGTCAAAGTAGGAGACAAAAAATCTACAATATGTAGTAAACAATCAATTTGGGGGGGGGGCATGTACACTACAATAAACAAGAAGGGGGGGGGGTTACCAACACAATATGACAAACACAAACAAAAGACCTAATTTTTACACCAAATATATAAACAGTATGACAAATAAAATAAAGAACAAGACAAAGACGGACAAAGCCCTAATTTCAAAATACCTTTTTAAGGCCTAGTCTTTTGAGCACAAATACGTTAATTCAAAAAGCCCTAATTTCATAATGGACGAATAAAGCACAACAACATACATCCGAAAAGGGAGAAAAAAATATTCTAAGCCCGATATTCACAAAACCCTAGGTCTTCAGTAAAGAACCCTAGCTTTTTCGAATTGAATACAAACAACAATTATGGTTACCTGATTGTTGAAATAAACAAATTGATTTGTAATCTTCAAGCAAACCCTTCTGAATTTTTGTCTTCTTCGATGAAGTTACTTCAGAAGATCAAACCCCATTTCTAAATTTGTTCCCTCGTGCGATGTAGTTTTGTGAATAGTTCGTTAATGTTTTTTCCCTCACTATTTCCCACAAAAAATGACTATCTAGTGTCCACAAGAAAATAATTAATAGAATAAATAAAAAAATTACATGCAAGTACCAACTTACTCCACCTAGTGTCTACATCAGTAGTCCGTTAAAAAATTGGATGGGTCGTTAGTTAGGAGGACTACATTGTACTAAATTAATCAGTACACTGGTCAGATTTAGGATATTAGGAATATGAGGTCAAATCGGTTATCAAATGATAGTACGTTAGTCATTTTGATTTTTTTTTTTTTTTTGGAAAACTAGTCGTTGTTTGATGGATTAATTTATTCATACAAAATATTTAAATATATTAATTAAAGTTATAAATTAATTAATTTGTTTGAAAATTATAAATATAAAAAGTAGGATAAATAAAGTGAATTATTTGGTAGTGTAACCCATATAAAAACAAGTGAAAGAACAAAATCATTGAAAAGTTATATTCTTAAGAGTGATGTGTTTTTAAAATGTGGAGGTGGAAGTGGGGCCCGATTCCATTCTGGATGCTCTTAGAATTTATGATGATTAAATTAATATTTTTTTGAATTAATACGATAGTTAAAAATACTCTCTCTGTCTCTTAATTATTGTCTTGTTTGATTCGGCACACAGTTAGAAAAAATAATTGACTTAATTATTAATATTGGTATAATATGTAATTTTCTTTAATGTCCATACATATGTGTATGTGTATGTTGTTTATAATTAAAGTAAGGAAAAAAAAAAAGTAAAATAATAAAAATGATGTTCTAAAAATAAAATTTTTTAAACAAGATAATTATTTTAGAACGAATAAAAAATGAAAGGATGAGAATAATTTAGGGACGGAGGGTGTATATATTTTTGGGTCATAGAATTTTAAACTTTGGGCGCATAATTTAATGAGGATTGCTATTTACACCCATGAAATTGCTTAGTACACCCAATTACTAAGTACACCCCCACCCATTATTTTCAATCCCTCAAAAAACTAAGTACACCCCTCCCTAATTTTCTATTATACCCTTAAGTTTATTTGTCCCAAAAAATTTAAAATCCTACTAAGTACACCCCACCAAATACACCCCACACCCTTCTACACTTGTTTGAGACACCCGCCCGCACCCCACCTCACAAACAACGGCAATAAGGCAAACAACGGCAACAACAAAGGCATGTAAACGGCAACAGCAAAGGCAAACAACAGCAAAACCGTTTCACTCCGTATATATTAGTTCTTCATTATCAACAATGGACGAAAACATAGGTGTGAATCTCTTGTCTTTGTATTCTAGGTTAAAATGCTATATATTTTTCAATATATGTGTTTAATTTTTGTTAGGTCTTAGTTACATTCTATTTTTTTTTGCATATTTCTGTTGAAAAATTACAATTTAAAGGAAGTTTTGTAGTAAAAATTTCATTGTATTCGTGTGGCCAGTTCGGCACTAGATAGCCGATCAGTAATGGCGGAGTTCGGCAAGGGTACCGAACACATCTAAGTATGTTCGTCAAGGGTTCCGAACTACTTTGAGATTGTTTGGCTAGGTTACTGAACATACTGAATTATGTCCGGCTAGGGTGCCGAACATACTTCGATTTGTCCGGCTATGGTGCCGAACAGTGTTATTAATTTTTTTTTTCTTAACCTTTGATGATCTGATACAGATTTAATATGTGCAGAAATCAATACATATAGGCGAAGAAGACCTACCGCTTCAGCTAAGGCTGACAGACAAAGACAACAACGAGAACAACATGCACAACAACAAGAAGAACAGCTACAAGAACTACTGCTACAACAACTAACGGCGAACAACAAGTACTACAACAAAGAACAACAAGAACAACATGAGTATGAAAGAGGAGGCGGTGTTGAGGATGAGGAGGAGGAGGATGAAGAAGAAGAGACATTTGTCCCGTTTCCTGGTGGGCCACAAGTTCCATCGCTGCTCACGACCTTCAATGATCATGTAGTGGCATGTATCTGGAATGGGGAAGAGCGAGCATTGTTGAAATGTTTGAATCACACTACCAAACAGGAAGAGTGGGCAATTCGTAATAACTGTAATGAAATAATAAAAAAATTTGTCAATAGCTCGGGGCTTAATGTGTCATCCAAATGCTCGTATGCAGAAGTGGATAAAGTACTGGTGTCGGCATTTGTGGAACGGTGGCATCCAGAGACGAATACCTTCCACATGCCCTTTGGAGAGATGACAATTACACTTGATGATGTGTATTGTCTTACAGGACTGAATGTGACTGGGCAACCACTATTTTCTAGGCGGAGTGTGGCATATACACCTCAGGAGGTTGCGAATTTGTTAGGAGTGCATGTCTCTGAAGCGATTGTTGGGATGCATGGTGCTAGAGAGCCATCAATAAAGTTAGAGTGGCTTCGTGAGAGATTCCAGGAAGAGGGTACATCTGATGATCATTTTGCATGTGCTCGTTCAGCAAGAGCATATCTGTGTACACTATTAGTTGCACTCTTTTCGCTGACAAGAGTGGGACACGGGTGAACACGAGCTAGTTAGAGTTTTTGGATGATCTGACCAGCGTAGATATGTATGCCTGGGGGGCTGCAACTCTTGTGTATCTGTATAGACAGCTAGGGCAAGCGTCCCGAGCTGAGACAAAGCAGATGGCTGGATATTCGACGTTATTGGAGGTAACATACTTGTATTTCCAGTTCATTACATTCAAACATTAGAGAAAGTCATATGTTATGGAACCATAGTATATTTGATAGATGTTGTGTTTTATTGCATGTAGGCTTGGATATACGAGCATTTTCCTGCTTTTAGGCCTCCATATAGATCAAATTACAAGATTCAATACCCACTTGCAATGAGGTGGTTACCACAAGGAAAAGTTGGAGCATCTATACAAAAATTGATCCAATACCAAGAGCGTCTTGACATCCTTAAGGCCAATGATGTGAGTGCTATTTAATTTAGTTTTCTTTTTATTTTATAACACATATATGTTAAATTAATTTTCTTTGGTTATTGTAGGTAATTTGGATTCTGTATACGGGTCTTTTTAGGGATTTACATCCATTTCCCTCAGTTTCGTTATATCACGGATGCTTAGTGGCGTGTTCTGTTGTGGAACCATACCATCCGGACCGAGTTCTTAGAGAATTCGGTTATGTTCAGACGATTCCATGTACACCGATCGTTGCTGATGTTCATGTGAGATGGGAAAAAAAGAGTTTGTCTACCCTCCTGCCCCTTGTACCGTACTTTACTGTTTGGGATAGTCACGTCCTATCTAGTGATCGTCTTGGTAATATTGCCCAACTACCATGGGATTGTGCTCCTGACTATATGCAGTGGTACAATGCACATTCACATCTGTTGGTTCAAAACCCCGAGAGATGATCCCCTCAGTTTACCGTAACATCTCTGGCTCGAGTACCTGACGAATGGGAGATGGTTACGTCTGTACGGAATTTAGTACAACCTCCAGTGCAGAGATGGAGATTAGGTGATCGGGCGATGATAGCGGATGAATTGGCTGATGTATTGGACAGAACTTATATGATAGTAGGAGGTCCAGATAATGCCGGACCTTCTACTTTCGGGCGAGACGGGGCGGGTCCATCTACTTCCAGACGAGACGAGGCGGGTCCATCTCATGGCGGGACTCATCGTAGGAGACGAGGAAATTGATTAACTTTTTATGTAACTATTTATGTACAACTCATTATGTAACTTTTTATGAGAATTGATTAAATTGTAGCTTTTTATGTAACTTTTTATGTTATGTTATGTTAGCGTCCCGAGAATAAATGTTAAATATGATTGGTTCAAACGTATGTCCATAGTATTATGTTAATTTTACGTTCAGACGTATGATACCTTATGTTTTCTGATTGATGTAAATTTAAGAAAAAAAATTCAACTATGAACACACTGTTCGGTAGCCATCAACCGAACTTTTCAAAGTGTGTTCGGAAGGGGTGCCGAAAATTTCTCAACGTGTTCGGTACCCATACCGAACTATTTAGAAGGTGTTCGGTTAGGGTGCCGAACCATTCTGAATGTGTTCGGTTGCCCCACCGAACACATTAAGCAAAATTCGGTTGATGGATACCGAACAGTGTGTTCAAGTTAATTTTTTTTTCTTAACTATATAAACATCAATCACAAAACAAAGTCTTTCCAAACAAACCTAAAAACATCGCAATATTGACATCAAAAATAACTATTTTACAATACCAATATTTCTTACAAAACAAAGTTTAGTTTACATCAACGACAGTATCCTTACTATCTGTGGTGTGACTGTTTCCATCAATACTACCATCGTACATATCTAGTTGAACTCTAAAAATATCCTTCCACCCAGCTGCACATTCTTCACGATTCGATTCCCAGTATGTTGTCACCGGAGGGAATGGAGCGCCTTCGCGCAAGAACATCTTCAATTGAAATACATATATGTCATGACTTGCAATACAAAGTGTTGTTATAATATAAATTACACATTAGATAAATAGATGTGTGCGTACCTGAATATAATGATCTCTGTTCACACAACCGGTACGTATCAATTTTGGATTGGATGGGGGTTCGGTTCTCAAAGGTAGGTACATGCTTGACATTCTCTTATCTAAACTAACATACCATGCTCGTTGAAAACCTGTGTGTAGAACTCTATGTGGGTCGACAACTCATGGTGGAGGTCTCCTCGAACCCTACCCCAATCCTCTTCTTTATATCCAACTAATTCAGCTACGGCGCGAAAACCACAATGCCCATCACCAAGAACATTCTTAGTGTCTTCAATAAAGTTTTTAAATTTTGGTGGTAGTAGATGAATATAACCAATCGAAGTTGCAGCTCGGGTGGTTTGGCGGACAACCTATTGAAAAAAGATAAATTGACGTCAATATACTTTATGAAAATTAATATTAAATATGACTAATTAATTAAATATTAAAAATTAAAAATATTTACCGAAATCTTTGTCTTGGTGGTCGTGAATGTAGGACGTTTAGATGATGGACCAACCTCGTATACAGGTTACGAGTGGTTCTTCAGCCGGCGAACAACTATCTTGATCAATGGACTCCACATACTCAAACGCGCTAGGATCCCATTTTGTTGATTTGGACAACCTAGGCTTTGCAAGCTTGGGACGACCACGAGTTTGGACCTGAGGTCTAGGTATCACGAGTGGTGTTGTTGCTGGATTCAAGGCTTCCATCAATCGTTTCAACATTAACAGTCTATCCTCCGTATGGGCGTCTCTAAAGTTTTTTACAAACTCATCAACGCAATGAGTCATTTTAACTTCTAGTTCCTCCCTCACACCAACAACCTCATCTCCCTTAGGTGGTATCATATCTAATTTTCTCCAAAATGAATCAACCTTTTTAAGGGGAATTGGTGTGTTCGATCTCACATACTCAGAAATCTCATGACGACATGGCAATCCGCAAGTCTTTCTCAATGAACACCCATACAACATAGGGTCTACAAGATCTTCACCGATTCCACTCATTTCTTCATAAATCTTGTTCAATGCATGTATTGACACCATACCTCGCAGAGACATAAATACAATTTATTTGTATTTATGTTGAACTACATTCTTGCTCTTCTCAAATGATTGCTTTATTGCATTGTGTGATGTCTCAATGAGCGTGTGAATCTGATGCCAACATGTATCGAAGTTACCCTGGCTGGATCCGAGCTGTCTTTTCAACGCTGCATGATGGCTCTCCACCCTGAAATCAGAAATCCATTGGTTCAATGCACATCTTTATCTAAGACATAGAAATCAATATACATTGAAGTGAATATACCTGTTTGTTGTGGTGTTGTCAAAATGGATGATGGTATTTGTCTAACAAGCAACAAATCTCTCCTTGTACGACACTACCCAATGCTCAATGACATACTTCAAAGCAGATGGATATTCTTTGAAGTTTGATTGCAGGCTGCTAAGGAACTGATCAAACTCTAACTCAGTATCTGCGACCACTAAAACATTCCAAGCTGCAATAAACGAATCCCACATCTCCTTTTTTCGAAAAATTTTCTTGCAATTTGCCAAAACATTCTTATTAATATGCCATCGACAAAGAAAATGTCTCGAAGAAGGAAAAGTGTGCTCAATTGCATTCATCAAACCCTTTTCTCTATCAGTAACAATTACACTGAGTAGCTCAGATTGATGCATCAAGGATTTCAATATTGTGCACGCCCACATATAGTTGTCTTCCTTCTCAGACTCCAAATACACGGCTGCAATAGAGAAAGTCATATGTGTTGACGTCACACCAACAATCTCCAACAAAGGTAACTTGTACCTATTTGTCTTGTAAGTACAATCCATAAAGATGACCTTCGGAAAATACTTCAATAAATCAACGCTCGTCGGGTGAGCAAAGAAAAGATCCTTTACAGTATTAGTCTTCTCGCAGCGCCGACCATGATATGAATACCCATGCTTCTTCGATTTAAACATAAGCTGTTGCATTTCCGATCGGCCATCACGCTCAGTAACTTTACTCTTCGTACGAGCATTGTAGATCGTCTTTATTGTGGACTTATTCTGTTCAAATTTTTGTTTTAAACCAAACAAAATGTCTTTCTGTTTACTATTGTTGTGTGACAAATCAACTACATGTTCCTCCTCTTCCACTGATAATCGACCAGCATATGAGTGACCTTCTAAGTATTCCGCAGTTGGATGATTGTGCACACCACATTGAATCTCCAATTGCCATTGATTATCAAATAATTGCTTCCCCCTCAAACGAAAAGGACATCCACACTTCTTCGTACCAGTTTCTCTCTTCCTTTTTCATTTACTCACATTAGCATTAGCCTCTTCGACATTTTCTGATGCTGATGGTAGTGCCTCAACCTTTTTCTTTTCACGGTAATGGCCACTACGTTCACGAGTCATCAATATTCGAGCCCTTTTGCAACTAGCTGTACCACTGTCCGACCTGCTGATTATTATCACAATGTCATGCTCCTGTCTCCTAGCGCGCACCCAATCAAACATAACCTCACGAGATGAAAACAATTCATGCGTCGTGAACACTTCTGTGAAATCCAACACAATATCTTCAACATTGTTTTCAACTCCAGGTTCATAAGGAATGATCTGGTTTTCTTCGGCCAATCACACGCTCCGAAGACAACGTATTTGAATCCTGTTAACAATTACAATAACAAAACTTAATAAGCAAATAACATACATATTGTTCGGTAGGGAACCATGGAACAAAAAATGGACAGTTCGGTACCCCTGCCGATCATTATGAAGACAGTTCGGTACCCATACCGAACATTAGAGTTACAGTTCGGTACCCTCAAGCTATTTGATGAAATTTCTGTGGGAACCAGCCGAATTAACTTCAAAATGTTCGGTGGGGTTGCTGAACAGTCCTTATATTGTTCCATGGTTCTCTACCGAAGAACCCTTGTGATGTTCCGTAGTCTATTGCCGAACACGATTACCCAGTTAACTCCGAAAAAACTGAAGAAAATTGCAATTAAAGACATAAAATGAGATAAAATACTTACATAATTGGTCCCTTTGACTTGTTTTTCCATCATTAGCAGCAATATGGATGTATTTTTGGAATTTAGGGTTTGAAGTATGATGGAAGTTGGAAGAAGAGAGTTTTGAGATTATGAATTGGGAGGGATGAAGAGGGGTGTACTTAAAAACCTTGGGAGGTGGGTCTACTAAGTGCTATTGAAATTAGATAAAAAAAGGAATGGGGTGTACTTAGTAATAATAAGGGTATTTAAGTCTAAATTTATAGTGACATTTTAGTAATTTTTGTTGGAGATATACTAAGCAATTTTGTGGGTGTAAATAGCACCTCTCTGATTTAATACTAGGTGAAAAATCCCATTCAGTCGCCCTGACGAGTTAAAGGACCCTATCCAAAGCAATGTTGACTCAGTACAGGTTCTTTGGCGCCACTGCAGTCTTTCTGGTTCGTCTTCTTACTCGGATTCAATAATCATCTTAGCAAACTAGAGAGAAAGGGGAAAAGAGTAGAGAGGATGTTGAAGTTTTTATCAAAAGTGAGAATCGAATTCAACGCGCTAGACCCACGCACCGCCGCGTGCATGGAATTCCTAGCTCAATGCAACGCCCGCGCCGCCAAGGAATCCAACCCGGCGTGTCAATTATTGGTGAAGCGCCGTACTGACGACCACCCGCCGCAGATCTCCGTGACATTCGTCAACGGAGTCGAGGAGGTGTTCGACGCCACCAGCACCCCTGCGCAGACAATCCGTAAAATGATTCTCGAGAAGGGTCAGCACCTTGAGACTGAGCAGATGTTCCGCGAAGCTGGGGAGAAATGGCCCGTCATTATTCCCGAGGAAGAGCTCCTTCACCCTGCACCCGGTACTAAGGTAATTGCTTATTTTTTCCAACCTATTCAAGCTCATAGTTTGATTGCGGCATTTGATCGAACTGTTGGTGTACATGGTTTTCTCCTTTATATGTTGACTTTATGTATCTTCTTTGGGCTGATTCTAATTGGTTAACACCTGACAGACTGTAGATATATCTGAAGCCACGGTGTAATTTATATTTTGAGTAATGCTAGGTGGGTGATTGCCCCCAACCATGCAATAGTGTTAAGCCTAGGATTACTCACATATTTTAGCCAAGGCAATTCATCGAACAATTGATGTACATGACGATCATGTGAATTTTTTTCATCTATGCTTTGGATTGGTCCGCATCCATGCTGTTATCATGTATGTTAGCTGAGGCAATTGGTCAGACACTTTGTGTGCCTGGGTACTTGTACATTCTCTATTAATCTCTTCGGGGGTTTCCCTTCCACGATTAGGGCTCTTTATGTGGTTTTCTTTCGCACATTATGTTACCAGTTAGTGGTGAATCGTGCATATTTGGTTGCTGCTGAGCTGTTCTAAGAAAATTTTCATTTCATAGAATGGGGGGAGACAAATTTCTATCTATGATTTAGTAAGCAAGAATAAGTTTTACGTTTAAGTTCAGCGAAAGATGCTGTAAAAATGTGTTCATTAAAAACTTGATGGCACGTGACTACCATTTTTCTCAATTGACCTTTGTCAAATACTTCAGGTGCTTAAGGGCAAATGTGAAAATCATTTGATGAACGTAAATCTTTTTGACGTGAAGTCTATTGCTGGTTCTTTGGGACCTAACTCACAAGCTAGCAAATTGATTACTTTTCCCATGACAACTTTTAGAAGAGAAAGATAGTAGGAAAAGTATGCAGAGGACCTTTCCCATGACATTTCAGGGTAGCGCAATCACGTTTGTCATCTGAGAAGTACAGCGATTGTTTCAGTCTCCTCTGTAAGGAAAAGAATACCAAATCTACAACTAATCGACCGTCCATAGCTCGAAATATTGTTATATGATGCAAACTGAAGGCTGCTCCTTGAAGAAAATATCATAAACATATTATATGTATTAACTTCTAAAAGAGCTCAATAAGACCGCAAGCAGTTTAATTAAGCAAGTTCTCATGAGCATATGCAACCTCTCAATGGTGTAATAAAATCACATCTGTCTTGGGACAACTCAAACTCAACTCGTCCTTTGTCTCATTTGCTTGGGATACGTGAGATGAATCCTTTCTCACCATTTAGCTTAAAAACAAGATTTTCTGCCAAAACATGCAATCATATCCCGATCAGTTATTGTCGTCCATGCTGGTATTGGGCTTTCCCTTTAGCATGACCAGTGATAATCTGTCAACATTTGGATTATTTCTAAGATTTCCAAATGTAGAAATGTGATTTGCAAGGTAAAAACCAAAAATATAATGGTTGATTATTAAGGAAAAAAGATAACTCACATGCTAGTTGCATTATCATCTGAGACATGGGTGACAATCAAAAACTCGCAAATGATATCAATTCCCATCTCCCACTAACTTAGAAGATAGCACAAAACAGAATTAGAATCAAGAAGCTAAAATGAAAACTAACATATCTGCCCAAAGACGTAGCACCTTCCATGTGTGCCTGCTGTGGTTAAGAAATCATGTGTTAGGAAATTGGAGCATAAGTGAAACAGAGAAGGGCCCTGCAGAGGTGAGGGTATGTTATGAGATAGAGTTGCCCATAAGAGCAATCAAGGTTTGCAGTTGGTTTGTTGAAAGATGAAGAGGGCATGGAAGATCCTCCCTCTGTTGTGTTTGGGGAGGTGGAGAGTAAAAGAAAAGGAGAAGGGCCCAGTGTTAGGGCAGGGGTGGCGGAGGGTGGAGAGTGCGGGGAGAGGGAATGTAATGTTGAAGCGGAAAATGTCTGCTCGATAAGAAGGGGGTTTCAATTGAGTTTTTGTGGTCCAATGTAAGTTTTCCGACCAGTTTCTTAATAGAATTTATCATCTCATCATCACGTTACGTCTATAAATAAACTATGGTAGAAGATGTACAGGTTGGTATGCTGTTCTGCTATGGAATTTTCATATAGAATCCATTTGAGGGAAACTATATGTAATTAGCACCCAGGGTGGGTTTTTAGGGTGTGTGTGTTGGGGGGTGATCTTTAAAGGTCACTCTCTCCATCTTATTGGATAAATTAGCTGAGAACCCTTGGTCACCCTTAATGCATTGCAAACTACCTTTCTTTCTCTTCCATCCCCCTCCCCCTCCCACCCGGGTTGTCCACTTGTCCTCTCCCCCATATCTGCCATCATTATCCCTATAATAAATAGAAATTCAGGGAAAGGAAAAGAAAACATGCGACATGTGTTTGGTGATCTATTGTCAAAATTGTTCAAAGTGGAGTTTTGATATGTGCCCTTTTTTATGATTGTTTCTCGCCGTTAGATATGTGTATCTTTTATATTTGTTAAACCAAGAAGAAAGAATGATATGGCAGTTATCGTTAAGGTTATTTGGTATTTATTTATTTTATTTTGATAGAAAAGAAGATTAAATTAAACGGAGAGAATGGTACAGAAGGCAGACAAGAAGTCCATCAAAACAAACCAAAGTACATAGATGAAAACTTCAAACAATTCCCCGCAAGAACTTAAGAGATCAAAGCTTGCTCAGATGTGAGTATAGCTCAATTAGTTTTCTAGTTACTAGTTTGGTCATTGTATCATTCTTTGAGTTCCTACCAACAGAATATGATGTCGTAATCTTGCCAGTTGAGATTGAAAAAGTTTTACATCTAATATGCTCATCAGGTTCTATTAGATGTTTGAAAAATATACATTCTTAAATAAGGTTTCTGGAAAAATCCATGCCATTACAGATTGTGGTGCTCGATCCTAGTACGCTTAGAGGGATGTGAGAGCACGTAAACGGAAGTAGTGAGCCCAAGGAAATAGCCAGTCTTTTGCACGATGAGATATTAGGGCTGAAAATAGGGTCCACCAATGCTACATTAGCATTACCTGTAGTAGAAGTAGACGGTGTTAGGTTTTTGGGGAGTTTAGAAAACCAAACTGAAAAATGCACATCTATCTGCTGAAAACATAGTGCCTTGGGATATTTGTTAAAACACTCCCCCTGTCCCAAAAAATAGTCCCACTTTCTTCTTTGGCTTGTCCCAAAAAAAAAAAAAAAATAGTCTCATTTCGAAAAAAGGATGTGTTTAATGCAATTTAAAAGAAATACAAACAAGCAAAGCTACAATTTTAAAAAGTTTGACTTGTCAAATGAGACTATTTTTTTGAGACGGAGGTAGTATGAATGTACCCTAGGCAAAATGGTCATTTATCCTAAATGGTTTACTTTCCGAACAGGCATTTAAACTGTGTGAATTGGTGCACTTTCAATTGCAGAGTTAGGATACTATGTCACGTATCTGATACACTAGTCTATTAAATTAAGAAAATATAAGTGAATGATGAGTGTTTGGATTAGTGACTTGCGCCTTCCTCTATTTGTGGTTATTCCAGTTGCTCGCCCCACTGCACCTTCACTTTCTGTTGCTTTTACCATTGTAATACTGTACTGTTTTGTATAATCATAATCATAATCATACGGCATAGTTGTTAGTATCGTATGATATGATACGAAAATCACCTATTTAGATACGTGTCGCATGACTGTATCGCAATGGGCTCTGTATCGTACAATACACTTAGCGTATCGGACGATACGCGATACGTATCGTATAATACGATACGAAAATCGTCAATTTTCATTGCCTCCCTTCTTAAACCCAAATCTAATTTATCCTCCACTAAAAGAAAACAAAATTGAAGGAAGAAAATACTACATCTTGAATTTTCTTTTCAAAAAAGTAAAAATTTAATAGTTCTTTAACCTTAAAAGTTTACTTGTGAATATTTTCTGTTTTGATCTATCTTCTTTTTCTCTTAATATATATTTTGGGTTAATATCAAGCTTTCAAATATTTAGTCTTTACTTCTTCCTCTTCTTAGTCTTGTTAGAACTTGAAATTGAGTTTATTACCTATAGTTGCTTGACTTTTTCTTTTGGAATAGTTTAGTTGTTTAAGACTTATTTTTTAGATTCTTAATAACAAGTTACAATATGAAGTTTAAACTTATCTATTTTTATTAATTATTGCTTAATAGTCATTATATATATATATATATATATATATATATATATTAGCGTATCTTACGATATGCAATGCGTACCCGATATGTATCATATAGATAGAATTTCGATACACGATACGTATCTCGTTTTGACAACTATGATCATATGGAAAGTGCAGCAACTCGAAAACTCTGTACGAGTATGTGTTTCTAATTTCAATGTTCTTCCTTTTACAGCCAAGAAAGGCAGAAGACAAGAAACAGTAGCTGCAGTTTGACGTTCGCATGCTTCATTCAAGAACGACATCTAGTTTAAACAGTTCATTGAGTCGGATCATCAAGGTGATGGAAAGATTAAATGCCTACTGCTAGTATATCTGCTTCTCTCGGGAACCATCAAACTAGTAGAGTTAAGCTAAGATTTTCTGTACGTCTTGTGCTATCCACATAAAAGACCTTTGCTGACCTTTGTGGTTAGAAAAATTTAGTTTGGCGTTTGTAGCACAATTCGGTAATGGGTTCATTTTTTCACATTGTGGATTTTTGTTACATTTCGTGCTTTGGTAGTTGGAATTACTTTTTTCTTTTTGGCTTGGAAAAAGTTAGTTGTTGTAGCTTCGATGAATTTGAACCCTACAGAGGTGGAACCTTTTGGGCCTCCTGCATATTTTAGGCCTAATAAGGGAATTGCAGGAGTAGAAGATACATGGTAAGCTGCGACTAGTCTGATGTGCTTGGGCCTGGGAACATCTTGCTCATCTAGGGTTCTAGTGATTATGAGTTTATCAAGAGTTTGGATCTGATAGCTTGGTCCCAATTATGTGGTATGCATGTGATGTTCTTCTTTACCGCTAAAGTGCTTTCTCCTCAAATGAGTTGGAATGGACAAACTGAGCTGGTAACTTTGGCATGAATGCTTATTTGTCCAGGACACTTTACCTTTGCACGATGTTTATGTAACGTAGATTGCACTGATCAATTCAATTTATTGCATAATAAAAACATAGATATAAAATGGAAAAGGAATTATTTTTCATTTAAAAGTTTTTTGCGATACAATTCTTAAAAAGTATTTTTTTAGAGAATATCCTTTGCTCTTAATGCAGTAATATTCGCGTTTGTACCAAAAGTAAAATTTGCATAATCTGGTGCATAATAATTTCCTCTTTATGATCTTTCAGACATAATAAACAGGATTGCAGTTGCTTTGTATACGAGTTGGCTACAGTTGCAGTTAAGACCGCAACATCAATGCTCATGTGTAGCTGATTTGTATGCTCGTCTCCATAAGGAGCAGACCTTTGAAAGGTCCATGTTCCGCCGTCCCTGATTGAACGGATATGTACTCTGCACACATGTTGAGATTATGGTAACTAACGTTGATATTCACATCCTTGCAATTCGAGGCAAAGATCGTAGCAAGTGAAGTGCTCATCGTAGCATTTTACCTGTAAACAGGGCTGTACAAAATGTGGCATGAACCTCCAAATCAGCACTCGAAAAGGACTGGTTTATAGCCTCCACACATGAGAATCAATCATGAATTCCTAGTTTTGACAGCCAAACAGCATTAAAATCATAAACATCTAGTTCTAAAACTGTCATACATCAGTTTATCCTATTTCCATAATTAAAACACGATTCCCACAATCAAACTGTGTTTGTTGAACAGACAATAATACACATCAGAATGCACCCCAAAAGATATTGTCAAATGGTGAGCACTAACTAGCATCGCTAATTTTATACATGCACAGAAAGTTGAATCATTCTTGGCCATTTCAAATCATTCGAATCCTAAGTATAACTACATCATCAATTCATGGCCATTAAAAGGTTACGAAAAAAGATAAAACATACGCTGCTCTAACTCGCCATCATCAGCTGCATCTACTTCTCCCGTACTTCTATGTTGCTTTACAAATCCCATCTGATCCTTGTAATGAAATCATAATCCTTACAAAAGATGGCATGGTTGTCTTCAGAACAAGTTATCTTGACCATGAAGCAGCTGCGGTGGTTCTTGGCCGTGGACATTGACCGGTGCACTTGCTTCCCCAGTGGCCAGCACTTCCAACTCTTGTAAAGCCCCCAAGGCACTAACTGCATCATGATTTAAGCATGGCCTTACCACATTTACTGTTTGCTTGATTTTCGATTGCTGCACAACATTTGCATGAATATACAACAAACATGTGGTTAAATTCATAGTAATTGCTAGTCCAGAAGTAACCTTACTAAAAGTAATCAGTAAATACTGTTCTGAACTTACAATATGCTCAAGTTTGTTCTTGAGTTCTTGATAGGCCACCAGCTGTTGTGGATCAGTCACTAGAACTGCAGTCACTGCTGAACTCTAGACTCCACAAGAACAGAGAAAAACAAGTTATGATTTATCAATGGCAATAAACTAATAGATACAAATACACAGTTACACACAACAAAAATAGCAAGTGGCAAAACACGAGCTCCAAAGAGAGGAACTTCAAGTTCTGTTATGTCTGTAGTTGCCTAAGATGCAACCATCATTTTTTCCTATCTACCAATTCACACCTACATAATAAGTACTCTCTTTGTCCCAAAATAAGTGTCCCCTATTGAATATATACGGGTTTTAAGAAAGTGTTTTGACTTTATGTTATTTTCCTTTAATCCCCCTCAATTTATCACTAGTGGAATCAAATCAATGGGTCCACTTACTTTTCCATCTCACAAACTAGAACACAATAGACAATCAATTTGAAAAAAAACTTTTCAAAAAAGGAAAGAAGACACTTATTTTGGATGGAGGGAGTATGATGTTCTACAGTATCAAAGACAAGGGTTATGTACAGGGGCAGTTAGTGCCAGGAGGAGGGGGGGAGGGAGGGAGGAATTTGCTGTCTACTACTATTAAGAAGAAACCAATATTTGTTCCATTCAGCAAAGAAACCAATTTTTCTTCCATTCAGCTTGAGCAATCTCACTGTAACCATACTAAAACATCACACCAGCAACATCATCATGTCATCTTCTAACCAACTATTCATCACGCTTCATAATTCATAAACTTTTTTCTCCACCTTAAACCACAACCTCAGCCCACAATGTAAAACCCAGGACGAAGATAACCAAAAAAATCTAACATGGCTAAGCTTGTGATCACAATCTACCTTCCGTCAAGGAGATACAAATTACAACTACAGCAAAAGCAAATCAAAAAGTCATCACTGCCACCAGTCACATCCTCGTGCTAATCAAAGCTTACATCGATTCAGTTAATGGTGTTCAAGAGACTCCCTAGCATTAATAGTAGGAATGATGCCAAGGGTGCAAGGAGAAAATGGAAATCAGTTTATAGAGGGCAGAGGTGGTAGGTAATACTAATTGCGAGCATTGGCAATGGAATTGTTGGTGGAGGTTGCAGTGGTGGTACATTAAGATGTGAGTGTGTGAGAGAGAGAGAGAGTCTCATGAGTTACTCTACTATCTGTCCAGAGAAAAGCCATAAACGCATGCATCCCGTCCGCTATCATTCGTTCAGATGATTGTGCACAATTTCCGACAAAAATGCCTAAGATGTGGCACCTTAGCCGTCCACACAAAGGAGGGTATGGGGAGGAGTTTTGTCATATGAGAGAATGTTTGAACCACAGCAATTAACAAATCTGATTGTAGAAATCTGATTGTAACATATATACCTGGCATAGGTGGATGTATCCCTTAACAAATCTGATTGTAGAAATCTGATTGTAACATATATACCTGGCATAGGTGGATGTATCCCTTACCTCTTCGGTACAAAAAATATTTTCCTTCTCCATTAAGTTGTCAAATTACAATTATGAACAACTATGATTTATCATCGGAAATTCTTCTAGAAAATATCTAAGATACATACATGCAATGTCTTTAATAAATAAATTTTCAATTAACTTCTGAGAAATCACTACAATTATGTTAACCTAGTTATTATTTTCCAATATCACTATTTTGTTGTAAAGGATCAACATCAGAAAATCCCCATGGTCTGGAAACACCAAGAGCAACAGTCGGTAACTAAAATTGCCTTCTAACTAGATAGCTCACTTTAGGAGCCTCACAAGAAAGTTTAATAAGACGACAAAAGGAGAAAGGCAGAAAAGTGTCTCAACCCTACGTCCTCTCAAAAAGGGAAGGAGTCTCATTCCAAATCAAACATGGGAAGAGAGAAGACGCGAGTAAAAATAATTAACTTCCAATAGCTTGTAAAGACAGTTCAACACCTAATTTTAGCAACCAACCTATTTTTCCGTGTGTCTCATTTGCTCTCAACCACACTATTACAAAAACAATCAAACTCATAGCAAAACACCATAGCTATACACATACATGGGAGGGATCATGGAAAACCATAGTCCAAATTCCTCTGATGTAAAGTAATGCAGCCCCCAAAGAGAAAAAGCACATTTCTCATTCCAAATCAAACATGGGAAGAGAGAAGACGCGAGTAAAAATAATTAACTTCCAATAGCTTGTAAAGACAGTTCAACACCTAATATTAGCATCCAACCTATTTTTCTGTGTGTCTCATTTGCTCTCAACCACACTATTACAAAAACAATCAAACTCATAGCAAAACACCGTAGCTATACACATACATGGGAGGGATCATGGAAAACCATAGTCCAAATTCCTCTGATGTAAAGTAATGCAGCCCCCAAAGAGAAAAAGCATGTTTCTCATTTCCTCCCTGTGATGTAGGAGGAATAAGAACCTCTTAATGTAATTTATTCGCATCAGTATTTAGAATAGAAGTTCATTTGTATTTTCTTGCTAATTCGGATTTTGGGTAATTAGACAATTTCACATGACGAGCAAGTAACTGGACGCGTAGATAAAACCCTTAAGTAACAGAAGAATTACATATGATAAATTAAAATTCCGGCATTTGCATGGTTGTGCAACCATTCTTATTGTTCGAGGTCAAGTGTTCGATCTTGAAGTAGTTCTGCATCATTTCGTTATCAAAGCAATATTCCATCCATTTGGCGTTGTTAGGTATTGCTATCCCTCATACACCCACCAAGCGTCCATTTCAATTAATCAAGTCCAGCCAACCCTTCCCGGATCTGACCCACCAAAGAAATTGGCCCAACCTTCCGAACGTGATATTCCATTAATTTCCTTAAACTGTTTGAACCCCCCACTTTAAACCATCTCCAACCAACTCAACTCAACTAAATTCAACCATTGTCCCAATTAAACAGTCATTCATATCCTTCCGTACAGCCTCAACCAAAAACAAAAAGAAGAAAAACCACTCGCACAAAAAACCACAGCGAAACTTCCTTTCTTCCCTTCTTCTATTTGCTTGCAAGTTTTACAATGGCTATCTCTACAACCAGCTTTAATCACGAGCCAATGTACTCAAGGAACAATTTGAGACTTTCAACAGGAACAAAAGGCTGCCAATTCATGAGTCAAATCCAAAACGATGCAGTTGCCAAAGATTATTAAAGGTTTTAGGCAGGAAAAAGAGTCCTACAAGACCAATGAGTTGCCCCCTTAGCCCCAACCCTATGGGCAAGACTACTCCAGCTCCATTAGCACCACTTCCACTTAAGCCACCTTTAACATGTAATTTCGAGTACCATCGCGATCAGAAAAAAAAAAAGCAAGTGATTTTGAGAAAAAGTAGACATTCCCTGAATTTAACCTGGAATTTATATTGAATAGGCACACTGTTGAACAGATGTGCTTACACATCTACTCCTCATGATCATCAAGGGATTCTTGTGGCTAGTACACTTCCTATCTGATTAATTGACAATTTTGCACACTATTGACTTGCAAGAGGTATAACCCCATTCATTAACTATTGACTTGCAAGAGGTATAACCCCATTCATTAATTGGCTGGACATGAAGGGAGACATCGGTACAAAGTTCATTCCTTTGAACTTTCACAGAGACTTGCTCCAAAAATTTCAAAATTAACACTTTGAATGATTACACTCTTCACATCTACAAGTTCCCTAAGCAATCTGATCAGCAAAGAATTGTATTTTATATTAATGGGTGGACAGCCGAAATTATGGCCTACTTTGTACTCCCCGTCTCAAAAAATTGAAAAAACATCATACTTCCTATTCTGGTTTGTCCCAAAAGAAAAGTCACATTTCTAAATTTAAGCTTCAAATCTCCATAGTTTTTCAATTGTTCTCTTCCATTTCGAAGATATGATATTTATCTAACAAGTCATACAAATAAATATCTATCTTTAGTGCGATTCAAAAGAAATATAAAAAATCTGATATTAGAGAGTTGAAAATCGCAACTCTTTTATTGAGCCAGAGGGAGTAAAATTTTCGTTTGACAATGCCCATTCATTTGCAACAGGGTACGAACAAAAGATGAAACATCTACGGGATCAGTTTGGCGCATTGAAAGAAAGCCAACTCCACAAGGCTATTCGTTTGATCTTCGCAAACGCAACCAATCAAAAAAGTACTCCCTCTATCCTTAAATGAGTGTCAATTATGAGTTTTTCACTAAATAAATGAGTGTCAATTTTGAGTTTTTCACTAAAATTAAAGAAGTTTTTAGGTCATTTTAGTAGCACAAAAACATGAATGCCCTTAACGTTCACATATGACATTAGAAATACACAGTAGGACATCATATCTACCAAAGGTGAAATTAGTAAATTTATACAAAAATGGACAAGAAAATTTTAAAAATGGACACTCATTTTGGAACGAAGGGAGTAAATGATTCTTTTACAGTTTATGGATGCACTAACCACTAGTTTATATCCCTACTGTGATCCTCCAAAAACACTAATGATTGAACAAAATCTTCATGACACTTGGGATGAATATGTATACTCTTTTAGTTAATAAGTGGGATGAATATGTATACTCTTTTAGTTAATAAGTTTGGGGCAAAAATCTTCCCCCTTCCCGGGAGAAAGATGTAGGAGCAATAACACCATTATTCCATTATTTTTTATAAATAGCAATAACACCATCTTATGTGCAGTTTATTAGCATTAATATTAAGTATACGATTTTATTAGTATTTTCATTTAAGTTTGGGCTTTTATGCAATTTAGGATAACTTCCCTAGGGGACCAAATACTTAGAAGCCTATATAATCTTATTTCATTAATCCTTGGTTTGGATAAATTGAATTTTGGCATTTCTTCCGTTGAAATTCCATATTGCATATGATCACGTCCTTTCTTACTTTAAGGGTGTGTTTGGTTTTCCAATTTTGGTGATTTTGGTTTTGTGATTTTGGATCTTTTTTTTGTAATAATTTAAAATAAAACAAGAAAGAGATAGAGACCAAGCTAGTGGGACCAAAGAGAGAGAAAGTCTAAATCACAAAATCAAAGACGCTAAATCGCAATGGAGAACAAACCCCAAGTGTTTGATCTTACAAAATTGGTGCCTCAACCTAGAAGGCATCAGATTCAAACATACAACGCAAAGTAAATACGGAAAGGGATCCCCATGCTCCAGACCCTTATAAACCCTTATACTACCTCCGTCCCAAAATAATTATCATTTTAGCAAAAAAAATTTGTCCCAAAATAATTGTCGCTATAGGATTTCCATCCCAAAATAATTGTCTTCCAAATTGCCTTCCACGGAAAGGAGGTCCTTTCGCAATTGGTCAATTTGAGATAGAAAGATTTCACCGAGAAGCATTTGTTTTTGGACACACTCCAATGACTATCAACCGAAGAACCCACATGGGAATACAAAACCTCAAAAAATCTCAGCAGTTCAGCCAACTCCCAATCTTGAATATTCCTGCAAAAATTCGGATTCCAACTCAACTTACCATCTCTCACCTGTAAGACAAAGCTAACCGAGCACTCCTTATCTGAAGCTATGTTGAACAAGTTGGGAAACTCTCCCCACATCTCCGAATTATCACACCACTTATCTTTCCAAAAAAGAATCTCTAAGCCCGTCCCTATTTCAAAGGAAATGAACCTTTCAAAATTAGTCCACCTATCATAATTTCTTTCCAAACCCCAACCCCAGCCGGAGCTGAAATTGAGTTAGGAAACCAAAAATGCCCACAAAGCGTCCTTCTCATTCAAGTATCTCCAACACCACTTCCCGAGTAACGCCTCATTGAAGATTTTGAGGCTTTTGATGCCTAACCCTCTGACCTTCATATTGACACAAACCTTGTCCTACTTGACTAAGTGATATTTTCGATCCTCCATCTAACCTTCCCAAAGAAAATCTCTCTCAAGCTTTTCTAGTCTATTGCGAACACTAGCAGGCAACACAAAAATCGACAGATAATATGTGGGCATGTTAAAAAGTGCATTTTTGACTAGAATGAGCCTCCCTCCTATGGACAAAAATTGTTTCTTCCAACCCGCCAGACGCCTTCGCACCTCTCAATCACAAGATTCCACATGGCTTTACTTCTAAACGGAGCACGATAGGTAAACCAAGGTAAGTAGAAGGAAGATTAGCAACTCTACACCCGAAGAAGGAAGCCAAAGATGCCACATTTACCACCTCACCTACTGGAATAATCTCTCTCTTGGAGATGTTAACTCGAAGACCCGATACCGCCTGAAAAAATAATAGCACCAACCTCAAGAATCCCAATTGAGTCTTCTCAGCCCCCACAAAACACCAAAGTATCATAAGCAAATAACAGGTGGGACACCCTAGTCTCCGAAACATCATGCCTACCCACCTTGAATCCGCTAATAAAACCTCCCATAACAGCTCTCTCCAACAACCTGCTGAATACCTCCATAACCAAAATAAATATGGGAAGAGAAATCCTAAAAAAAAAAAAATTAGAATTTCAAGAAACATTTGTCCTTATTTATTACTCTCATTAAAGAGGGATGATAAGAAGAAATAGAAAAAACACTCCTACAATTTACCTACAATAATTGAACTTAACTAAGGGTGCTTCAATCTTTTTGAAAACTTTCTTAGTGTGCAAATTGCTAAAACGACAATTATCTTGGGACAGAGGTAGTACTAAGTTTTATGCTCTCATTTAATAATGGCATACCAAGGAGGATGAAGATATAAACACTTACACCACCCCTAAAAGAATACTGATAATTATTTTAAATTACTTCAAGTTAGTTTCAGGTTTCTAAGAATTTCCCTTCGCTATTTCAAATTGGGGAGCTACAAAGTTTTCTTTATATTAATCTAAACCGGAAATGTTGACTTTAATATACTCAACATTGTCCCAATTACGAGTTTCCTTATCTGAATAGCCAAAATATGCATGTCCCATAAAAAGTCATAAAAAGCCTTACTTTGATTTTTCAAAGTTAGTTTGAGCTATTTTCTCATCTACTCCCTCTCTTACATGCAAAGTCCACTATTCTATTTTAAGTGTTTCATATAAAAAGACCACTTTCAAAAATTATGCCTACAATCTTCATAATTCTATAAATTTACTCTCCACATGCGGTATAAACATATTAACTATGTTCAAGTATTTTTTTTAATTATGATAAATTCTAATAACACTTATATATCTCTTAAATATTAGACTTTTGAAACGTGGATTCTATGGGTAGAACGGATGGAATATAATACAATATTTAGAAATACAAAACTATAAATTTATAAAAATACATCAAGCAAGTTTTATAGATCTGAAAAAGTAAGCAACTTTACATCAAATCATCATTTGAAAATTGGTCAAAGAAAGGTCAAATGAGACTATGCCCGTCCACAGAGTTTAAAAGAACAAATCATATTTAAACTTGGCAGCCCTTAGATAATCAGTATTGTATTCACGATAATGACACCTTCTTCTGTTAATATATCGTGGGCAAATAAAACTGACTATGCCACGAAGCTTGGCTAAAATTCACAACAAAAGTAGAAACCAAAAGCTATCATCAAAGTAGAGTGCAAGAAGTACCATAAGCTCAAATAATTGTTACGTACTAAATCTAATTATCATGAGAGATTTATTAAAATTTGATTGACTAAAAAATTATATTTGGGGGCGGAGGGAGTATTTATGGAAGAATTGAAAAATTACTAGAATTGTTAATAATAACCCCCAAAAAGTTTCAATTTTCAATAACATATTATAGGTTCAAAATCACCAAATGGAACGAACAAATAAATAGGAAACCGTAAGAATTACCTTCCTGGGCCGGCCCACGGGTGTTCCTGATAATTTCCTGGGCATCTTTGCAATGCCATTTCTTGCAGGTCGGCCTGGCCTTCTAGCTGATACAACTCCATCCCCAAGAACATCGAGGGGGACCGTCAACTTACCACCATTCTTCGCCGGTCGGCCGCGTGGCCTGCCAGTGGGCTTCTGCCCAGAAGAACGACCTCTCTTGGGCCTTCCTTGAGGCCTTGGCGAACCGCCTCCCAAAGGTACAATCACGGGCGTTGTTACCCTGGGCCGTCCACGAGCCTTTTTCAGCCCACCATTGCTCATAATTTCAGTTATTGATCTGGGCTTAATAGGACGCCCACGAGCTCTCTTCCCCAGTGACGTAGGCCCACTAGAATCTGTCGGAACCGGCCCGTTCGTGACCCTAGGAGGACGCCCTCGTCCCCTTTTAGTAACCGTAGTCGGCGCGGCCACGGAAGGAGGCGCCACCGGCCCATCATCTAGCCCAAGTGAAACAAACATTGGCTCGGGCCCACCCACTGGATAAGTATGAACCTCCTGTCCAGTTCCAGTTGCAAAACCTGGATAGGCTTGGGTCTCGGATCCAAATCCAGGTGCAGCCACTGAATAAGCTGGGACCTCAGGTCCATACCCAGGTGCAGCAACTGAATAAGCTGGAGCTGCGTGTCCAAATCCAGGTGCAGCCACTGAATAGGCTTGAGCCTCCCCAGGCACGGGTTCGGTCACTGGAATACTCATTGGTTGTTGAAATTGAACATCCGGCCGGGCCTTGGGAGGACGACCGGGCTTTCTTTTAGGCCCAGAAGAGGAAGCATTAGCTGGAGAAAGAGTTGTAGTAGCAGCAGGAAATTCCGGAGTAGGAAAAGGAGTAGATCCAGGTAACGCGTACGAGTGTTTGATCATGACCAGTTGACCGTTGTTCTTCAATCGCTTTAGATGGGTAGTCAACAAGGCAGAGTGACTCGGTGGTAGGTTGGTGTAAGCTTTCTCGATGTATTTCGCTATAGCTTGTCGGCTCGACCCGTCCTTGTCCTTGAGAGCTGTGATAGCTGCTGTTATCATCTTGATAAATGAAAAAGAAAAACCCACAAAAATGCTCAAATAATTAGAGAAACTGCTTATAGATAATTAGAGAAATTTAGAAGAAAAATTAATTTTCAAGAAATACCCAATTATAATTATAAGGAGCTTTGTAGTAGTAGAATTACCTCGGCGTAGGGTGGGTGGTTGTGGTTAGGAACATGAGTAGGGGTTGGATTGGCGGCATGAGCTACATGAGCGCCTGGTTCGGCCGTCGCCGGCAGATCCGTTATCGGGTCCATAAAGAGTGTACAGAGAGGGAGAGAGAGACGGGAGGGAGGGAGGGAGGGGCAAAAGCAAGGAAAATAAAAAAGGTAAAGAAAGGGTAAGGGTTGGGTGGGTATTTTAGCTTTTTGTTGGATTGGGGATCAGGATGGGAAGGAGAGGCGTCATCGTACCGTTCATCATGGCTCCTTTTCAACTTTTTGGCAGCTAGATGGATGCCATTTGGATTTCAAATTTACTTAAAGAAATGTCTTTATCCCCTACTTTTATTCAATTTTAATTAACTAACAATAAATCTTGACGGCCCCATTTGATTTGGATCAATGGGCCATTTTTGTAAATAAAATACTAATATTTTATCTAAAGTATTACTACAATACTACGTAGTATTTATTAAAAATTAATTTAGGGAATAACAAATTTTTTTTATAATCAAATTGACTCTTTAATTAATATTCTTCTGTTTCAACTATAAAGTCACTTTTGATTTTTTTAAGTTAATTAAAATTTGACTGATGATTTAAATAAATTTATTTGTTTTTATAAAGTCAACATAGTATTTTACTGTAGTTTTTAGTGAATGTGATTTTATTTTTTGAAACATAATTAATGTATATTAAAATTTTAATTTAATTTAGTTACATATTTACTTTTAAAAATAAAAAGTAGACTCTTTAATTTAAACAGAAAAAAATGTCTATTCTTTTCAATTTTATGCCTTGTGTTTCATCGTTATTTCCATTTTAACACCCTAATTCTTATACCAATAATTATGGTTTAATTATCAATTTGGTCACTGTACTTTGCCACTTTTTTCAGTAAGCTCACTCTACTTACTTTTTCTCCTAATTAATCACTGTACTTGGCATTTCGAGTCAAAAGGGCCACCCAAGCTAACTACCGTTAATTCCATGGACGGAATCGCATGAAAAGACATTACTGCCCCTTTAGTTATGCCCTTTCCGTGCACGTGGTCCAATTTTCACACTTAGTCGTGTACAAAGATTCATTTGATTTCGAAGACAAAAATCAAGACGAAAAACGAGAGAGTGAGAGTGAGATTGCGATAAATCAGATTGTATATCTAGCTTTTGATTTCGAAGACAAAAACCAAGACGAAGACTCATAATCCTGAGAAGTGCATGGTTCTGGTTGAAATCAAACGACATTGAAGGCAAGCTTCGTTTCCACGTTCAGTTGTTAACTGATTTGAGTTGACTATCATGTATACAAATTAGGGCTTCTTTGAATAAATTAAACTTATCCTGCTCGATTTTGATGTCATGCCATGAAATTAGGGTTTTGTGTTTGTAGATGTTGATTAAATTGAAATTTGGAGGTGTCTGTATACATGCTTGCATGCATGTTTTCATCTTTGTATTGATTCTGTGAAGTTTTTATTTAAGTTCTTCTGTGATATGGTCCCCGCACTAGTAATTTAATATTCTATTTGACCTTCCATTGCTTTGTTTTCATTAAATTAGTTGCCCCCTTTCCCACTACCTTTGTTTGTCTGATAATGGTTCCCCACCCTTTTTTTTCTTATTAAAATGCAGAAAATGTTGAAAGTAGCTGTGAAGTGTCATTATGGGGGTGAATTTGCCCACGAAAAGCCACATAGATATGTGGGAAAGGTAATATACTGGGAGTTAGACCAATCAGACCCGTCATTTGGTAACTTGAAGGGTAGAGTAGTAAATGAACTAGGACACCCTCATGTGACTGAAATATGCTATGGTGTAGCAATTGACACTCCTGGAGACACTGGGATTAGGGCATTGCATACCCTTAAAGATTGGGATAGACTCTTGCAAATAGCTAAACATTTAGGTCAGGTTGAGCTATTTATCTTACATGAGGATGGGGTAGAAGAACTTGAATTAGATAGTGACTATGAGTATGCAGTTTCTGATGAATCTAGCAGTGATGATGATGGCTCAGAAGTTAGCTTGACTGATGAGGACCTAGAAAATGTTAATGATGATGAGGAGTTACTTAATGCTAGGAAGAATTTGATTGCCTTAAAGAAAAAGGGTAATGTGACATCACAGTCTATTGAGATTAAAAGGAGAGGGTTTTCTTATAATTTTGGTGAAGATACATCTAGAATGGGAGGTGAGAATGACAACCAGTCACTTGATTCAAATCAAGAGAATGATTCTGAAATGTTGTATGAGGAAAGAGATGCAGATTATCCCCCTGATTCTGCTAGTGGAAGTGAGGATGAGGATAATGATCATGTTCAGAGAATTGTGACACCAAAATACCCAAGGTTTAACCCTAAATGTGATATGAAGAATAGGGAATTCAGTTTGCATGAAACTTTCTCTACTGTTCAGGAGCTTAGGAATGCAATCAAAGATTATGGATGTATAAATGGGTATGACATTAAGTTCTTGGTAAATGACAAGAAAAAGGTCCATGTAAAGTGTATGAATTCTGAGGTTTATACTTGGGAAATTTGGGCAAGCACTATTCGTGACGAAACAACTTTTCAGATCAAAACAATTACTCCAAACCATCAGTGTGGGAAGAGATTCAAGAGTATGTGTTGTTCAGTTGCATGGCTTGCAAAAATGTATCAACAAAAGATTTTAAGCCACTTTAAATGGAAGTTGAGAGAATTTAAAAAAGATGTAATGGATATATACCAATTGAATGTGAGTACGATCATGTGCCTTAGAGCTAGGTCTAGGGTGTTTCATGAAGAGTTGGGATCCCTACATGACCACTATGCCAAACTCTGGGATTACAAAAAAGAGTTAAAAAGAAGTAATGAAGGCACCACTGTTGAGATTGACACATGGGTTCATCCAACAACTAATCAAGAATATTTTCACAAAATATACATATGTTTTGGGGCATTGAAGAAGGGGTTTCTAAATGGGTGTAGGCCTGTTCTTGGGCTAGATAGATGTTTCTTAAAAGGTATGTGTAAAGGGGAATTATTGGTTGCTATAGGTAGAGATGCCAACAATCAGATGTATCCAGTGGCATGGGCTGTAGTTCAGGTTGAAAACAAGAATTCTTGGAAATGGTTCATTTAGTTATTGAAGGATGACTTAGATTTAGGTAGTGGTGATGGATGGACTGTTATAACTGACCAACAAAAGGGCCTTATGGAGGCTGTACATGAGCTTCTTCCTTGGGTTGAGCACAGAAATTGTGCAAGACACATTTATAGCAACTGGAAGAAAGATTTCAAGGGTGGTGAGCTGAGAAAGGATTTTAGGTCAATTGTCTATGCAACAAATGAGACTCAGTTTCAAAGGGAATTAGATCACTTAAAAGAGATTGATGAGGAAGCATATCGTGGGTTTATGAAGAGAGACCTTGGGCAGTTCTGTAGGGCTTTCTTTAGGACAGACTTAAAGGTTGACAATGTTGAGAATAATATGGCAGAAGCTTTTAATGGGACAATTGTGGAGTTTAGAATTAAGCCTATCATTTACATGTTAGAAGAAATAAGATTGTATGTGATGTCTAGGTTGGAGAAAAGGTGAGAGTGGATAATGAAACAAAAATGATGAGTACTGTCCAGCCATCAAAAAGATTTTGGAGAAAAACAAAGAAGATGTTAAGTATAGCTCAATTTGTAATGGTGATGGGGAGTTTGAAGTGGGGTATAGAAAGGAGGGTTATGTGGTCAACATTGGGAATCATACATGCAGTTGTAGAAAATGGCAACTTAGTGGAATTCCATGTACACATGCCATTGCAGCCATCCTCCGAATAGGTGACAGGCCAGAGAAGTTCTTAGATGAGTGTTATTTAAGGACAACATTTTTGAAAGCATACAAATATTCTCTAAGGCCAATCTGTGGTGAAGATCAATGGCCAAAGTCTAGCAAGCCACCTCTGCATATTGCTACTCCTAGGAGAATGCCTGGTAGACCTAGAAGATGTAGAATGAAGAAGCCACATGAAGAAAAGAAGGATGATCAACCAAGTCAAGCTCATTCAGGTAATTGTTTGACCATTACTTGGTTACAAATTTTTATTCTTATGATATTCTTAATTGTTAGTATTGCAACAGGTGCTTCAAAGAAACTTGGCAAGTCAAGAAAAGGAAGGGTCATGACATGCAAATTTTGTAACACAATTGGCCACAACAAGAGGGGTTGCCCCAAAGCTAAGTTAGCTGCTGCTGCTGCAACCGAGGTAGCATAATTTATTGCTATTTATTGAACTCTCAAGTCAACTAAGCACTTTGAAATAATTGACACATTATGCATTCAACAGGGGGGTGAACCTACTGAAACTCATGGTACTGCATCTCAATTAACCAATGTCCAATGCAATCAACCAATGTCCAATCAACCAACTCAATCAATTCCACTTGTTGTTCCAACTCAATCATCTCAGGTAATTGTTTGACCATGTTTTGGTTACCATTTTTTATGATTGTGTTTTGACCAATCAACTAATTTCCTGTTGTTCCAACTCAGATTATTATTGTCTAGTAGTTTAAATGTCCTGCTACAACTCAATCAACAAATATGGAATTTAATAAACATGCTGCAACTCAATCCATCAATGTGTAATGCAATCAAACTGGAGCAACTCAATCCACTAATTTGCAATTTAATCAAGCTGCTGCAACTCAATCCACCACTTTGCAATTTAATCAAGCTGATGCTCAGTCCACCAATGTGCAATTTAATTAACCTGGTGCAACTCAATCCACCAATTTGTAATTGAATCAAGCTGCTGCAACTCAGTCCACTACTTTACAATTTAATCAAGCTGATGCTCAATCCACCAATGTGCAATTTAATCAACCTGATGCAACTCAATCCACCAATTTGCAATTGAATCAAGTTGCTGCAACTCAATCCACTACTTTACAATTTAATCAAGTTGCTGCTCAGTCCACCAATGTACAATTTAATCAACCTAGTGCAACTCAATCCACACAAGTTGTATTTAATTTTTGATGAATCATTCTATTTATGAGTATGTAGTCTTAATTATATTCTGAATTGAATTACTCTCTATGCATTGCAACAAGGGGTTAAAACCACAGACTTAGCTTCTGACATTAATGAAAGTCATAGCAATGTGCAATATAGTGCACCTATTCCATCCCAATCCACTCAGGTAGTATATTCTGTTTCTATATCAATGTGCATTGGACTATTTGCATTAAGATGTATTGAAATGTTTGTTGTGTGATTGAATGTCTAGCAATCTGCTTTTGGAACTAAATCCACCCAACAAAGCTACAGAAGTTCACCAAAGGGTTCACTAGTCAAAAGAGGTGGTGTGATGGCAACAATCAGGAGTGAAACATTAGGTAGACAACTATCAACTACAGCTGTCAATGAAACACCAATGAAACTAGTATCAATTGAAGCACCTAGTGGACAACCAATGAAAAGGATGACTCAAGAAATGCCTCCAAATCCAATTACATTGAAGAAGATTAAAATTGAGAAAGGGAAAGAAATGAAGAAGGTTAAAGCTCATCAAGAACAGGAGAAGACCAGAAAATCACGGAGGTCTATGTTAAACCACCTGAAGAAGATGGGGAAGGAATTAAATGGAAAGACATTTGTGATTGATTAAGTGTTCACATGTTAGGTTATGGTTGGTAATTGAACAATGTCTAGACATGATTGTTATGATTTTTTTTGGTACTTGTTGATGGTAACTTATACCCATGTTTTTCTACTTATGTTTGGTAACAATTGACTATGCGTTGGTACTTGTGTTTGGTAACCAATGTATATCAAGGGGTGCTTGACAATCCACCATCTAATTGAACATTGTGTAGACATTTGAGATTATGTTTTGTTAGTAATGGAATGGTATCCAATAATTCAATATTGTTGGTACTTTATTTTAGTAGCCAATGTATATCTATGTTTTGGTACTTCAGTGTTGTTCATTGTGATGATTCTTGTTCATTATCCAATTCACCAAAGGGTTTTGGTACTTGTTCTGTTTTGGTACTTGAAGTATTTCAATTGGTCATTGCAATTGGTCATTTCAATTGATCATTGCAACTGTCCAATTACTTAAACATTACTATCCAATTGTTCATTTAGTTTTTGTACTTGCTATGTTTTGGTACTTGCAATTGGTCATTTCACTTGGTCATTGCAATTAGTCTTAAGTATTCAACAAATGCTATGTTCATGTCGATTAACTTCTGATGCCATTTCCATTAACTTCAATATTATTACACAACTGTCCCATCATATACTACATAATATTACAACCATCATTAACCAACCAAAACATTATGGCCATGTCCAAAAACTACAATTACATCACAACCTAAGGCAACATAAATTGGAGAGTGAGTTTGGCATTCTTGTACATTAAGAGGTCACTTACAATGACAACAAGTACAATAATCATCTTGTCCTTCCAACCATTTGTACCTAACTTTGTTTTCAAGATAGCAATCTCTTCCTTCAATATACAAACCTCCTTTTTCAAATTTGAATTCTTCATTTTTTGTACTTGCAAGCTTGGTTGATATTGCCTTGATCTCAACCTCTTTGTTCTTGAACACATTGAGCAGATCTCTTGCTCTTTCAGTCATTGGAGGATCATACTAAGCAAAGAAGTTGCACTTATTTTCCTCATCCTGTTACCAATTCACAAAATATATCAAACCATCACCAATGACAAAAATTAAACATAAAAAAAAGTAGAAATTAAACAAGAAATGAACCATCAGAGAAATTTATAGAAATTTAGGCAAATTTCACAATTTTAAAGCCACTAATTGAAAAATAACAGAAATTAAACCATCACCAATGATAGAAATTAAACATAAAAAAAAAGTAGAAATTAAACAAGAAATGAACCATCAGAGAAATTTGTAGAAATTTAGGCAAATTTCACAATTTTAAAGCCACTAATTGAAGAATAATAGAAATTAAACAGGAAGAAGGCCCCAAATTCCTATTTTTTGAGTTGATTAACAACCTAATTTTGATTTCATTGCTTCGAACCAAATCACATACCTTCCAGTTTGCGCATCCAAAAAATCTCATACCCGGATGCTCATCAGTCCGTGATGTCCACATTCAAGCCCTAATACCACACAAACAAAACCTTTCTTCAATCAAATCAGGTGAAAGAGATCGAAGTCCTCTTGATTTACTTGAAATGGAATTTGAGCTTCCTTGCATTTTGATGTGCTTCAATTTGAGAAAATACTTGGAATAGATGAAGCTTGTGGCTGGATTCGATCTCCTTCAGCTTCAATGGCTGCTCACCTCCATTGTAATGTGTGAATGAAGAAGGAAATGAAACCATGACCAAGTCTTCTTCAATAAGGTCAACGGATGGTCACGCGTGCAGCGCATGACTTGCATAAAGGCATTTTCGAGTTTTTAAAAAATATTTGAGAGTTCCATCCACGAAATTGGACGGAGTGATGAACGTGACTCGAAATGCCAAGTACAGTGATTAATTAGGAGAAAAAGTAAGTAGAGTGAGCTTACTGAAAAATGTGACAAAGTACAGTGCCCAAATTGATAATTAAGCCCAAAATCTTTGTCAACGAAAGGTAGTACTCCTATTATTCATGGTTGAATCAAGTGGCACAGTACTACTAATTTATAGTTTTGTAAGTTGAAAAGTAGTTCTGTTTAGTTTGGATAAGGCAAAATTTATATTTGGGCCACCTAACTATCCACTAAGTTGCAATTCAGCTACTACAACTTCAAAAATATAATTCTTGCTACTATATTATCTTTTTCTTACAAACGAGCCCATTTTTTGGACGGACTTTAATTCAGCCGTTAAATTTACATAAAATACTCATTTTACCCCTGTCTTCATCTTCTTCCTCTCTCCCTCTCTCTTGACGATTGCTTCATATTTGATTTTAAGTGGATTTTCAAAATCAAAGTTGCAAATCAAATTGGTATTTAATTCAAGGCTCCAAATCAATTGGGTATACTAATTTAAGATCCCAAGTCAACTTAAATCCCCTCATCATCGTCATCAAGGAGTGTCCTCTTTGTGTATGGGTTTCTTCTGATTTTTTTAGCTCTTTCTCTTTCTCTCTCTCCTCTCTATCTCTCTCTTTCTCAAATGACCTCCACAACTTCGTCAACTCCCCCGCTGCCACTCGACCACCATCAACCACCCGGTCGCTACTTTAATTGACCCATACCACCATCTAAAACCCTCCACCGCCGTCCACCACCACCAATTACTTTCCTTTTTTATTTTCTCACTCTTATATAGATCGTAAGAACTTCAATTGAGAGATAGAGATGAGAGAGAGAGAAAGAGAAAGTGCTAAAAAAATTCAAAAGAAACTCATATACAGAGATGGGCTTCGATGGATTTGTGCAACGTAGATGGGATAAAAAAATTTATGGTAGTCACATCGAAGATACAACGTTTGATTGCAATGTAGATGGGCTTCGATGAATGTGTGCTGTCGTATTGCTTCAGCTGCTGGAGATTGAGCTCCATTGATTCTGGTAGCTACCCCCTTTCAATATGATTGGGGTTAGGTTTAGGGTCTATTTAAATGTTGAAGCAGGAGAACGCGGTGACGGCGGTAGTTGTGAACGCTGCAGCTGGGGTTGTTTACGTGGGCTCATCGGGCGGATTAGTGACGGCGGTTCTGTGCTTGGCTATGGCGGGGAGCTTGGTGTTTAATGGAAGAGGGAAGAAGGTGGGATCCACACTTGCTTATCAGTGCATCCAGTATTCTTTGATCTAGACTCAGGGATTGACAGTATTGAAACAAATCAAGATTTTATTGCACTGGTTAATATGAGAATTAGTCGCGTCCCAAATCTTCTCATTTGAAAGTGCGGTGACATTGATCTTTATCTTAAGTGTGAGCATTTTGAAAGATATATTATTTGCAACAAAAAAACCCTTCATCAATCATCTATAGTTCTTCAATCAAGAGAAAGAGGGATAGATGAAGAAGATGAAAATAAGGATAAAATGGGTATTTCATATAAATTTAACGGCTGAACTAACGTCCATCTAAAAATAGGCTCGTTTGCAAGAAAACGATAGTATAGTGGCAAAAATAACATTTTTGAAGTTGTGGTGGCAAAATTACAACTTTGTGAATAATTAGGTAGCCCAAATATAGATTTTGCCTTTGGATAATAGTATTAAAAGTTCTAATAAATATAGTTGAATGGTTCAAAAGTCCAAAATTAATTAATTTCCTTTAATTTGTATCGCAGTTTGACAAATTAGTTTCCCTTTAATGTTCTCTCTCTAGATAGTCTATTCGTGGTACCTCCGTTATAATTTTCTTTCCAAAGAAGATTTTTTACCATTTTTCTTTCCAAAGAAGATTTTTGGTAAATTCGGAGTGCAAGATTTACGATACTCTTGCAAGATTGCGTTATTTCATTACATCATAGGCGTGTATGACATTATAATTTAACGACTTAATTTTGAAGTTTTGAGGATGGTTTTTTTTTTGTGTATAATGATTAAAGACAAACGTAGAGAAGTTAGAAAAAAATTGATGAGATCAAACAGGAATAAAGTCCAAAATCACAAAATTGAGAAGGAGAATAGAGCTTATATCATTGACAATTAGGAAAATAATATTATTGGCAAACAAGAATCTTGTTGTTTCAGATTTTGTTTGATAGTTAACAGTTGTAAAAAGTAATGTAACATTTCCCAAAAAAAAAAAAAATTACTTCTTTATTTTTTTATATGTATTTTACTTTTTATTTGCTTTTAAATTTGCATAAATCTATTTGTTAAAATCATATTAGAGTTTTAGTAAATTGGTCAATTATGATTTGAGAAAGTTGAAGAATTGATCAATTTGCTTCACTATATATGGCTTCGTAAAATTAGATTCTTCGTCACTTTTTCTTTATCTTCTTTTCAAAAAACAAAAAAACACTTTCAAGGCTTTTTAGCAAACATAAGATTTATAATTGGTCACCTTCTCTTGCAAGATTGCATTACTTCACAACATTATATCATTTGCAAGGGTAAAAATTTAAATATTATTTTTTCAAATTTACGTACACTTGTCTCTTACGGGCATTCAGGAACGACTCTCACTACCACTTATATTTCAAGTTTTCTTTCATTTTAAATAGTTTAAGAATTGATTAATTTTCTTTAAATTGGATTGAAGAATCAGACTCTCGCTCTCTCGATCTGTATGCGCGCACGTTATTTATTGTAATATTTTCTAAGAATAATGGGCTTAGTCCATTAGTCACCTTGGGCCGTACTCTTAAATTATATTTTGGGCAAAATTCGGGTCACTCCCTTTTATACAATTTTCAACCACTTTAGTTCATTATAATTGTTTTAAACTGGTAAAGGACACTTTTATTGCAAAATATCATCTACACCCTTAAAAACACGGAACAAGCATACTATGAATTGCAAAACATCGCGATGCACAACATTGCATTTACGAATATTGAAGAAAATTTATAAATATTGAAAATAAAATTTATAAAGAATGAGAATTACATTACATTAAGGTAAAATCACACGACATAATATTTTAACATTAATACTAATACAAATTACGTAATAACTAACATTATTTTTAATAATCTGATAAATCATCATTGGACGGTCTAATATTATTATGAAACTGTCCAAACGCATCCGTATTGTTAAAAGCTTGCATGCTTTGTTCTTCAGCCGCCCTTTTTCGCATAATCCTTGTCTGTTCACGTTCAAAATACACTCGTGTAGCTGGATTCGAAATAGTGTTGAGATCCATGAACATTACTTTATCTTCACGCCGCAGTTCCCGTAAATCACATTTCCTTTTCATTACATCTATCATTTCTCATATGTTTTACGTGTCAGGAAATCTGTAGCTCTTACGTCGTCTTCATCTTGTTTTCTCTTTAATTTTGCTTTTTTGACCCCAATTGATCTTTGGGATGAAGTTGGACCGGGACTATCATCACTTAAGTTGATAGAAAATGATGATAGCCCAGGAGACGACGACGATATGGGCGTCTCAGGTACTTTTTGATTTTGGGTGCGACGAACTATCACCTCTGTTTGGTGCAAATTTTTCGATATCTTTCATAAAAGGCCATACATGATCAAATTTAAACCCTTTCTTATACTCTTCATCTTGTTATAAAAGTCTCTTCGCTTGAATATACTGCATTATTAATAATGAGAAACATATATACTGTTAAGACAAATGTTAAAAATAACATATATACAGTTAACACAAATACTAATAGATACTTACGATGTCCTTTTTTGAGGCTCCACTTTGATTCAAATTTTTAACCTGTCAAATGGAGCCCTAAATTTTCCACACGCTTTAAGGATAACTTGCATACGACTTTGCAAAGATCTTTGGTTCCTTTCTTCTTAGATGTTATCAGATTTTGTTAAGTTGTACTCTAGCTGAATTCGATTCCAAAATTGAGCTTTCGATTGTTTGATACCTGTGATTGGGTTTTGAGAAACATCAAGGTAAACTTGACACAAGTGTTCATCCTCTTCACAAGTGTAAGAAGCACTCCTTGCTTTTTGAAGCCATGAAGATGAACTTAAAAATAATTCAACTTAAGAAAGAGAATGGAGGAGAAAGAGAACTGGAGTGAGTTTTAAGTCATAAGATGTGGTATTTATAAATATTTTGGTAGATATGTATAAGATGGTGTAGATTGTAGGTAATCCAACGGATGACCAAGATGTATTTTTATAGATTTTTTGTTATCTTATCCACCCCGAAAATTTATTTGATAGATTTTTTGTATTGGATGGTGTAGATTGTAGGTAATTCAACGGATGACCAAGGTGTGTTTTGATAGATTTTCTGTTATCTAATCCACCCCAAAAATTTATTTGATAGATATTTTGTATTGGATGATGCAGATTGTAAGTAATCCAACCAAGATGTATTTTGATAGATTTTCTGTTATCTTATACACCCTCAATTATTTGATAGATATTTTGTATTTGATGGTGTAGATTTTAGTTAATCCAATGGACGTCCAAGATGTATCCGAAATAAATCTTCTATTATCTTATAAAGGGATTGGGTGAGTTAGGTAATCCAACAAAAAACACATCCAATTTCTTCATCCTAAGTCAAAATGAATTTCAATATTCCTTGTCTATTATATTCATTATTATCTAACTCACCTTCTTCCTCCGATGATGATGAAGTATTTTTAGAGCAGTATATGAGAAATAGAAATTTCGCTTCTCAATTACTCGCTATTGGAACATTGGATGGCCCAAATGGGCAACCTATTCCACGGCCCAAACCGAAGCCCACTTTCCTTGGTAGCCCACTCATCCACTTGTGCAAACTGGAAGCTAGCTTTCCCCTTGTTTTTTTTTTCCATTGCCTTTTCTTCTCCCTGTTGACCACTGCTTTGATTCCCCCCTTTGCCTGGTGCGATCTCCCATGATCCTCTCTCATATTTACATGGCTCTCTCTCTCTCTTTCTCTCTCTCTTCTCTTTGGAACAACGAACAACAACTCACGCACGCTCTCTTCCTAGCAAACGAAATCTAATATATTCCTTTGTCTTTTTCATTGTGTGTGACTGTATGAAGTGTGGTGTGTGAGAGGGGATTTTGGGGTCTTGAACTCTGACGAGTGTTTGGCGTGGTTATGGACGACACTTGCTGGCTCTATCTCTCTCCCTTTTGCAAACGAGAAATCAATGTTCTCTCTCTCTCTCTATCTCCTTCTCACTATGTATTACTCTGTGTATGTGTGTTACTATGTGAGAGTGTGTGTGTGAGAGAGGGATTTCAGTTTGGTGGTAATCTGGAGTTGTAAACTCCGGTGGTTGTGGACGTGAGCTAGTGCTTGTGACATGGTTGAGGGAGACGCGGCGGTGACTTGGATTGCCGGAATTGCTGGGTGTTTGGGGCTGCCGGAATAGTGGCCAAAAACTGGGTTTGGGTTCACCTTGGACTGTGCAATGTTTTATTCATGGGTCACTCCGGTGGACTTGGTCGAGAACGGGAAATCTGAACCTTGTTGATTTCGGTTGAGGCCTTTGTGGCCAGTGACATCATTGAAGAAGAGAAGTTCTTCTTCACTGTCTTCCCTTTATTTCTTCTACTATTATTGTGTTTATTTCTCTATTATTGCTTTATACTAATTTATTTGGTATTTGCAGGATACTTGGAGATTATAAACTATAGTATTAGAAATATTCACATAGGGTAGATAAATTGTTATTCCCACCCCTATTGTAATCCTTGAGCGTCTTGGTGAGATCCTCTAGTGGGTTTGTATTAGGCTTTTATTGATTTAATCTGTATTTGTACTTTCACTCAGTGTGCGCGAACGACAGGAATACTCATCACTCGCCAACCATCATGCTCGGCCTACTCGTAGGGGCTCAATTCCTCGTCATATAGTAATCAATCGTGACCGAGAAATCGTTGATCGTAATTTATTCAATGACTATTTTTCTGAAAATCCAACATTCGACGAAGCGACGTTTAGGCGTCGATTTCGAATGTGTCGAAGCTTGTTTGGTCGTATTGCTAATATTTTGAAAAATAATGATAGTTACTTTTGTTAAAGAAGAGATGCGACTGATATACTTGGATTGTCTACTTTCCAAAAAATTACAGCCGCATTGATGCTACTGATGAGTATATCAGAATAGGAATATGAGAGTCTACTGCAACGATGTGTATGCAAATTTTTTGTCGAGATATCGTTGAGGTATTTGCACACCAATATCTACGTTCACCTACTGCTGCTGACGTGCTAGGTTACTGCACATTGGTAAACAACATGGCTTTCAAGGTATGTTGGGTAGTTTAGATTGTATGCATTGACATTGAAAAAACTATCTAAATGTATGGGCAAGCCAATATTCTGGAAGAAGTGGACATCCGACCATCATTCTTGAGGCCGTGGCTGATTATGATATTTGGATTTGGCATGCATATTTCGGTATACCCAGGTCTAATAATGACATTAATGTCTTGGAAGCGTCGAACTTCTTTTCCAATCTTGCCAAAGGTATTGCTCCTCTGGCAAACTATGTTATTCAAGGAAAAGAATATAACTTAGGGCTATTATTTGCCTGATGGTATATACCCCAAATGGGCAAATGTTGTGCAAACTATCCAAGATTCATGTGATCCTAAAAAAAAAAAACATTTTGCAATGAGACAAGAATCATTTAGAAAAGACGTAGAACGTGCATTTGGAGTTTTATGATCACGATTTGCAATTGTGTCTGCACCGGCTCGCTTTTGTTTCAAAAGTGACTTACATGATATAATATTTGCATGTATAATAATGCACAACATGATAATTGATGATAAACGTGACATGGATGCACCGATTCAAGGTGCAATGGAAGCGCCTACCCCGAATATAGAAATGGTGGATGAAACTACCCGATTTCACCAATTTCTTGAGCGACATAAAAAAATCAAGGATAAATGAGCTCATATTGCACTTAGAGATGCCTTAATTGATCATTTGTGGGATGAATATACAAATTCAGAGAATTAAATGATCATCTATCATCGTGTTTCTATTTTAATTATAATTATATTTCAATTAAATGATCATCGATCATTTGTATTTTAATTTTAGTTGTATTTTTAAGTGTTTGAATTTTAATTATATTTTGTTAATATTTTAATTGTATTTTAAAGTATTTATTTTATTATTTAATTTTAGTGCATATTATTTAATTTAATATAAATGTATTATCAAAAATAAAATATACTATTCAATAAAAAACATATTTGTTTTGCTAATATATTAACATAAATTTAATGAGATAAAACATATATTTTAAATAGAAATAATAAAAAATATTTTTAGAATATTTTTTTTAGTGTAATATTTGAAGTAGAATAATTAGAGATGGTGAAAAATATTTGGTTTAAAAATTACACTATTATAATAGAATAATCCAATTTTTGCACCAAATGATTGGAGCTACCTGTCAATGCTCAATCCCTTACATAATTCATAATTGTGTCAATATCTCCTTCTGTAAAGGTAAGTGGTGAATTGCAGAGAGGCAACTGCTTTACTGTTTTGGTCAATGCCCCTTGATTTTATAACATTGACACAGAAGTCCTGAATTTTTTTCTTTATTCCAAACTTGAGATAATTTTCCAATTTGACCTATAAAACTAGTGCACGTGACTAATTAACATAACCCAATGGACGGAGTTAGTTGTAGGGGTATGATTGAAAATATAAATTGACTTTAGAGACACTATTAGAAAAATCATATATATATATATATATTTTTTTTTTTTCAGTAACTGAACCTTTAACTTTGTGATTGAGGGGCAATTTATTTAATACATTGGAATATGACCTAGTTAGCTAGGCCATATTCTAATGTATTGTAAGATATTTTTCATGCATTCATGAAAATTATTTTCAATAGATCTTATTTGTGTTAGTGAAAGAAAGTTTAACCAGTGCCATAAAACACTCTAATTATTAGCAAATTCCTAATGTTAAGCAGATGTTTTACAAGCAAAGTAAAGAAGAACGGAAAAAAACTCCTCAAAAAGTAATGTTCATTTGCACTAGTATATATCCTTCATATATATAAACTTTCTAAATATATAGAGTTTGACTGTACTACTTTATTCTACATAGATGTACAACATACAATAGTTTGTCAGTAATTTTTTACTCACTTTTTTTATTTTTAGTTTTAATTTGGTAATTAATGTGATTTGAAACTTTGTAGACACCTCAATTTAAGCCACCTTCTTAATTGAGTTTAAGAGCAAAACTCGCACTCGAGAGGTATGAATTTATTATGATTTTTAGTTTGATCGTTAATGTGATGATTCGCTTGAATTAGAACACGAGAATAGTCCTAGGAGCAAATCTAACTATTAATCTCCTATAATTATTTGTGCTGGCTTACATTAGTAGTAAAAAGCATTAATCCTTTTCAAGATGATTTAAATTGTTTTTCATGGATCGTTTTCAAAATGGAGTATTTTAAAAACGATGTATTTTTAAAACACAAATTTTTTTTTTCCTATCAATGTTTTAAAACTTGTATTTTGAAAAAAAAACTAAAATTTCAACGTTTTAAATCGCAACTGCTCAGCTTATTCTGCCGCAGCATTGAAACACAATTTTTGTAAATGAGTGAAGGAATGAAATATCCATTGTGATATACTCCCTCGGTCCTTAAATTATTGTCTTGTTTGACCCGGTATACAGATTAAAAAAATAATTAATTTAATTATTAATATTAGTATAGTGTATAGTATTAATATTAATATAATGTATAATTTTTTTAAATATTTATGTGTATATAACACATAATTAAAATAAATTTTAAAATAAATAAATGAAAGGATTGTTTAAAAAAAAACTTTTAAAATAAAATAATTATTTTGAGACTGATATAAAAAAAAGAAATGCACTATTTAAGGAGAGAGTATATATTTAGGTTTCGAGAAACAACAGATCGGACACGACACCATCCCTTCTCGCGTAACGCGCCTAACAACAACTCCCCTCTCTCTCTAGAGCAGCATCGGACCTGTTTGATCAAGAGAGAGAGTGAGAGAGAAACACAGCGAAAAACCCGAAAGAAAGAGCGGGCAATGCTGAGATCGATTGGTTGTGAATCGAGCAAACAATCGAAACTCGCGGAGGCTACTCCACCACTAAAATTTATATGGGGAATGGAACATTTGTGGATGGTGTTCTTCGTTGGTTTCACCATCATCGTCGCTCTTCATCTTCTTCTTCTTCTACTTCTTCTGTTCCCAACAATAACACAAACAACAATGACACAAATACCCACCTCATTTCCGTAACCGATTACCAGTCCAAATCGACAACAACAACGACCCATCAACAACAAGAGCTCACAATCGTTGAAGACTTTGATATATCTGCCCTCAAGCACATCCGGGTGCCACATCGCATTAACTTCCTTATTTCCACCATGGATCCTCAGAAAAAGGTCACCCCCCTCTTCTTTCAATGATCTGTTCTGGGTTATTATTATTTTTTTGATTTATTGCAATTTAAGCTTTTTCAGAGATTACCCTTCTTGCAATTTATTTGAATTTTGTAGCTACTATGATTTTGCTTAATCCAAATCCCAATTGTGTGTTTGTTTGAATCTTTGACTACTTGACTTGCATTCTCAAAGTGTTTTAACGTAATTTCTGTACGATATTTGCTATCCGAATATAACGAAATTGAGTCAGGCGTAACGAGCAAGGGTATTGATTTCATTGTTTGCAAAAATGCAAGATTTGGAAGTTAGTAATTAAGCACTTTGTTTGGATGTGCCCAATTTGTTTCGTTGTTGGTATTGGGGTCAAGTCTCTTTTTGGGGCGGATCTTGTCGCAGTCTAACCGATTTCATTAATAAATAAGAAGCTGAAAAAAACTGTATTGGGTGAAAACTGGAAATTTACCCAATGAGGAATAGCATCATGATTTGGCAGCACTACTGAATGGTCTCATGTTTGTGGATGATGGAGACATTTGAGGTACCCTACTTTTAATTAGGTTGACCTTCATGGGTAAATAACGATTTCACCCTTTTCAACATTCACATATGTGATCTTCAGCAGAGCACTGAAAATTGCTTTATTCTGGACTTTATTTTCCGTAAAGGTGAAAGGTTACACTGCGTTTCCTTTTCTTTTCTGTGACCTAACAATGAAAAATAACTATACTCTTCTCTCTTTATTATTATTATTTTTTTGAATTTGATCTTATGTTGATTCATTTTCTTTGCTCATTAACTGATTTTCAATTTTTTTTTGTTTTTTTTTTGCCTTACTCAGAATAATCTGGAAACGGAATTCTTTACAGAGTATGGGGAGGCGAGTAGATATCAAGTTCAAGAAGTCATTGGTAAAGGTAGTTATGGTGTCGTTGGCTCTGCTGTTGATACACACACTGGAGAAAGGGTTGCCATTAAGAAGATCAATGATGTCTTTGAGCATGTCTCTGATGCCACAAGGATTCTTAGAGAAATCAAGCTTCTTCGGCTGCTTCGTCATCCGGATATTGTAGAAATAAAGCATATTATGCTTCCTCCTTCTAGAAGAGAGTTCAAGGATATCTATGTAGTTTTTGAACTGATGGAGTCTGACCTCCACCAGGTTATAAAGGCAAATGATGATCTTACACCTGAACATTACCAGTTCTTTTTGTACCAGCTTCTCCGAGGCCTGAAATATATACATTCAGGTATGTTGTCTCTGGTAAATGGTAATATGATAGCCTCTCTTGCTTTGGTTGGTCAATGTTTTAATTGATTATTAACACTTTTTCGTTGTTTTTATTTTTATTGTTTTTGCAGCCAATGTGTTTCATAGAGATTTAAAGCCAAAAAATATTCTTGCTAATGCTGACTGTAAGTTGAAGATTTGTGATTTTGGCCTTGCTAGAGTGTCATTCAATGACGCTCCATCAGCTATATTCTGGACTGTAAGTTGGAATTTCATGGAGTTTATTTTATTTCCTTCTGCCATTATGTTGTCGGACCATGCAGATAGACTGCTGAAGCGATGCTTGTTTATAAATGTTCCGCATACTTGTTGCAGGATTATGTTGCAACTCGATGGTATCGCGCTCCTGAACTGTGTGGCTCCTTTTTCTCCAAAGTAAGCTGCCTAGCATCTAGATCTCTCCACTGTATTCTTTTTTCCAATTAGTTAATTGTTTCTTTCTGTTGAATGCTTGACTTCTTCAAGCTGATCCCCCCGTCCCCCCTGAAGTGAAATCATGGCCATTATTTTACTCTCCCCTGAAGTGAAATTTATTAGCACAAAGTTCACTAGACTAGCGAATTGATAATATTGATCACATATATAGGACAAATTAGAAAGCTCTCCATCTGTCCCATAATGAGTATCATCATTCCAAATGGCAGGGAGATTAGCTTTTACATATATTTTCTCATCTTCCTCAACTCTTCTTCTCTCTTTTCTTGTATAAAGTGGTGTGACAAAGAAAATCTTTTTGACAGTAACTTGAAATATTTCGAAAGTTATACCACTGGGAAGTGAGCTTTTGAAAAGGAGATGTAGTGGGTAGTTACTGTTGAGACAAAATAGGAATCATTAAGTTCAATTTGCCTTTAGCTAATTCTAACTTGTCTTTCCTCCTTTCATAAACTTCAGAAAGAAAGAAAATAACTTGGATATTAGAAATTGGGTGCCAATGGACGAAAACTTCGATCTAGCTTTCCATAGATGAGAAGTCGACGTGCTTGTTTTTCAAGCGATTCGTTCCTTATGGATAGCTTCTCTAGAATACGATAGTTGAAGAAAGCTAAAGGAGTCAATGGAAACTGAATGAAAAATGTCGTGGCTGTTTGGATTCTTGTGATAATTTTCAAGTATGTTGCAAGTTGTCTGAGCTTTTATGCAATTTCCTCTCTCTTTTTATAATAGTTGTTTTTGAATGGTGATATTTTCGTTCCATGAGAAGAAAGATCTACCTATGGGACTGCTTGCGTAAGTACTTATCCCTAACAATATTGAGTGAATTATCTGACTTGCCCGAGCACCCTCAGATAGTTGACCTTATTCGCCCTTTGACATACATGGTACCCGCCCTCCCCTGACGCTCGCACAATTAAAGATGGACAAAATATAAGTGGTGCTATCTTTGGTGGGGGAGAGAAAGAGAGAGACAGTGTTAACACTGGTCACTACCATAAGCTGTGCTAACGAATCCCGTTTTGGATTGCTCATTCTCTTCTTTAGTCAGATTATGTGTTGCATATTTGGCATAACAAAAATAGCTTAATTACTTTATTTGATTTTTCACAAGTTTTTATTTTAAACCTAGATCCCCAATGCTAAATTGTTGCCCATTGCAGTATACTCCTGCCATTGATATTTGGAGCATTGGATGCATATTTGCAGAGATGCTCAGTGGGAAACCTATATTTCCTGGAAAAAATGTGGTACACCAATTGGATCTCATGACTGATTTGCTCGGCACTACTTCGCCTGAATCTATTGCAAGGGTTCGCTCTATTCCTCCTATAATTTATGTATCATTTGAAAAGCCCTTCCAAATGAGTTATTTAAATTTACTTAAGCTTTTTGCGGGAAGAATGTCACTGCTCTTCTTGTATTTAACTGCTCGGGAGCTGAAACTGAGCTACCAGGCTTCACCATTAATTCTATAGCTATAGTTTCATACTAGCATTTTATTTTATTTTTTCGTTTAATGATAATGTCAGATTCGTAATGAGAAGGCAAGAAGGTATCTCAGTAGCATGCGCAAAAAACAGCCAGTGCCATTTTCACAGAAATTCCCTAATGTAGATCCTTTGGCCCTTCGTTTACTGGAGCGCCTACTTGCATTTGATCCTAAAGATCGACCATCTGCTGAAGAGGTGCGCTGGCAACTTAAATTAATTTCAATTTTCTGATCTTCTTTTGGGGATTACGGACTAAAATGATTGATTTTGACCAATTTTTTCCTAAAATTTGGCGCCGATGTTTGCAGGCACTAGCGGACCCTTATTTTCAAGGTTTGTCCAATGTGGACCGAGAACCATCCACGCAGCCAATATCAAAACTTGAGTTTGAGTTTGAAAGGAGAAAATTGGCAAAAGATGATGTTAGAGAGCTGATCTATCGAGAGGTTTGGCATTGAAGCGTTCTAGTTCTTACTGTGAGTGGACTCATTTAATGTACTAATTACCAATTTCTTTTGGCGTAATCAGATTTTAGAGTATCACCCTCAAATGCTTCAAGAATATCTTCGTGGTGGAGATCAAACTAGCTTCATGTACCCAAGGTCAGACCCTTTTTTTTTCTCTTAAAGCTATTGCACTCTATGCTATCTCCTATAAAAGAATTGAGCTTCAATAAGATGAACAAAACTCAGTCCGCTGGCGCATTTGAAGTGAACGGACTCTCAGGATCTTTACAAACTAGACTCTTCTTTTGCCTCTCTTGAGAGGTAGAGGTGTCAATTTGGCCTTTGTTCAGCTTGGGCTGTGGGAATGTGTAGAGAGTGGCATTGTAGATATCTCTAGAGAGTGGAGAGCTATTTGCGTCGCCAATGTTTTAAAATTCCTAATTTTTGGGCCTTCCATATTTTCTCCGCTTAGGAATCTTGTTTACACGCTTCTTACCTCTGTCCTTGTACAATTGTACCATTCTCGCTCTCTATGAATTATTATTTTTCTCAAAATATAACAATTACCCCCACGAAATGAATGACAGTGGCTCTTATTTTCGATATGCGCAATGTGTAGCAGGTCCTTATGCTCCTTTGACTCTGATAATTCCAACAAACTCATCATCATGTACTTACATTTGCTGGCTCGATGTGTTCATCAATTCTCCCCAACTAATTGTGCTCCTAGACTCTGATTATTCTAAGAAAAATGACTCCCGTAAATCATTTCCATGTTTTTGGCATTTTGTGTGAATTCAAAATATTCAACAGAAAAATGAGAGGGATGTTGCCTTACTCCTCTCAAATTGAGTTTGCCAAAATCCTTGGGCATCTTTTCCACATCCTTTTGTACTGTGGAGCAGCTAGAGAGGGAGCAAGAGAGGGGAACGGTCAATATTATTAAGTTTAGTAGGATGTTCCGTATTCTGGTTCTGGTTGGATGAGGTTTGGGCCATGGACCCATAGTCCATATTATAGAGTATTAGTTGGATTGAGGGAAGACGAGAGAGGGGATAGTATTTGGTTCTACACACATTAGATCCAGAAACTATGGATGGAGACCTTAAATACAATCATTTAGGTGTTATAATTGCAAATGTTATGGGTTTGTGCTGTATGATACTGAAGCGGTAATTACATGTTCACTGTATTGAACCGGACAAATGGGACTTAGTTCTGGGAACATTTTCGGTGTGCCAACCCAACGGTGAAAAAGAGTAAATTCTTTGAGAATCCATTTTCTGAAAGTTGTTTTCTCAGATCCTTAAGGTTGATCCAGAAGGCTGCTGGGCTCGAGGTAGGCCCATTGGGTAGTTCAGGCAACCAAGGGACAGAGGTTGTGCTATCACTATATGTGCTAATATCGAATTGATTCACATGGAGACCCAGGTGTTTAATTTGTTTCAGGGACCAGTGGCTGATGGGAAGTTTCATTTTTATATGTCAAACTTGGAAGGATTATGTACTCATTATTCCATACTTTCAAGCGGATAATGTCATATTATGGTCAAAGTTGGTTTTACCTATACCCCTATAATTCAAGGTATTTTAGAATCTTGTTGTATTTGTCTTTTGAGAGCCCCCCCCTTTTTTTTCTTCATTAAAGCCTCTTTCCCTATTGGAAGAAGATGTTTGATATCCTCCTCCAAGCATCCTTTTCTTTCCCCCGCCACCCGTCCCCTCTCGCATGCTCCCCCTGCCTACTTATACAAAGGTTGAAGAATTACAATTTACACATGCCAATATAAATATTGATACTGTACATAATCAAGTCCTCACATGATATTTGTTATTTGCAGGATTATCTTAAACTTCCTTCTATTGATTATTTAAATTCTTATTAATGTCCTTAAAAGTACATGATGAGTTCGGGGCACTATAGAATTATTGTTACTGGGTCCCCTAGCACATCTAATTTCTCTGGAAGAACATGAATTTTTAAAACTATATTGATAAAGTTGTAGAATTGAGTTCTGACCTAAAAGGCAATTCTGGACTATTATGAACATATTAATTCCCTGACCTGTTTATGGCATGAACCTACTTGTCTAACACAAGCCTCGGACATTGTGCCAGTTTGAAAATGTTCTAGTGGATATATCATAAATGCAGAGAGGCCCAGCCAATTGACCAATCGTCTTTCTCTTTGCATATTTCAGATCTTCTTTAGGGCTAGTACCTTATAGCAGGTTGTTCAGTTTGGCCTCTAAAGCAAGATAAAATAGGAAAGGAGATATGAACTTACACTTTATCGCTTAATTGGCTAATATTCGGCCCAGCATATCCATGTTCGGTAAATGGTTGTTTAGTGGAAATTTAAGTGATAAATATTATCTGTTAACTGGTTATGACATCAGATTTTTTATATTCTGTTGCAGTTCAAAAATCTATTTCTCTTATAATTGATTATTTTCAAAGTGGCGAAGGAAAGAACTCATCTTCCTTTCAAAAACTTCTAGATGAGAGTTCCTTGTTCTGCAATATAGTTTCCAATGGAAGAGATAATTATCTTGATTCTTTGATATCTAGTAACTAGGCTGGCCTCAAGTGTTATATTACGAATCTGATCTCAAATTTGTTTGTGTCGACCAAATGATAGAAACACAAATAAACACAATATGACAATGAATTAAAGTAATGCGCATGTTTTCCTCCACCAACAATGGGTCTACATCCACAATAAATAACAACTAACTACATTAACGGTGTAGATATTTACAAAATACTTTTTTCGTTCCAAAATAACTGTCCTGTTTTCATTTTTTCGTCCGTTCCAAAATAACTTTCCAGTTTCTAAACTTTCCTTTTTAGGAAAAAATTTTACTCCTACTATTTTACCCATACTTTTCTTGTTACTTTAATGATGGCCCCACTTGCACATGGGCTTTAAAATAAAATACATAACATACCAGTATTTATAGTAGAATAAGTTAGTTTTTTTTTTTAAAATGTGTGCCGGCGTGTGCCCACACATGACATTAGGAACAGAGGGAGTAATAAACTTTCTCAACAGCACTCCTGTATGATACTGTAGGACACTTTTGTTTGCAGGTTAGAAACCTTAAGAGTACCAAAGTAAAACCAATGCGGGATTGAATGCTATTTTCCCCAACTAAGCTTATTCTACATCCCGTAGCTTCCTGAGAAATTTCAGGCTTTCGCCATTGTCCATCCAACCTGGATCAGGACTCGTATGGCCCCCAATTATATCAGACAGACTGCTTCTAAAGCACCTCGAATGGTCCAAACCGTCTTTCTACATGAACCCAACATCTCTCTTTCTCTCTCTCATTCTCTCTCCCCCTCTTTCTTTTCCTTTTCTTTTCTTATGCAGAACCTCCCTAAATAAACCTCATTCACATGAACTCAGAATTTGAGACAATCTGAACAGAAGCAGAATGGATATTCCTTACTTCCTTGTTAGTGCTTATAGCATTGTATCCTGTATCTTTTCCTTTAATGTATTTGACATATAGCAATGGTTGCCGAGTTCAAAATCTGTAGTCGTAGCTTCCAATGTATTCACTGTCCTGGTGGAAGAAAGTTCTGGAATTGATTGATTAAACATTTATAGTTATTTTTGGTCTTCATAGAATTTGTGACATCTCTTATGGAATACATTATTCGACTTGCACATTTCTATTCCATTTAGAAACATATGGTTGCTTCTATTCAGTGCAATGGCTGTATGATAAGATCCCTCATATACTCATCCTGTAATCTTGTTTTGCTGTCAATTCAGTGGTGTGGATCGGTTTAAGCGACAGTTTGCGCATCTTGAGGACAATTATAGTAAAGGAGAGAGAAGCACCCCACCACTTCAACGGCAGCATGCTTCACTGCCTCGGTAAGTTTGTAGATAGAAATTGTGTAATTTTCTACAAATTGCGGCTGCTTAGAAAGTCACTTGAAACCACTTTCTGTTATTTGAATATGCTAGCCTATACGTGTCCCCCGTCATTATCTTTTTGCCTGAATTTGATTCAGTCAATTATGATTACCAACATAGTTTGCTGGTCTGTACTTCCCTGATTCTTTTTGTTTCAACAATGCTTAGAGAGCGTGTTCCTGCACCCAAGGAGGAATCGACATCTCAAGATAACGATTTTGAGAAGCGAACTGCAGCATCTGTTGCTACAACACTTGAGAGTCCTCCAGGGCAGTCTGAAGGATCAGATGCAAATGGACCTAATAAACCAAACTACAGTGCTCGTAGCTTGTTAAAGAGTGCTAGTATTAGTGCTTCCAAGTGTATAGGTGTCAAAGGACAAAGAGATACAGAGGTAAGTGCTACTGGATTACATATTTCATTTTTGCTCATTTCATCAGCAGAGGACTGGTTTCAAGGAAGATAAATGATATAGAACGACTACTTGAATCATAGTGCCAGTTAAAAGAATATCAGTGTAGGATGTCACATCATTTCTGTAAAGCGGATGTTCAATACTTTCTCCCTTGTCCGGTTCCAAGTGTCACCATTTTTTTGCTTTACTTGGAAATTTGACACTTGTTATGGGGAAGAGGGAGTATATTTTAAGTGGGAAGGTTGCATCATGGCTATGAGTTTGACCATCATAGTTGTAGTTGGCATATCTGGTAGGTGATCGGATGGTTGGGATTATAACCCACAAAACGACGTTGGTTCGAGCAAAAAATGTCCCCACCATTTGGTCACCTCATTCAACAACATGGCGTAAGCATGGCCGCAAACTCCTCGGCAACTCAGATCTAAAGGTCCCTAATCCGTAGTTGGCGTTCACAGGACTGCCTATTTGGTGGCACATGGCAATCAAAATTTATTCTTTACGACATATGATAGGCTTTATTCACCTCCTCTTAGGAATGTTTGCCCCACTTTATCTTTCCGGCAATTTTACAAGGACGATTTCATACTAAAATCTTACTGAAGCCAAATGTAATTGGTTTCTTTTATGTGAAAGATGCACACTTAGTAATTTGTTGAATTTGTTTCTCAGTACTAATACTTGAACCACTTAATTTGTTTATTAACAGACGTTTCCAGAAGAACCAATTCCTGAGCAGCAAGATGAGGTTGATGGGTTGTCACAAAAAGTTGCAGCCCTCCATGCCTGATTTTACATTGATGAAACTATGTAGATAGATGGTTTGTTATGTACCTCACCCTGTCTGTCTTTCCTCGTAGACGCTCAGATTGTCTAATTATGTACTCCCACCCATTTTTTTTTCGCCCTTTACGGGTTGATGGAGCTATATTGAGTTTTCCTTTCTGTAGAGCTACTCTACTAACTGTAGGAAGTCTTGTTAAATTATTGTCATTTATCATGTCATTACAGTAGTACGAAACAAAAACTCCTCTTCAGTTTTATCTCAAGTAGACTGCAGAGGCAGAAAGATTGTATCTTACAACTCATGTTACATATTGGTTATTAGTAGCCGTACACATTTTCTGAGCTTGTTATTATCTCACGCAAGTTTTTTCCTCTTTTTCTTTTCATTTTTGGTAACAGACTTGCGTTAAAATAAGTGGCATTACTAACATGAATCGAACAAGTACAGAATTCTTTTGGAGAATTGTTTTGGGTAGCAAGAATTTCTATGCTTGCATGAATCGATCAAGTATAGAGTTGTTTTGGCGCTGAGATGCCCTTTACTCTTGCAAAGATGAATTCCATATACATATACGTAGATTCCAAAGCTGAAACAAATACTGTACTCAATTTGGAGCAAGAACAAGAGCTAAATGTGCTTTTAACTTCCTCTCTCTACTAGTACAGAACATACTAGGTATCAATGGCCTCCTCTTACTCAAGCTCAAACTTAAAACATTGTGGGATGATCGAGGTACTATTATGAATTCTGGAATTCAGGATTTCTGAGGGGATGATTGAGGTACTATTATGACAGAGGTATCCTTACCTTCAAAGACAACCAACGACTCATGGCAGGTGAATCTATCTCGTAGCAACTCCCAACAGCAGCTATTGAAGAATCGAGGATCACCATCGTCGTCTTCTCCTATAAATAAGCTAATTTAGCTTTGTGCTTGGAGAAGCTGCCTGAAAGAATCACTTTACCGATCAAAAAAAAAAAAAAAAATAAAGATAAAGAAAATAAGAAGCTACTCTGTTGAATCATGACGAAGCAATTCAGCTCTTAGTTTGTATGCATTCGGGGGAAAGTTACCCTCCCGAAGATTACAAACACCTAATCTTGTTAGATCATGTAGAGTTCCTAGTTTCTTCCCGTGATCTGCTCCTTTTTTTTAAGTAATTGAGATTCATCGACCTTAGTCGTTCAGTCTGGCTCAAAAAGATCCCAGACCTCAAGTGGACACCAAATCTTAAGACACTAAATTCTTGAAGATTTTACAAGTTTGTTAAAGGTTCACCTATCCGTTGGAAATCATACAAGCAACTTGTTTTCTGAAGTTTAGAGTGCACAAACCTGAACTTTTGGGGGCGTGGCGAAAAGAAAAAAAAGGGCCCTTACAGAAAAATAAAAATTTTACACACAATTTTTTTACTTTTCATCATTCAAAGTAATGAAAAAGTGCAATATTTACAAACATACAAGAAAAGAAAAGTATCAAATAATTATTATTTTGCACTGATTTTCACAATCTATAACAAAAGCAGTATACTTTGTTTGCATCTTTTGAGTACACTAGTCATTTTCTATCTTGATTCTCTCCATTTGATAATTTTCTTGTATATTGAGAATATGAAAAAATGTCTAGAAATCGCATGTGTAGGAGATTTTCTATAAATAAATTTAGTGGACCCCGAATAAGACGAAGGTTGGATAACCTTATTGAAGTCGAACCCAAAATCTCTGGTTCTATAGAGCATCAGTACTTATGCATTGCATCACAAGGTCAATTACAAAAATTATAGTAATACATTATATATTATACATATAAATAGATAGATAATGTTTGATAATTAAATTTAGCGAACTTAAAATAAAACAAAGGTTGGATGACTTTGCTAGGTATTGAACCTAAAATCATCCGTTCTATAGTCTACCACCTTATCCAGTGGATCACGTAATCAATTCTAAAAATTATATTACTCCCTCCATCCCAAAATTATTGTCTTGCTTTTTTTTTTTGTCCGTCCCAAAATAATTGTCTTGTTTAAAAGTTTCTTTTTTAGAACGACACCTTTATCATTTTACCCTTACTTTTTCATCTACTTTAATTATAGGTCACATTCACTTGGGCATTAAAAGAAACTGCATACTATACCAATATTAATAATTAAGTTAATTATTTTTTCTTAATTTGTGTGCCAGATCAAACACGACAATAATTTTGAAAAGGCGGGAGTACATTAGTATATTACTGCAGTTCGCTAAATTAATTTACTAGTAAATAGCCTGAGTTAATTGCACACGTATAAACCCATCTCTATTATAATATATATAAGACTATATATAAATTTGGAAGCCCATAGCGATCGCGCTAGACATGGTCCCTGGAGGCTCTTACTCTCTCCCACTGCACAAAAAGCTTTCCTGACATCATAAAGAAATATGACAGGATTGTCCAATTTTAATTTGGATGATACATCAATTGAAGAACTGCCTTCATCGATTGGAAATCTCTCCGGCCTCTTGTTGATGAATCTCTGAGGGTGCAGTGCAGTCGTTTTACGAGTCTTCAAAGCACCATATGTGGGTTAAAAATGCGTTATGTTTCGACTTCTTCAACAACTCAAAATCCTTAATGCGTCATCATGCCATAACCATGAATCACCGCAAGCGCTTCCATCGAGTTAAGCTATATTATAGTCTTTATAGGCAGATATGACCGCAAGCTTCCCAGATCTTTCGATCAGTACAATTAATCATAATGGAACTCTCTCTTTGTACTATTTATGTATGAGGCTCTTGAAGAACTTGCTGATCGGGTGCTGAAATCTCTGTTGCAGGTTAGGTTGCTGTCTTCTCCTATTGTTCCATCTTAAATATGTATACACATATTTATTTGCATATCATACATAAACTGTGACGCTGAAATCTCTTGCTAAATAGCTGCCGGATTATTTTCACCTAAGTTAGAACTTACTCTCACACAGCCACGCTGGAGCTTTAGTTTCTAGCAGGGATCATCTCCCTGCTCAAGCTAATCCGATCTGTTTTGCAGGTGTTCAAGTCATATTCAAAGCCAGATATCCAATTACCTTGACGACGATACCCTGGACTGATTTTTTTGGACAGATCACTCCTATTACCAGAACTTGAGTCAGATGATTGGTCTTGTTTTGAGGGTACATTGGCGTTGGGTGGAAAAAGTGTGCCATTTGTGCCATGTACAATGAAGATGTGAAACGGGTGCCCAAGGTCCAAAGATGAGCACTTGTACGAAATGATCCTACAGGCCGACGATCATGGTTGCAACCTTATAATCAGGATGATAAGTATGCAGAATTAAGTCCCTTTTATTGACTGAACTACAGGAGGAGGACCATATCTTCTCATCGACTTGAAGAAAGAAACGGACATATTCATGCTAAATTGTCTTTCAACAACACTTGATCCGATGAAACCGAAAAAGGCCCGCTTCAAGATTTGGCGTGGCGATGCAACACTTTATCGGTCGGTTAACAGTTGCAACCAACAACTTTGGGCTTTGAGCCGACTCTAGGGTGGGATGGCCCTCATTCTTGGACCTAATATTGGGCTTGTGCTGTGAACCTTAGATAGTATAATTAGAATAATAGCACAGAAGTTTTAAATCGGATATTTACGACAAAAATGGAAAAAAAAAAAAAAAGAAAAAAGAAAAAAAAGAGGAAAGGGAGATATGGCAAACCGCAGACAAGCAAGTCAGTGGTTAACTTGTTATGACTTGCCTTTTATGGAAAAAAGTAGTACAACTTTTAGGAAAAGGGAAGGGAAAGGTACGGTACGGCTCGGCCAGTTTGATGCTGATTCTCTTTGATTTTCTTCACCATTACTTTGTCAAACCAAGAACATATACCCATTAAAGAAAAACAAGAGGTCCAAAAAAATATAGAGATGATCACCTTTTTTTTTTTTTTAATGACATTCAACTGAGAATTGTTTTCCATCCTCCACAACTCCTACTATACCATGGAACCTTCTCAATCCATTTCCAGTAAGCATTTTCAATAATCTTAATTTGCTCCTTTTTCTTTATCTATTTGCAATGTTTGGGTTTTCAATTTTATCATAACTTATCGTCTTTTGAACTAATGATGAATGTTCATGGAAAGTAGCTAGTGTCTTGCTTTATCTAAGTTTCTTAATCTTATAGTTATGGGTTGAAGATTTATCTTCATCCTTTGGTGGTCATTTCACACACACACACTGACACACACACACACACACAAAAAGAGTTATGTAAAGAAAATGCACAAATGACAAACCCAAACGAGCAAATATGCTTATAGCGAGTGTAGTTGTTTTGTTATGTTTCTCAGAGTTTACACCTTCTCTAATTTAGTATATTGGTGTTAGTTCATTGTAAAACTAGACCATGTAAACAAGGAATCGAGGTTGGTTTTTCTTACGATAGGAAAATCTCTTCTGAGAATCAAACAATTTTCAGAAGAATGAGGATCCAAATGCCGAGCCTATATGTCCAATTGTCGTCGTAGTTTTGAGTTTTGACCAAAGAATTGCATTGATATTACAACTCTGTCAAAACTCTTGTCTTTTAGACTTTCAATCAGAGTGGATAATATGTCCTTTTTAAGGGATTTTATGTGTTCTAATCACGACAAGTAGCACGTTTATTGCTCACATAGGGACTAATATTATGACCTTCAAGGATTTTAGCATTTTAATAAGTTTTGACGTTTATGGTTTCCATTATTCGAACTGGAATTTCTTGTTAAGGAGTGCTGGATTCGCGTATGGTCACTGCTCAGATGAAGGACATTAATAATTAAGATGAATTTAAGTGGATTTATTTAGACGACTTTACCATACGTGTATTGACTTGAACATCAATATCCACCTCAAAGTGCTCCGTCCTCCATATCATTCTGTTTTTTTCCATTGTCTCCCAACATCTTGTACATTGGTTTGGCCTCTTTGAAAATGAAGAGTCTGGGAGTGCTTACGGAGCCCCTGGGCAGTTATTGTAACGTCAAGTTATTGAACACTTCTGATCCACCCCATCAGATCAGGACTGAAAAGTGGGCTGCTTTTACTTGGAAACTAGTAGAATCTGTAACATACTGGCAGTACTGTCGCGAGCTATACATAATTTCGCAGAATTGAAAACATAAAAAGAAATAAGCTTAGCTATCTTGCCTAACCCAACGAATGTTTCATTCCACATGATTGCTTAACCTATTTGTTTTCATGCTTCATTTAAGTGCATGCTGTGCTTTGATGGCCAGAATGAAGTTCGGAGTTTGTTAATTCTTCTTGGATAAAATTAGGTGTGGCCATCTTGAATGTATGTTTGCCCTTTCGACAGGTCACTTTAAATCGGGTTCAGTTCTCCCAGATCATCTATTGTACAAAAATCGACTTCAAGAATATGCCCAGAAATCAGCCTTACCCCTTCCGGTTTATCAAACCGTCAATGAAGGATTTCCCCATGCACCAAAGTTCAGATCAACTGTGTTGGTTGATGGAACAAAGTACACATCCAACCTTACTTTCTTGCATCGAAAAGCTGCTGAGCAGGAAGTTGCTAAATATGCACTTGACTGCATAGCAAAGAAGACAATAGAGTGCCCACCTATTACTAAACTCGAGGTCTTCATTTTCTTATTATGTAATTTGATTTGGGAAAATATATGTACTTCTCCTCTTTGTTTGATTCAGTTTTAAGTTTCAGGATCCAATGGGTTGCAAGTCTATCCTGCATGAATTTGCTATCAAGAGTAACCGGAAAATTCCCACTTATAAAACTCAATGTGAAGGGGGGTTAGGCCCTGTATTTGTATCTTCAGTGATCTTTGATGGCAAATTATACACTGGTGAGGTTGCTGGAAGCAAAAAATTCGCGGAACAGCTGGCAGCAGGCACTGCTATTCGTTCGCTTCTAGGTGATTAGAAACTCATTCTCCTTTCCATTTGATATCAGTTTTTAGTATTTATCTAGATAGTCTACTATACTGTTTGACGTATGAGATGTTTCTAGAAGGATCTAATTCAGGAAACCTCCTCCATGAAATTGTCAAGTCGAAGGGCATGCTTCATTCTGCATCACAACCTATAAACGAGTTGAGCGTAACAAAGAGCATCTTGCCAATAGCTTTTCAACCAGGTACCAATGGTTCGATCTGTGTTCACTGCTAAGCGTATAATATAATCTCAAAAACTAACATAAGATGGTTATGCCTTCAGAAAATCCCTCACAATTGCAAAGAAACAGTCCGGTAAGAAGTCCATCTCCCACGAGATTCACGCCCACAGCTTTTCAACGAGGTACTCAGTTTGATCTGTATTAATTGGTGAACTTAAACACTCTCATAAGTACGCTAGGCTAACTAACGAAGTGGTTATGTATTCAGAAACACCCTCACAACAGCCTAGGAACATTGTGGTAAGATATCCATCTCCATTCTCCTAAGAGTTTCAAAAACTCAAACGAGAACCTTTGTGCTCAAATTATACTAGTAAAATTTTGTTAGTTGCCTTGGATTAGCCATTGGATTTCCTGGCTTATAAAGATGTTTGGTTTCTAGGCTTTTTTCCTGTGCCATAGATATATTGCTCACATGGGATCGTTAATGAATAATGATACCTTTCCTATCATTGTAGAAACCTGTTATCAATTTCAACTCTAGAGACAGAGAGATGGGTACTTACAAAGAAGAAAAGCGCATAATTGGAACTCAAAATTCGGAATTGGTGAAAAGATTCAATGCTTGTGGCAGAATGACGGGTCCTAACACAGAAGGAAAGCGCGTGGTTGGAACTCAGATTGTGGAATCAAAGAAAAGAGTCAACGCTTGTGCTAGAATGACAAGTCCAAACGCAAAAGGAAAGCGCACAAATGAAACTCAAAATGTGGAATCTAAGAACAGATTAAATTCTTGTGCCAGAATGACAGGTCCAAGCAAAGAGGGAAAGTGCGAAACCGAAACTCAGAATCTGGGACCAAAGAATAGATTCAACTCTCCTGGCATAATGGTGGGTCCTAACAGGGAAGGAAAGCGTAAATTCGAAACAAATGAATCTGGAACCAAAGAAAAGTTTCAAATCTTCTGGCAGATTAATGATCAGTCCTAACGTGGAAGGAAAGCACAAAATCCAACTCAAGAATTAAGTTTGAATCGAAAAAAATATTTCAAGTCTCGGAAGCTAAAGAGTTTCATCCTTAAGTTTGATTGTTGTAGTACTATGTTTTCATCTTCTCAGTCTAGCTAGCTTGCGTGTGCCTAGCTACTTTTGTTTATGTACTTGTATGATGTAGTCCAGTTCTCTGCAATCAATCGAGTCACTCGTGTTTATGCGAGTTTTTAGAACTTATGCATGCGCTATAATATCATACGCGTTCTTGAGGGCTGGCCTTAGAGCAAAGCCTATCAAAATCTTTTCTTACTTTTACACACCTTTGTTGCCCTAACACAATACATGATTTCATGCATGAGAATTGAACTCTGCCACACAAACACAATGCATGATTTCTTGAGAAAGAAGCGTATAAAAAATATAAGCAACAAAGCATTCCCTCATAAAACATCATAGAAAGGTCGAGTAATTAGTTACTGGAAACGAAGATTACATAGACATAGTTTTGATACTTAACATTGAGATGGAATACAAAGTTGCTACCCTCACATCAAATTGCCGGGGTGAAAACTGAAAACGCCGGAGCTTTTCGAAAAAGCTCCATTTTCTAAACGCTATATTGATACATAATTTTCCATTTTGGTTGAGCTTTTCGGGCCAAAACGCACCGAAAATGCATGACCCAACAAACTCTTAGCTTTGATTGGTTGCTTTGCTATTCCATGGTTATCTACCAGTTTTTAAATTGTAAAGGGATAGATTTGAGATTTCAAACATGGATTATATATTTGGTACGTAAATCAGATTTTTATTTTTTTTTAATTAATCGGGATTTTCAGACTAATGTACACTATAGCAAAATATACGATAAATTCAAAAGTATATCTTATACTACTAGTTATAATGCCCGTGCGAATACATTTTAGGAGTATTTTTATAAAAAAATTACCATTATTGAATATAGATGTTTGTTAATTTAATGTCTAACAAAAGTTAGGTATTGTCAATGTATACTAATTAGTGGTGTTTAGTTAGTATAATACTTTCATTTCAAATCAGTATTTTTTATTGATTTTTATACAGATATGAGTAAATAGTTGTTTCTATACATTTTTTTTTTTTTAAAATTTTTAAATTATCGTTTAATGATATCAAATTGTTTAGTTTCTGTTTCTTTTTTCATCTTGCAGCTAATAAAGATATTACATGCAAATACTTGAAGAATTTTTACAAAGTTAAAAATAAAATATTTACTTTGGCACATATTGAAGAAAGATAACAAATTAACCATCTCATTTTGAACAAAGTATAACTGAAAATATTAAGACACCACCTTTTAATTTAAAATTTTAGTTATTTTTAAGTAATACTTAATTTATTAAGTGATGCAATATTGTACCATTAAACATTTTTATTTTAAAACTTACTTAGAATTTTCCAAATTAAATTCTTAATTAAGTTAGCAAACAGACCCGGGACAAAGGAATCACTTATTATTGACCAGCTAATTATCGATCAAGTGTCAAAAACAGAACATTTTTTTGTATGCGTAAAATTGCTTTTCGAATGACTCCGCATTACAGCCGCCAAAGGTAGCTAAAGTTGGGCTGCTATTGCTAACACCCTAAATTCAATTAGCGTAAGTTTGTCAAAAGGATGTTGTTGGAATGTTGGAGGCCCAAGAGGGCAACCCATTTCCTAGCCCAAACCCACGACCCAAACTCCTTGGTAGCCCCTCCTTTTCCCCTTATGCAAACCGAACGCCATCTCCCTACCCATTTACTATTGATTGTCTCTTTGACCAATCTCTTTGGCTTCCTCCCCCAAACAGCCTGGTGCGTTTCCCCCTTTGCCTGATGCGCTCCTCCAGCGCTCTTCTCCCCTTTAAATGACGAGCTCTCTCTTCACTCAAAAAGGATCCCCGACTGTCGAATTGCAAAGAACAAGCTACTCCCTTTTTCTCTCCTCCGTTGCAAACGAAATCTGTACCTCTCTCTCTACTTCTCACTGTGAGTAATCTGTGTGAGTGTGTGTGTGATTGAGGGATTTGTGTTTGATGGTATTCTGGAGTTGTGAACTCCGGTTGGTGAACGGAGCTCGGGCTTGTGACGGTGCTGGGGCTTTGGGACGGTGACTCTGTGTCACCGAAAATTTGGTTGGGGTTACCGGAGTTGTTGCCGGATAAATTTGGGACTTCACCTTGGAACTGTGTAGAGTGTACCTCGTGGATCACTCCGGTGGACATTGCTTAAAGTGGAATTCTGAGCCGTGTTTCGGTTGAAGCCAAGGGAGCCCGTAACACCATTGAAGAAGCTTTGCTTCTTCACTGTGTTTTCTTCTCCCTTTTATTTTCTAATATTATACTTGTTTATATTTCTCTATTAATTGCTTTATACTAATTAATTTGGTATTTGTAGGTTTATTTTTGGAGATTATATTGTAATAGTATTAGATTTGTTCCCATAGGGTAGATAAAGTGTTATCCCCACCCCTACTGTAATCTATTTAATTTGAGCGTCTTGGTGAGATCCTCATAGATTGGTTGTATATGCTTTTAATATTTAAAGCTGTATTTGTACTTCTACTCCGCGTGCGCGAACAATGGGAATACACAACATTGGTATCAGAGCTTTGGGTTGACTTCGTGTACGGTACGGTGGTCCTTCAAATCTAATCAAAAATTAAAAATCCTAGTCAAGGATTTCTGGGTGAGCATTTTCTAAAACTGTAACACCCTGATTCCTCCTACGTATGATTTGCTTGTATTATTGTATGATTGACATGTTAAACATATTTGATATACTTGTTTAAGTAGCATGTTAATTGATTCGTGTTCTAATTAGTTATTTCATTTCATGTCTACAAGAATTGTTATATTTATTACATTGTTGGGTTTGTTTCGGACTTAGTTTGAGATTTGGATCATCTTAGGATGGTTTGGGAGTGTTTGGAATCACCTTTGGACAGCCTAGAAACATGTTATATTGAACCCGGGAGTTATGCGGCCGCATAGTGCTGGCGCGCATAAACCCCTCAACTCTCTGGAATCTATGCGGCTGCTCTATGCGCCCGCATAGAAGTCATGCGGGCCGCCTTATGCGTCCGCATAAAAGACCGGAAGCTTATTTTGGACTTCATTTTGAGTGAAGATTTGGACCATTTCTGTGGCTCTCTTTGAGCCACATCACCACCTCCCTTGTCTGAAATTTGAGGCCACTTAAATCAAGTGGAGAGACTTGATTCTCTCCATTTTTCCCTTCATTCCCTCCATTGAAGCCTAGAGTGTGTCTGTGAGAGCTTTGGTGAGATTGGTGTGTGTGTTTGTGCTCCCGAAGATCTAACCGTCCGATCGACGATTTGAGACCGTCATTGTGTTGGTGTTGAGTAAGGGAGCAACTTGTGTGGCTTCAATTTCATTTTAGTTGGCTTGATATTCGGTTCTAGGTAAGTTACTAAACCCCCTTTTGTATGCTTTAAGCTTCAATGTGTGCTAGATCATCAATAATCATGTATGACTTGCTATATATGTTGTTTTCATGTACAAATCTCTAGGTTGAGATGAGTACATTATACTTGTGCTATGTGTATGTGTTGAATGATGTTTGATGAGCTAGGGTTTGAACATTAACCTTAGTATATGAATAAATAGAGAATTTGAGACTTAAAATTGGGTAATCTTGCATATAGCATTTAAACCCTAATTTTACGAACTTTACTAATGACTCCGAGAAGTTGATTTTAGGGAAGATTATGATCCCCCGAACAACATGTTAAATTACTACGAGATTTAGAGTTCGATTGATCGAGATTCTAGTCCTCTGTGTTTTTGGTACTGTTAAAATAGAGGCTTGTGAATGGCTCTAATGTGTTGATTAGAATTCTTGCAAATGTGTGTTGAATGATAATGGGTGGTAAAATAGAATAATCTACTTGTTATTTGTCAAGTTCACTACTTTTGAACTTGATGGTTATTTGCATTAGATGAGTAAGAACATCTATTTGTGCATTGTGTAAGTCTAGCTGGCGTCGTTGGTCGAGTAAGGTAGGATGACCTATAGTCTTCACAAATCAATGTTTGTGATCGCTATAAGTCGCCGTACCGGAGTTTCACACACCCCTCTTCTGTTGGCCACAGTTGAGAAGTAGTCCCACTGTTGTAGCAATACGCATGACTTTGGTTTGCTAGATTGAACTCGATGGTATTAATTGGGGACGTCGATACTACCTACACGGGTATCGAGGCACATTTGGTTATTTGTGTATTGCAAGAGCAACGCAAAGATGGACAAAGAGAAATGATATCCTTTACAACGTGGTTTATTATGAGTACTTATGTGAACATCAAAGTGCTACGTATGATTTATGTGAATTGTGTATCAATAATGATGTTACATGATCAGTTGTGATATATACAAATGTATTACCATTTGATAATTACCGGTTGAGCATTATGCCATGACATGTAGTTGCATGCATCTAGTAGCTTATTGAGTTTCAACTCACCCTGTTTGTTGTTTATATGTTTTTCCTTAGATCCGAGCCAGGCAGGAAGTTCACGGTGAGGTCGGATAGTATTATCATTTAGCTCGCAGGTGGTCTTTTGCTTTGTAACCCTTGGAGCTCTTTTGCTATTAGTGTTAGAAATTCTTTTGGTGAGGACGAATGGTTATGTGAAGTCACGTAGACTTTACTTTGGGTAGCATTGATACATTGTTGTACTTATTATTCTTTTGGTAGCCGACACGTGTATGTCGAGCTTGTGAAATCTGTGATATACTTTACTCAGTTATTTTTCCAAGCATGTCGTAGCTTGTGGTTTATGTACAGTTGTTCCGGCATGTTGTGGCCGAGGTAGTTATTGGTATAAATGGTTTTATTAAAAATCTTACACTTGTGTTTTATTAGTTGGGTTCCGGCTGTAACGTCGCCGATGATTGGTTTTATTTTATCCAAGTTCTTATTATTATGGTTTGTTGTAAGCACGGGGTGTTGTGCCACGTGCTTTTACTGTTTATTATTGTTAATTGTATTTGTTGTTTGGCGCGTCGATCTTGGGATTCCGTATTGGAATCCGGGTCGGGGCGTCATAAAAACTCCTTAATTTCTTTCGCTGAAATTTGGTGTTGAGTTTTAATTGCTTGCTTGATATTGCTATTCAGCTGTGCATGCTCTATTTTTGATATTTGGATTTGTTGGTAGATATTTTGGTGGAATTATTTTTTATTACTATTTTGTTCTGTGTTGTCTTAAAAAAAATGGCAAACTCAGCGTCTTATAATTTGGAACTTTTTAATGAAAAATTGGACTTTTCTATTTGGCAACAAAAAATGAAAGGGATTTTTAAAGAAAAGGTTTTCAAAGCTGTGACGTTAAATTTCGCCGAATCTGATACATAAAAGATTAAGGCTGAAATGGATGAGTGTGGTAGACAACTTGAAAGGAACAATGGTCATAGTAATAAAAATCAAAACCAAAATCATAATTTTGAAAATCATAAGCATAGAAGTCGTAGTAGGTAAAAACCTAGAACTAAAGGTAAACCCTGCTATAACTGTGGCGAGATGGGTCATTTTAGGAAAGATTGTATAAACTCAAGAAAGAAATATTACATGGAAAAACAACAAGATGACTGTAACTTAGCCTCGAGTAGTGATACATGAGAAGTTTTTATGGTTGTTGATGCATGTGAAAGTAATGTGAATTCTGTGCATTCTGTGCTAAATTGCAAAAATGAATGGCTTGTTGATTCTGCTTGTACTTTTCACATGACTCCTTTTAAAAACTATTTTACTTCTTATAAAGAAGTGCAAACTGGATCTGTTTCGATGACTAATGAGAAAAAATGTGTCATTGCTGGAATTGGTGATATATCTTTAAAACTCGATTCTGGATATGTGTTAAATTTGAAAAATGTAAGACACGTTTCTGACTTGTGCAATAATTTGATCTCGTGTGCCTTGTTAGAAGATGAGGGTTTTGAGGGTAAATGGGGAAAAGGCGTTATGAAAATACTAAAGGGTTCTTTAGTTGTTTCTAAGGCTGAAAAACGAAGTAACTTGTATGTATGTGTTGCTATTCCTATGTCTTTTGATGAAAATTGTGCTAACCTTGTTAAAGAAGATAAAACAATGTTATGGCATAAAAGACTAGGACATATGAGTAATAAAGGTCTAGAAATATTACACAAAAATGGATGTTTTGGTAATGAAAAATTTTCTAGTCTACCTTTTTGTGATACATGTGTTAAAAGCAAACATCATAAAGTTAGGTTTTCCTCCCCCTTCCCTGAATAAATCTTCTAGTAAAAAAATCCTTGAGTATGTCCATGCGGATGTGTAGGGTCCTTCGAGTGTCCCCACTCAAGGTGGAAACAGATATTTTCTGTCTATCATTGATGACTTTTCGAGAAAAGTTTGGGTTTTCTTAATGAAACATAAATATGATGTTTTTCAAAAATTCAAAAATTGGAAAGTTTTGATTGAAAATCAAACTGGGAAGAAATTGAAAGTGTTTCGGACTGATAACGAGTTAGAATTTTGCAATCAAGAATTCGATAACTTCTACGCTGAACATGGTATTCAAAGGCACAAAACTGTGCCTTACAACCCGCAACAAAATGGTGTCGCAGAGCGCATGAATAGAACCCTGTTAGATAGAGTTAGAGCTATGCTCTTGACCTCTGGACTTTCGAAAAGGTTTTGGGGAGAAGCAGTCATAACTGCTGCCTATATCATTAATAGGTCCCCTTCTGTTCCTTTACATAAAAAGTGTCCTGAAGCTGTTTTCTTCGAAAAAGAAATTGATTTCTCAAACTTAAAGAGTTTTTGGTTGTGCTGCCTATGTTCATCAAAAGAATGATAAACTTGGACCTAGGGCTACTAGGTGTGTTTTCTTAGGGTATCCCGAGGGGGTGAAAGGGTATAACTGTGGTTGAAAGAAGAACATGGTTTTAAAGTTACCATAAGCAGGGATATAGTTTTTAATGAAGCTGAATTTCCTTGTTTGCTTCCTGCTGAACCTATACCTGTTGATAATGCCCCCCCTCCCCATGCTCCTAATGAGGTGGAGCATCCCTACGTGGTAGGTTCTTTTGATGCTAACACTAATGCTCAAACTGAAAATGGAATTGAGAATGATAACAACCAAGATGAAGTGTATGCTGAAACTGAAATTGTGAATGATGAAACTGTTAATGCTGAAACTGAAAATGAGGAAGATGATATGATTGAAATTCCTGAAGATCATAATCTAGATGATTATCAACTTGCTAGGGATAGACCTAGGCGTACTATTCGAAAACCATCTAGATTTGATGATATGGCCTCATATGTGTTTAGCATGTTTGAATCAATTGACAATTGTAGTGAACCCAAAACTTACAAAGAAGCCTTGAAATCTGCTAATTCAGTGGAGTGATTGAATGCTATGATGGATGAAATGAATTCCTTGCATGTTAATCAAACTTGGACACTTGTGCCCAAAAATGAATCTGAATCTGTGCGATGTAAGGCTAGGTTAGTTGTTAAAGGGTTTACTCAAAAAGAGGGGATAGATTATACGTAAATCTTTGTCCCGGTGGTCAAGTTCACTACTGTTAGAGTCATACTTGCTTTGGTTGTGAAATTTGATTGGGAGGAGTTAAAACAAATGAATGTTAAAACTGAATTTTTACATGGTGAATTGGATGAAAGAATTTGTGAATTGGATGAAAGAATTTACATGCGACAACCTAAAGGCTTTATTGACAAGAAAAATCCTAAACATGTGTGTTTGGAAAAATCTTTATATAGGCTGAAACAATCTCCTAGAATGTGGAACAAGAAACTGGATATGTGCATGGGAAGTTTGAACTTTAAATGTAGCTCTTATGATCATTGCTTGTATTTGAAAGTTAACTTTGCTACATATGTGTTCTTGTTGATTTATGTTGATGATATGATGTTAATTGGTCCTTGCATTAAGTCAATTGAGCATGTGCAAAAATGTCTTTGTGATAATTTTGACATGAAAGATCTAGGAGATGCCAAAAAGATTTTGAGTATGAACATTGTTAAGGATAGAAAAAATTCCATGATTTCTCTCAACCAGATTTCCTACGTGGAAAAGTTTTTGAGTAAATTTAAGATGGAAAATATGAAATCTGTTAATGTGCCTCTTACTTGTCATTTCATCCTGAGTAAAAGCCAGTCTCCTCAATCTGATTCAGAATTTAAAGAAATGAGAAAAGTGTCATATTCAAATGCCATAGGATCCGTTATATATTTAATGATTAGTATTAAACCTGACTTAGCTTATGCCTTAAGCTGTTTAAGTAGATATATGTCTAATCATGGAATGCCACATTGGCAAGGTGTTAAATGGCTGTTGAGATATTTAAAATATTCTTTGAAGTATGGCTTAAAATTTTCTAAATATTCTGAAGGTGTAAAGTTAAAAGGGTATGTAGATTCAAATTCTGCGGACATGAGCACTAAATGTTTACCTGTTTCTAAATTTCAAACTTGTTTAAATATTTTGAAATTTGATGGTGATTGATGCATGTGTTCTTGTGTTACCCCCTGAAATCCATAGCATACTTAGTGTTTGTTGTGGTGTTTATCTCGTTCCTGCTTTGTGCGGTGGAGCAAGATAGATTGCTAAAATCCTTGCTTACTTAGTGTTTTCTGTGGTATTTATCTCGTTCCTGCTTTATGCGGTCGAGCAAGATAGATTGCTAAAATCCTTGCTTACTTAGTGTTTGCTGTGGTATCTATCTCGTTCCTGCTTTGTGCGGTGGAGCAAGATAGATTGGTTATTTCCTTGCATACTTTGTGTATGTTGTCCCGTGATTTGTTCTTTACTTAGTATTGGAACAAGTCTATTTCGGTTTAAGGCGATGATGATTTCCATCTATTAAAAAAAAAGTCCTGTGAGTCCATGTTGTGTGAACTAGCACTTGTTCCAAGGTGGAGATTGTTAGAATGTTGGAGGCCCAAAAGGACAACCCATTTCCTAGCCCAAACCCACGGCCCAAACTCCTTGGTAGCCCCTCCTTTTCCCCTTATGCAAACCGGACGCCATCTCCCTACCCATTTACTGTTGATTGTCTCTTTGACCAATCTCTTTGGTTTCCTCCCCTAAACAGCCTGGTGCGTTTCCTCCTTTGCCTGATGTGCTCCTCCAGCGCTCTTCTCCCCTTTAAATGGCGAGCTTCCTCTTCACTAAAAAAGGATCCCCGACTGTCGAATTGCAAAGAACAAGCTACTCCCTTTTTCTCTTCTCCGTTGCAAATGAAATCAGTACCTCTCTCTCCCTTCTTCATTGTGAGTAATCTGTGTGAGTGTGTGTGTGATTGAGGGATTTGTGTTTGGTGGTATTCTGGAGTTGTGAACTCCGGTGGGTGAACGGAGCTCGGGCTTGTGACGGTGCTGGGGCTTTGGGACGGTGACTCTGTGTCACCGAAAATTTGGTTGGGGTTACCGGAGTTGTTGCCGGATAAATTTGAGACTCACCTTGGAACTGTGTAGAGTGTACCTCGTGGATCACTCCGGTGGACATTGCTCAAAGTGGAATTCTGAGCCGTGTTTCGGTTGAAGCCAAGGGAGCCCGTAACACCATTGAAGAAGCTTTGCTTCTTCACTGTGTTTTCTTCTCCCTTTTATTTTCTAATATTTTACTTGTTTATATTTCTCTATTAATTGCTTTATACTAATTAATTTGGTATTTGTAGGTTTCTTTTTGGAGATTATATTGTAATAGTATTAGATTTGTTCCCATAGGGTAGATAAAGTGTTATCCCCACCCCTATTATAATCTATTTGAGCGTCTTGGTGAGATCTTCATAGATTGGTTGTATAGACTTTTAATATTTAAAGCTGTATTTGTACTTCTACTCCGTGTGTGCGAATGACGGGAATACACAACAGATGTCAAGTTGAAACCCAGACAGAGTATGACAAACCCAACCATTAATTTAAAGTAGAAATCAATCTTTAAAAATTAATTGATGTATACAAATAAAGCAAACAAAATCACATATTCTTATATTCTATTATGTAGAAAGCTCTTTAGCATATTTTCCAACCATCTACACCATTTCTTTCTACATGCAAATAATTAATAGCAACTTACACAAATCATAGTATATATATATATATATACTCGATCGTTAATACTATTGTTTTTCCTTGGTCAAGAACAGAAGTAAATATGTAGCCGAAGAGATAAACGATCGAGAACCGAGGATTTACTTACTTTTAATTACTTATCATAATTAAGGGTGAATTGGTCATGCCTTTATTTTTGAAGTAACAATCAAGGTATCATGCTTCCTTACTTAATTTAAGCTTTCAAATTAAGAAGTCCATTTAAGGTGTTTTTTTTTCTTTTCAATTACGTATTTAATTCAAGGTAAGTCAGCTTAGAGTACCAATCTAGTATGCATGCATGCATGCATGCATTCTTTTTCAATTAGTTCTGTTGCTTCTTGAAAAATCTTGAAAAAATCATCAAAAGGGGGGGGGGGGGAATAAATAGATAGAATTAAACACAACAAAATGTATAAATCATAAAGCCCGCCGAGAAATTAAGTTAGGAGGAAGGGAAGTAGCTAGCTAGCAGATGAAATTAATTACTAGTACCTTAATTATTTCCAAATAAATCTCTTTGTTTTGTTTTGTGTGTTAAAAATTCTGCTACCACACCAAAAGTATCGAACAAAACCTGCTTGTAGCTAGATCAAGTATCAAAAATGAAAATAAACTAAAATTAAATGTAAGAAGGCCGTAAATATCCTTAGAGAGAATTGAAGGAGTTGGGGGAGGGGGATGAAGAGGAAATGAATGAGTAATATATAGTTTCAAACCTTTTGATAATGTTGAATGTAATAGTTTCCGTGAGGCTAGCTAATACAAAACATTATCATATTGATGTGATGTGGCGTCTTGTTTATTCTTATTGGGGTGGTGTAATATTTTATATTTAATAATTCACTTCTTGACATATGAAAATGTATTTCTATCACAATATATAAATCAGGCCAGGCCTCTTAGATTAGATTTAGGTGGTTATAGCTAAGCTAGGCAACCTCAAACACATCTCTGTAATTAAGCATACAATTAATTAGTGCGTCATATAACATATCACCTTAATGACATAGCTAGCGTGAAGTGGTGTACGATCAAGTTGTAATAGAAAAATCATACTCAACATAGACGAACATTAAGCAATATTTTAATTTACTTTGAACTTATCCATACATTAGATTATAACGATTCGAGCCCAAATCCCGGTCTGTCACGCATAGTCCACGCACTGGCCACTAAGCACTTGGATCAACTAGGGCCTACCACAAGCTAGCTCACCCAAAAGTCCATGGAAGGTTGGTGCCCAGTGGTAGTGGGTGACCACTTATAAGGCACACACAAGTCCCACATATACCCAATGTGGGATATCACAATCTCCCCCACTTGAATCCTTAACATCCTCGTCAAGACCTAAAGAAGGCCAAAAGGATCGCCACCCCGAGCAATGTGTCCAACACATTTTTTGCCGAGATCCGCTTTGATATCATTTGTAACGACCTGAGCCCGAAGCCCGGTTCGCCATGCATAGCCTATGCACTGGCCTACTAAGTACCTGGGTCCCAAAGGATCGGCACCCCGGGTGATGTGTCCAACACATTTTCGGCCGGGACTTGCTCTAATACCATTTGTAACGACCCGAGCCCGAAGTCGGGTCTGCTATGTATAGCCCACACACTAACCCACTAAGCACATGGGTCAACTGGTCCACCACAAGCCACGCAAAAGTCTATGGAAAGGTTGGTCCCCAATGGTAGTGGGCGACCACTTGTAAGGCACGCACAAGTCCCACATCTACCCGATGTGGGATATCATAATCTCCCCCAATTGAATCATTGACGTCCTCGTTAAGACTCAAAGGAGGCCCAAAGGATCGGCACCTCGGTCGATGCGTTCTAACACATTTTCGACCGGGACCCACTCTGATACCATTTGTAATGACCCGAGCCCGAAGTCCGGTTCGCCACGCATAACCCACACACTGGCCCACTAAGCATCTGGGTCAACTAGGGCCTACCACAAACCCACCTAAAAGTCTATAGAAGGTTGGTGCCCAGTGGTAGTGGGTGGCCACTTATAATACACACACAAATCCTACATCTACTCGATGTGAGATATCACACAAATAACCTAAATATGAGATGTGATCATTCTAGAGAGATAAATCAAAAGAAATATCAAACTTTTAGTTTATATTAAAGAGTGAGTTTTGAGCGGCAAATGGGCGGGCTGGGCGGGTATGAGCAGCGTCCATGTAAGCGACGGACTCAAATGATGGACGAGTGAGTGCTCAATCGATAACATGTCCATAAATATGTGGGGTTATAAATGGGTTCGGGCCTTCATGGGCACCCATTCCAAATATGGATTAAAAATCTGGTAATCATATTTTTATTTCTTTTGACCAATCAGATTTTTCAAACTAATTTACATATACTACTAACAAAATCTAAAAATCTAAGAAATCAGAGCATCTCTAATGCTATCATTAGTTTTTCCTACCTGACATGCTTAAATAAGAAGATCTCTTTTATATGTGGCAAAAAATTTAAAAGATAGATCTTTCTAAACGTGCTCTAATGTAAGACTCCATTTAGAACATTCTTTCAGATGTGCAGTTTTTTATAATTAATTACAAAAAATAAAGGGAGAAGGTACATCCGGGACCCCGAAACTTTTCCCAAAATTGCAGTCCGGCCACCAAAATTTTAAAATTACACTTTGGGCCGCTGTATTTAAGTTATGATGCATCCGTACCCATTTTTTGAACGGACATTAGTTCAGCAGTTAACTTAATATGAAATACCAATTTTGCCCCTGTCATCATCTTCATCTTCTTCTAAAAATCAAAATTCAATAGTATATCAAGTCAAGGCATGAACCCAGCAAAATCAAAACCCAATTTTGCCCCGATCTTCATCGACAAAGCTTTGAACCCAGCAAAATTTGTCACTAAAAACTCCAAGTTCTCATCATCACCGCGAACAGCTTCTTTAGAGTTCATAGCTTCGGTCTTAGCTTACGGAATGAAATGGAAAGAGATGGATCAAATTTTACTGATTTTGTTCCATGTCCATTCTCATAGCAACCTAATTTTCATCACTTGCTACAATGGGACCATAAGGATATGTCACGTTTGGCGTATTTGGCAGGACTAGAGTCTTTCGGCGAGCTGGTCCGGTGATATCCAACTCCACATCAAATATATGAAAGGATCCGGAAGGTAACATTGAGTGACCATCAGGTGAATAGAATTTGTGTCTTTTTGCGATAATATCTGGCCCTGAAATCAAAAACCAATGCAATATTTAACAATTAAGGTAATTAATGTGTGTAACTGTTCTCGTTTCCATCGAAGAGATTGATGCACCGACTACATTTGCCAACTCATCACTCAACAATATAGATGCAATTCTGTACTTGTTGCATCAAATGATTTAAATAACCCAACAGGTTAAAACAATTTTAACAGCCGGGGAAAGTTCTTAACACATGATGTTTACAAACAAGCAAGAGAAGCGAGACCTTTGATGAGGAAGTAACTCACGCTTTTGGGGTCGGTACTGCTGCAAATTGATCTCAGCACATTGTACTAGAAAGCAATTAGAGCCAGAAGTTTTGCTTAATCAAATCCATCCTATCCTCCGCAGTAAGCAGATTTGAGAAATCGAATGATCAGTAAACTTAGATCTCCTAATCAACTACATGAAATGTCTCACAAATTTAGAACTCCTAATCAACGGCGGCGTTGGCGAATAGGTGTGTCTCCAGCTTGTCTCCACCAAATGCACTGGAAATGGCCATTGACTGTTGTCACCAAACACCAATCAAATTGCCCACAAACCCTAACCCTAAATCCCCAAAAAGAGATTGAATTTGGAGAGGAGGTTTATGAATTGGGGGGGGGGGTTGTGGGTTTGTTTAACGAATCACTTTTTTTGGTTTAGAGGAAGGAAGGAGTGTGTGTTAGGTGTTGGTTAATTGGAAAATATGTTTATTTTTGGGGAGAAGAGAGAAAGTAATTGACCATCAACAATTTTGGGCCAGAGATGGAACGACTTAAGAATTTCTTTGTGTTCGTTAATTGAAAAGAAAAGAGATCATGCATGCCTTGACTTGGTATACTATTGGGTTTTGATTTTCTAAAGAAGATGAAGATGAAGACACGAGTAAAATTGGTATTTCACGTTAGTTTAACGGCTGAACTAACATCCGTTCAAAAAATGGGCACGGATGCATCATAACCTAAGTACAGTGGCCTAAAGTGTAGTTTTATAGTTTCGGTGGCCGGACTGCAATTTTGCAAAAAGTTCGGTGGCCCGGATGTACCTTCTCCCAAAAATAAAAAATAAAAAAATAAAAAATACTCATACCATAACTGATTGACAGTAAAAAAGTAAAAGAAAACTGACGGTAAACCATAACTGATTGACAGTAAAAGATAAAAGAAAACTGACGGTTAATAATGTGGATGAAAGATATCCTCTAGGTGACTCTCTAGAAGTAGAGGATCACTCACGAGCATGTTTGTTAACCCAATTAAGAGCTTAATTAGAAAATTTTTAAGTGATATTAAGAATAAGATTGTTTGATAATTCAATATTATATCACTTAATAAATTAAGTATCTTAAAAATAGCCAAAATTTTAAATCTAAAGAGGATGTCTTAATGTTTTAAGCTCTACTTTTTTAGATATCAGTTTTCAGAGCTTAATTTTTAATTTTAACAAACATGCTCGTAAAGGATATCTTTCCAACTAAATGACATATCATCTCCACCTCAGCATAAGAAGTTTGCATTGGAGAAGTTTCTTTTGGTGAAAATCTATCTTTCTTACGTGTCTAGCATTTTTTACTTGAAGAAACTCTTAGCTAGGCTAGTTAAAAAAATAAAAAAATCTAAGAAATTGGGATCAATGCTTTGGAGATCATCCATGTTATATGATTTTGTTATAATATACTCCCGTTTCATGCGGAGTCCACTATTCTATTTTGGAATATTTTTACATAAGTGTCCACTTTAAAAAATGATGCTTACAATCTTTATAATTTTATAGCTTTACCCTTCATATGTGATATAAACATATTAATTATACTTAAACATTTTTGTAATTATGACCAATTCTAATACTCCCTCCGTTTCTAAATAATTGTCTTAAGAAAAATTAATTGACTCTATTATAAATATTGGTATAATATGTAGTTTTCTATAAAATCCATGTGCATGTGGCCATCATTTAAGTAGTAAGAAAAAGTAAGGGTAAAATACTAAAAGTGGTTTTCTAAAAATGAAAGTTTAGAAAAAGAACAATTTTTTTGGAACGAACCAAAAAAGAATGCAGGACAATAATTTGGGAATGGAGGGAGTAATACTTATATATCCCTTAATTGTTAGACTTTTCAAACGTGAACTCTTTGGGTAGAATAGAGGGAGTATATAGTTGTGTTGTAGTTTCTTGATGCAACGGATATAACAAAAGGACACTTTCCACGAGTAATTTTCATATAAACAAGCCTTTATGGCTAGAGTTTTTCACGTAAAGCGTTGGAGGAAGAGAAAATATTATTATTGTCAAAAGTTGACTAACACATGCATAATAGGGGTATTTATATACCCTAAAAACAATCCAAACCCTAAACAGAAAAAAGAAAATTAGAAAATAAAGAAAGTAAAAAAATAAAGAAACTTAACGAAAAGCTAACGAAAAACAATAAAAACATGGATGGCGGGGCTTAAACGAGCTCAAATGGTCGTAAGAGGGTGGTGCCCATAATATGGGTCCCAAAGAACAGGTCGTTTCAGATCAATCGTGACTGTTTTGTTGCAATCCGACAACATTTTTACTTTATCCTAATAAAACTTTCACCATGGTCAAGTTCTAAACTTTTGATTTCCACTAGAGCGAAAATTTTTAAACTAACGCTTCGCACCCCTCTTTCCACATTCGTTCCCAGAACCCATAAAACCTTCCAACTTGGCTAGAAACGCATCAACAACCTGTTCTACATCAATTCTTTATCTGTTTATGTTTTTTAAAGGGAACTTTTCAACCGTCAAAGTACATACACACAAAGCTTGCCCTTACATTGGCACTCTAATGAACTTGCGGCCGGGCGCTTGATGGTAACCGTGCTTTCTTTATGGTTATATTTCCCCTTTTCAAGTCCTTCATCAAGGAAGGTTGATTTCGAAATAAGAACTTGGTACGAGAACTCTTTTTTTTTTAGCTACAGTAAGAAGGGATGGACTTATATAATTGCTAACCCCGTGCACCCACCCTGGATCAGTTTTTACAAATATATTTTGTCTGCAGCATGCAATAGCTTTTACGAGGGTAAATCTCATGAGAGTGAGTCATATTCTTCTCTACACTTTAATTTAATTATAAGACTTAATTCTCAATTTCATCACTCTACTATCGCAAAAGGTTCGATAAGCTCACTCTACAATTTTTTTCACAAATTAATAACTATACTTTACAAAAGGTACCACGTTAGTCACTCTGTCTGATTTCCTGTTAACAAAGCTTAATTTTTTTTTTGAAAACCCGAAATTACCCTTAATATAGCATGTGCTAGTCACGTGTCTACACTGGCTACTACGGTCAACCGCCCCCTTTGAACCGCCGTGGAAAACCAACACCCTTTCCAAAACTCCAAAATTACCATTAAAAAAGTAAACAAAAGAAAAGAGAAAAACAGAAACACACACACATATATAAAGTAGGTGTGGGACTTACAAAGCACCCTCGTTCCACCACCACTACCCCCACCACGACCACCCCCCTCTCTCTACAAAACTGAAAAAACACCCCTTAAATCATATGTATGGCAAATTTTAATACAACTCATCAGCTGTGCATACATATATAGAAGTAAATATATTTATTTAGAGAAATAAAGCAGACCCCCCTCCTCCTCCTTATCTCTCTCTCTCTCTCTAAAGAATTGATTTTTGATTTGCAAAAAGAATCCAAAAAGGGGTTAAGAGTCTTTGTTTGATTGAGAACGGTAAACACAAAAACAAACAACAAAAAATTTCAGTCTTCTCCATACCCAGCTTTATCGCAACCTCGCGACGAACATCCTCGTCGATGGTGGTACGGAGGTTCTTCTTGGAAATTGGTTTGCAAGCGAGGGCTTGTTTGGTTTCCCTGTTAGCCGAATTCGCCCCGACCCAGTTCGCGACCCAGTATGTACTCGGAGATTCGGGTATGGTGGTAGGAGAGTGGGACGATGTCGTTAAGGACACGGATCGGGATTGTGGATGCGACGGCGTAGGGATTGGGCTTTCGCTGTTGTTGTTTGATGTTTTTGTTGTGTTTGGTTCTGCTTCTCCGGCGGTTGACGGAGAAGATGGAGAGTGGAGGGGAGTAGGCGAGCGAGCATTGCACCGCAACGAAATGAAGTTAGAGAAAACACGGGGGGTCATTCAGTCTTTTCCCACAAATGTGCCACAGTTAAAGGGCATTTTAGTCTTTTTGCAGTATTCCATCCGACAAAACTAACGACATCCAATTTATAAACCAAATTGATACTTTTTGTAAAGTACAGTTATTAATCTGTGAAAAAAAATTGTAGAGTGAGCTTATCGGACCTTTTGCGATAGTAAAGTGATGAAATTGAGAATTAAGACTAATTATAGTACTCCAATGTTTTGCACTTTTGATATTTGGGTTGATACATACAAGCTTTTTCATTGTAGCTACTAGCTAGCAAGTATTTTCAACTTCTTAGAAATGGCAAAATGTTTGGCTAAGAATGAATGTTCACTTCAGCAGCACGCAGGTATGTAACCAAATGTTTAGTATGATGCATGCTACATCGTGTTATGCATGGTTCCGATGCTTTAATTTAATGTAGCTAGGGTATTCTTTGAAGCGCCGTTTACTTATTTATTAGTAGTATTCTCTAACTTCTCTCGACAAACCTGGCCGCCAGCTCATTCTTTTCTCTCTCTCTCTCTACGTACAAATCTTACAACTATATGCCAAAGTATCAGTTCAACAATTAATTAATGTTCATATAAATGCCAAGTCAAGTGCTCATTAATGACATTAGACTATATAGGTGAACTCATCAAAGTGGGTTGGACGGAAGCTTATGGAGTAATAAATTTTTCAACAAACAAATCTAAGTAATTTAAACAGTCATGAATGCATGTCATGACATCTACTGTAATATATAGGAGTATATAAATTGCACTTAATATCTTTAACTAACTAGGCAAATAATAATGTACAATAACTTCTTTTATTCAAATGTTGGGAAAATTGTAGACAAAAAGTTGATCACTAGCAGCTTTAATAAGAGAGATCGTAAAAAAATTTCATTTTTTCTTACCATTTTGGGCTGGTCATGCAATATTCAATTACTCTTTGTTTTTGTTCCAGACAAATAAATAGTTTAATATTTTATTTTGAAATGTTTCATTACAAGAGTTCACTTTTAAAAATTATGCTTTGAATTTTCATAACTTTTCATTTTACCCTTCAATTGTGTTGTAATCATCTTGGTTGTGCTTAAATATTTTTATAATTATTACCGACTCCAATTACCCTAATATATTCTTTAATTATATATTAGACTTTTCAAACGTACGTGAACTCTTTGAATGAAATGAACGGAGTATTATTAGTTAGCGAAATATATATAGATTTATCGACTTAAAAAAGACACGCACTTATGTTCGGACACTTGTTTTTTCAAAAAGAACACTCAATTTAGGAAGGGAGTAGGAGTACTTAATGTACGTACACAAGCATTATTATCGTTTGATATATGTAAATTCAAGGATTAATATATAATTTGATTCCTGAACTTGTCAATATTTTCTACCTAGGTTACTGTACTTGAACATTTCCTAAATTGATACTTAAACTGATGTTTTGGATGATCAGTTAGTCGGCAGTCAGTTGAGGCGTTAGTTTCTTATTTTTAAGACAAAAATGCCCTTGATCAATAAGTGATTAGGATTTAATGTGGATAACAAAAGCAAAATATAAAAATGAACTTAAAGAAAAATTCCTTTCACTTTTCTCTCTCTACGTGCCTTCTTCTCAACCTTCTTCAATCTTCATACACTACTCTTTCTCCCTCTACAAACCCAACAACCTCCCCTAAGGGCATCTCCAACCATTTGGTGCAAGAATTGTACTTAAAGAAAAATTCCTTTCACTTTTCTCTCTCTACGTGCCTTCTTCCCCACCTTCTTCTTTCAATCTTCATACACTACTCTTTCTCCCTCTACAAACCCAGCAACCTCCCCTAAGGGCATCTCCAACCATTTGGTGCAAAAATTGTACCATCCCACTAAAATGGTGTAATTTTTTACACCAAATATCTTCTACCATCTTCAATCATCTTGCTTCAAATTTTACATTTAAAAATAATATTTTAAGAATATTTCTTATGATTCTATTTAAAATATACATTTTATTTTATCGAATTTGTGTTAGTGTATTAGCAAAACAAATAGTTATTTATTGAATAGTATATCTTATTTTTATAACACAATTATATTAAATTAAATAATATTTCATTAAAATTAAATAATTAAATGCAATACTTTAATGGAGAGTAAATAAATCATACATAAAATAATTAAATTATTTTATTTAATATTGCAATTAACAATCAAACAAGTATTTAAACAAAACAAAAAAAGAAAAAGAAAGAAAGAAAAGGGTATGAACACGGATAATGCAAGGGAAGGATTGCGCTATATATGGCGCAAGATCAGCCCTTGCTTCATTTTGAAGCAATTTTAAAGCAATGGTTGGAGAAGCTTTTTGTTTCATAATAGTGGAATAGAGCAAGAAACCCACACGGTTGGAGTTGCTCTAAGAACAAATCCAACGGTCTACGCCACCATCACCGCCTAATTTCTCTCACTTAACAACTCTCTCCGTCCCTTGTCATCTTAAACCTATTTTTGTCTCCATTAATGTTATCGGAATGGGAAGAAATCTAAGATCTGTATCGAAACTCCATTGTTATCGCGGGTGGGGAATTAGAATAGATCGACGACGAGTTTAATTCGGCTAACGTGGTTTCGAGATCAGATTTGGGTCACGATGAACCTACGATTTAGTCGAAGGTGAACAGTAAGGAATTTTAAGACTAAGGTAACGGGGGTGAGACGGACAACGATGGGTTTTGCCTGAGATGATGACGGTGATAGGTTTGTGAACGATGGGAACCAGATTCCTAGTTTGGAATCTCTGATGTTCAGGATCTTAGATCTGCCTTGATTTCCTTGTTTGAAGGCTTTGAACTTTATCTCGCTTTAATCCAACCATAATGATGTGAGATGGACAATGTATAAGGGAATAATATCCCTTCCATATTGTTGTATCTTTGTTACCATATATGTGTAATTATATTTGGTATATTCTTCCCTATTAGTTAGGTCTCCTAGTTACCTTGTATTGTAACTCTTCTCCTAATCCTTATTGTAGTAGGTTAACTTATAAACCTTATAAATATGTGTTCCAATCAATGGAAAAGGCTATGCCATTATTCATAAGAATTATTATTCTCTACATGGTATCAGAGCTTTGATTCCATAAACCTTAAAAACCACTAAACTTCCGCAACCCCAAACACCACCGCCCACCACCTTCTTCTTCCTCGAAGCACCCATGGCTTCCAACATGATCATCGTTCAAGATCCCACAGACTCCTCTAAAACCTATCAACTCATCAACATCTCCAACCAAAATATCACCAAGCTCACCCCCACCACCTACCTCGCATGGAAACTTCAGGTTGAATCCACGCTTGTTGGCTATGATCTTTATAGGTTTGTTGATGGCACCTTGGTCTGCCCGCCAGCCACCCTCACCGTCAACAACGTCCAAACACCCAACCCAGACTACCTCCCATGGATACGACAAGATAAAATTCTGTTTGGTGCCCTTGTCGGCTTCCTTTCCACAAGCTTAGTTCCGCTTATTCAGCAAGCAATTATAGCTCGGGAGGCTTGGGTCATCCTGGCTAACACATATGCTCGCCCTACTCGCGGGCATCTCTCCGTCCCTTGTCATCTTAAACCTATTTTTGTCTCCATTAATGTTATCAGAATGGGAAGAAATCTAAGATCTGTATCGAAACTCCATTGTTATCGCGGGTGGGGAATTAGAATAGATCGACGACGAGTTTAATTCGGCTAACGTGGTTTCGAGATCAGATTTGGGTCACGATGAACCTATGATTTAGTCGAAGGTGAACAGTAAGGAATTTTAAGACTAAGGTAACGGGGGTGAGACGGACAACGATGGGTTTTGCCTGAGATGATGACGGTGATAGGTTTGTGAACGATGGGAACCAGATTCCTAGTTTGGAATCTCTGATGTTCAGGATCTTAGATCTGCCTTGATTTCCTTGTTTGAAGGCTTTGAACTTTATCTCGCTTTAATCCAACCATAATGATGTGAGATGGACAATGTATAAGGGAATAATATCCCTTCCATATTGTTGTATCTTTGTTACCATATATGTGTAATTATATTTGGTATATTCTTCCCTATTAGTTAGGTCTCCTAGTTACCTTGTATTGTAACTCTTCTCCTAATCCTTATTGTAGTAGGTTAACTTATAAACCTTATAAATATGTGTTCCAATCAATGGAAAAGGCTATGCCATTATTCATAAGAATTATTATTCTCTACATGGTATCGAGCTTTGATTCCATAAACCTTAAAACCACTAAACTTCCGCAACCCCAAACACCACCGCCCACCACCTTCTTCTTCCTCGAAGCACCCATGGCTTCCAACATGATCATCGTTCAAGATCCCACAGACTCCTCTAAAACCTATCAACTCATCAACATCTCCAACCAAAATATCACCAAGCTCACCCCCACCACCTACCTCGCATGGAAACTTCAGGTTGAATCCACGCTTGTTGGCTATGATCTTTATAGGTTTGTTGATGGCACCTTGGTCTGCCCGCCAGCCACCCTCACCGTCAACAACGTCCAAACACCCAACCCAGACTACCTCCCATGGATACGACAAGATAAAATTCTGTTTGGTGCCCTTGTCGGCTTCCTTTCCACAAGCTTAGTTCCGCTTATTCAGCAAGCAATTATAGCTCGGGAGGCTTGGGTCATCCTGGCTAACACATATGCTCGCCCTACTCGCGGGCATATTAAGCAAATTAAAGATCAGCTCAAGCGAGTTACCAAAGGCTCCCAGTAGATCTCGGAGTACATGCAGTTCATTAAGAGCAAATTTGATGAACTCGCTGCCCTCGAAAAACCCCTCGACTATGAGGACCTCATAGAAACAGTGCTCGGCGGCCTGGATGATAACTATCGACATGTCGCCGATACAGTTGAAAGACGGGACACTCCTATTCCCTTTGATGAACTTCATGAAAAGCTCATCAACCGCGAGCTGGTGCTGAAGCAATCCCACCCCGCCTTTACTCTCCACCTCGCCACGGCTAATACTGTGATGAACAGGCAATAAGGGTCTCCTCAGCCTCAGTATCCTTGCCATCAGCAGCCCGCACAGCCTCCTCGGCATCCACAGTCGGGCAACAATGGTCGTCGCCAGCAGCGACCTTACCTCAACAAATGTCAAGGCTGCCGACAACAAGGTCATACGATCGCTCAGTGCCCCAGCTTTCAGCTTGTTCCGGCCTCGCCATCTAGCTCGCCTCATTCCTCGTCTGCAGGCAACAAATGGCAACCGCGAGCAAACATAGCCACGACCTTGGGCAACACAACTCCGAGCTAGCCCTCCATAATAGTGCTTCCTACCATGTCAACGCTGACCTCGGCAATCTCTCTCTCCATACTCCGTACTCGGGCCCTGACGACATGGTTATTAGTGATGACACTGGGTCACACATTGTCAATACTGGTTCTACCTCTCTCCACACACCCTCACACACCTTTCAATTGCATAATGTTCTGTTTGTACCTAGCATGAAAAGAAACCTCATTTCTATCTCTCAATTCTGCACATCTAATAATGCATTTATTGAATTCTTACCCACTTCTTTTCGTGTGAAGGATCTACAGATAGGGACCTCGCTGCTGGAAGGACGATCTAAAGATGGTGTGTATGAATGGCCGAGCTCAATCTCTCCGTGTCACCCCACTGCCTTTGCGAGCTCGAAAGTGTCTGCTCCGGACTGGCATCATCGCCTTGGTCATCCCTCTGCCCAAATCTAGAGTCATATAGAGTCTAGGTTTGCTCTCGAGCATTCTCGAGATAAGTCATCCTTTTGTAATGCGTGTTTAAGCAATAAAATTCACAAAATTCCTTTTATTTTATCTACTATTGTGTTTACCCACCCCCTCCAAATTATTTATTCTGATGTTTGGACCTTGCCTATTCACTCGTTTGATGGCTTCAAATACTATGTGATCTTCGTCGATCACTACACACATTACATCTGGCTCTACCCTTTCAAAAGGAAATCCGATGTTGCATCCATCTTTCCTCGCTTTAAAGCCTTGGTCGAAAACCACTTCAAACGAAATATTGTCACCCTATACTCGGATAATGGTGGCGAGTATATTGGTCTCGCCAAAATGACCGGCCTGGCCACATACCTCGCCACTAATGGCCTCTCGCACCTCACCTCGCCCCCCCACACGCTAGAGAGCACAATGGCTTCTCTGAACGACGACATTGTCACATTGTCGAAACAGGTCTATCTCTACTATCTATAGCCGCTCTTCCCTTCACCTTCTGGTCGTATGCCTTCCTCACAGCCACCTATCTCATAAATCGCCTTCTCACTCCCATACTCCAAATGCTCTCTCCCTACCACAAACTCTTCGGGTCAGTCCCCAACTACTTAAAGCTTCGAGCATTTGGATGTCTTTATTATCCCTGGCTACGACTATATACCACTCACAAGCTCGATCCTCGCTCGACTCCCTGTGTCTTCCTCGGGTACTCCCTCACTCAGAGTGCATATATCTGTTACGACCCGACCAGCGCAAAGCTTTTTATCTCCCGCCATGTTAGGTTTGTTGAGTCTGAGTTTCCCATGTCTCAAATCGAACTGAATTTTCTCCGACCTGACGAGTCAACCCACACTTCCTGGTTACCACCTCATGATATCCTTGCGACTTCATACACACTATCGGCAGCTAGTCCTTACAGCGACCTGACTGATGCTCCTCCCGCAACCTTGTCTCAACCACCCTCGGAGCCCGGAACAGCTAACCCCGACCTTGCCGAGTCCTCGCAGGTCGCCCCACCAAACACCAACCTTCCTCATCAACCTATACCCCAGGCTGCAGCTCGCACCTCACCCATTATCACTCGCTCCCGAAACAACATCCACAAACCAATTAACAAAATTTGCCTCTCCGCCCAACAAAACACCGAACTTGAACCAACATGTGTAACTCAGGCCCTCAAAGACAGCAGGTGGCGATAAGCCATGTTTGAGGAATATGATGCCCTTCTAAAAAATGGCACATGGGAACTGGTACCTCCCACAGGAGTCCCTAATATTGTTGGCTGTAAATGGATATTTCGGATTAAACGATCTACTGATGGCAAAATTGACAGGTACAAAGCTCACCTGGTCGGCAAGGGATTTCATCAGCGCCCAGGGGTTGACTACCATGAGACCTTCAGCCCGGTGGTCAAACTTACCACGGTTCGCCTCATCCTCTCCCTTGCGATCAGCCGGGGATGAGATCTTCGTCAACTCGACGTCAACAATGCCTTTTTGCAGGGAACCCTTACCGAGTAAGTCTTTATGACTCAACCTCAGGGCTTCATCGACACTGATCACCCACAACATGTGTGTCGCCTCCGGAAGGCAATCTATGGTCTTAAGCAGGCTCCCCGAGCATGGTACAATGAACTTCGCCAGTTTCTCCTCGATGCTCGTTTCACGAACTCAGTGGCTGATACTTCCCTATTCATCTTCAATGAGGGTGGCATCACTTTTCTGTTGCTTTCTATGTTAATGACATCATCATCACCAGCAGCGATACCATGGCAGTCCAGGCCTTCTTCACCATCCTCGCTGCTCGATTCTCGCTCAAAGACCTCGGCGACCTTCATTACTTCCTTGGTGTGGAAGTGGTTCCTTGGTCTACTGGGCTTCTCCTCTCCCAACGAGCTTACATAACCGACTTCCTTGCTCGCACTGGAATGTCTGAAGCTCGCCCAGTGGCAACACCCTTAGCGACCTCGCCAGTGCTCACCCTTTAATCGGACACGGCACTGACTGACCCTACTGAGTTTCGAGCAGTAATCGGGAGTCTTCAATATCTATCCCTTACCTGCCCGGACATTGCCTATGCCACCAAGCGCTTACTTCGCTATCTCAGTGGCACCACTGATCATGGCATCTTTTTTTATCGCCAGTTGCCTCTCGATCTTCATGCTTTCACCGATGCCGACTGGGCGGGAAACAAAGATGATTTTACCTCCACCAGTGCTTACATAGTGTATCTTGGCCGGAACCCCATCTCCTGGAGCTCGAAAAAGCAGAGAACAATTGATCGCTCCTCAACAGAGGCCGAGTACCGAGCTGTTGCTGCAACAGTTGCTGAAGTACGCTGGGTTACCTCTCCTCTAGGTGAGCTCGGTATCACCTCCTCGCGCCAACTCGTTATCTACTGTGATAATGTCGGCGCTACAAATCTCTGCTCCAACCCAGTGTTTCATTCTCGCATGAAACATGTTGCCCTCGACTATCATTTCATCCGTCAGCAAGTTCAAGACGGTATCTTACAGGTATCTCATGTCTCCTCGGCTGACCAGCTCGCAGATGCCCTCACCAAACCGCTTCCTCACGCTCGCTTTTACTATCTTCTACTCAAGATTGGCCTTTCTTCTCGAGGGTCCAACTTGCGGGGGCATATAAGGGAATAATATCCCTTTCATATTATTGTATCTTTGTTCCCATATATGTGTAATTATATTTGGTATATTCTTCCCTATTAGTTAGGTCTCCTAGTTACCTTGTATTGTAACTCTTTTCCTAATCCTTATTGTACTAGGTTAATTTGTAAATCATATAAATATGTGTTCCAATCAATGGAAAAGGCTATGCCATTATTTATAAAAATTATTATTCTCTGCACAATGATGGGTTTTTTGCAATATACACAATTTTGCAGTTGGAGGTCTTGATTGAATTGGGCAGGACCGTAAATGGCAAGTGGGTATGAAGCAGTCTTGGAGAAGACAAGGTGTAGAGATCTGGGTGGGGTTTTGTTGAGTAAACCATGCTTTCTATTGTCTGGACATGGAACTGAGGGTTATCCAGGGTTAGGATATCCTTGTCTCCTTTATCTTGGATTGGGTTTTTTAGGATGCACAAACAGATCGCTTTGAGCCAGGTAGTTCCTGTTTTCATGGTGGATGCCAAGACTATGTTGTCGTTCTGGGCTTGGAAGGTGATTGGAAGGTCATGACGGACTTGACTTGGCCGGGTTCGAACCAGAAGCATTTCCAGTTGCAGATTTCCATGGCATCCCAGAAGAGTGACCTGGGAAGTTCTTCCTTGAAATGGTGTGTTGAATTTGAAACGGATGACTCTTTGTCCGCCATCAGAGAAACCCATCATTGTCCTGCCATCAGAGAGATCTATCATTGTCCTGCCAAATTCAATCAAGATCTGCAAAATTATTATAGTTAATTTCGCATTCTTGTTAGTGATGGAACACCAGTAGCATCTTTTGGAGAACTAACCTCGGCCACCACCGCTCATGGCAAAAATGGATCAAATTTAGGCGAACACCGTTTGTGCCACTGAGGTCCAGTATTGTTATTTGCTAATGGAGGTGGGTTTAATAGTGTAGTGTTGCTGGGATTCCATTGTTGGTTGAATACTTGGGGGTCAAAATTCCCTCTTTGCCGTTCTCTACTCTGATTCTCCTTAATGACTAATATTTTTGTATTCTTTTTATTCTTATTTGTGTTAGTTAAAGCCAAAAAAAAAAAAAAAAAATTCCAACTCGTCATCTTTAACCATCTTGGACAACAATTTGTCAGAAAGGGCTAAAATAAACCATCTCAGCATTTGTTGTCCACGTGACATCCCAATCATTTACTGACCAAGGGCACTTTTGTCTTAAACGTAATAAACTAACACCTCAACTAACTACCGTCAGTTGAGAGACTAACTGATCACCAAAAATCTCAGTTTAATTAGTATCAAATTAGTAAATGTTCAAATTCAGTAACCTAGGTTGAAAATATTAGCAAGTTTAGGGACCAAATTATATATTAATCCTAAATTCAAATGTGTAATATTTCTGCACATGTGCATTAGATTGGTTTTTGAATTTTTGAAACCAATACCAAACTGTCTTGGATCAAAATCGAACAAAAATAGTCGATTTAGATTGGTTCGTTGGTTCGACGGTTCAGCCTTAATTACACCCTTAATTATCGTTTGATATATGTGAAATATTTCTGCACATATGCATTGGATTGGATTATAAAAAGTACATGTCGGTCGAACTATGAAAATATGCAATCGTGAATAACATAAAGAGCACCATCTCTTTAATGTAAACCTCCAACATTCCAACTACTCTGTCAAAGTTGGCGACTTGAGTCATTAATGTAAACCTCTCGAGTCTTTAGTTTACTAACTACCAATTCCAGCACCATCACTTTCAGCCAGCCAGTACTATTTCCTTTAATACTAGTACTTCCGTAGTTCCGTTCTTAAATAAGTACTTCATTTATTCTTAAATTAAAGTCTCGTTTGATTTTTTTAGTTAAACGAGATATTTTTTAAATATAAATTTAATGTATTTTTCTAAATTTAATCCATATTATTTTAAAAATACTATAAATTACATATTTTACTTTTTTTTAAAAAATAAAATAATATACGTCAAACTTGAATTTGAAAAACATCATTTTTAACCAAAATATGTTAAACATGACGATAATTTAGGAACCGAGAATATTTTTTTTTATCTCTAAACGAGTATCAATTTTTATATAAATTTACTAATATCACCTTTGAAACATTACTTCCTTCGTTTCTAAATTTTTGTCGCGGTTTGACTTTTTGAGTCAAACAATGTGTTTTTTAAATAAAAATTTGACGTATATATTATTTATTTTCTTAAAATTACAAAACACGTAATTCGTAGTACCAAAAAAATATTACAAATTACATGTTTTATAATTTTGAAAAATATATATATATACATCAAATTTTTATTTAAAAACAATCAGTTTGACTTAAAAAATATAATATGACAATAATTAAGAATGGAGGGAATATGTTCTAGTGTGAACTTTCTAATGTTATACGTGGACATTAACGACATTAATGTACATGTACTACTAAAATTTCTTAAAAGTTACTCACTCCGATACGAACAACGAGTCCACTATTCTATTTTGAGATATTCCACTTAAAAAAGTTATGTTTATAGTTTCCATAAACCTTTCAAATTTACCCTCCACATATGCATAAACATCTTGGCTATACTTAAATATTTTTGTAATTATGACAAATTCTAATATTATTTATATATCCCTTAAATTATTAGACTTTTCAAACGTGGACTCTTTGGGTGAAACAGAGAGAGTATTTTTTAAATTTTTTATTAAATATAGTACTCTCATCAATTTTTTTGTTTAATCACTCCATTCCCCCAAAGAATGCACGTTTGAAAAGTTTAATAATTAAGGAATAAATAAATATGATTAGAATTGATCATAATTACAAATATGCCTGGGTATATTTTAATATGTTTGTACCATATGTGGAGGATAAATATATAAAATTATAAAGATTGTAGGCATAGTTTTTGAAAGTTGACTCTTTATATGAAACATCCCAAAATAAAATTGTGGATTCTTTATCTAGAACTGTGGGAGTATAAAATATACTCCCTCCGTCCCTAAATTTTTGTCTTCCTTTATTTTTTGTCCGTCGCAGAATAATTGTCTTGTTTGAAAACTTTCCTTTTTAGGACATCACTTTTACCATTTTACAATTATTTTTTTCCGCTATTTTAATTATGGACCATATACACATAAGCATTAAATGAAATTACACATTATACAAATATTAATAATCAAGTTAATTATTTTTTCTTAATTTGTGTACCGGATTAAACAAGACAATAATCAAGAGACGGAGGGAGTATTAAATATACTAAAAATGGAAACGTATTAAAGAAGGAGCGAGTGCTCCCTAACTACTACTCCTATATTATTCAGAAATGGGAGTATAGATAGTACTGAAAGAAAGCGAGATTAAGTAAAGTAAGAAAAATGCTGTGGTTTTTTGGAAACAGGAAAGGGCCATCTGGGTTCTCATATAACTCAACAGCTGAGGAAGTCACTAAAAGCATTGATGGATCGGGCCTCACTGCCATTGTCACAGGTGATCTATCGTTTCCTTATTCTCATTTTCAGTAATTCTTGTTTAATTTGCATATGCTTATGTGATGTATGTTATGTATTAATTTCAGGGGCATGTAGTGGCATTGGAAGAGAGACTACAAGGGTTCTTGCGCTGCGTGGTGTTCATGTTGTTATGGCTGTAATAGATTTAGATGTTGGGAGAGAAGTCAGAGATGATATACTTGAGCAAGTCCCCGCAGCCAAACTTGATGTTATGGAGATAGATCTAAGCTCATTGGCTTCGGTAAGGCAATTTGCTTCCAAGTACAAGTCCTTGGGTCTTCCTCTAAACATCCTCATGTAAGTCTAATTAATTAATAAATATGTTGGATATATATATATATATATGTATATACTTGGTTATTGTTTTTCCTTGGTGATCAAGAACAGAAATATATATGTTGCCGAACGAGAATCAAGGATTTACTTTTAATTTACTTCTCATATATATATAATAAAGGGTTTTGTTTTTTCGAAATCGGAAGTAACAATGCAGGGATCATGCTTTCTCAGTTTAAGCTTTCCAAAGACAACATAGAACTCCATTTTGCTATTAACTATTTAGGTATGCTCCTTAATTTCCTTTCTAAGGTGTTTTGTTTTTTTCTTATTAATTACTCCCTCAGCTCCCTTCCTAAGTATTGTCCTGATTGATTTGGCAAACAGATTAAAAAAAATTAATTAACATTATTATCGATATTGGTGTAACACGTAATTTCGTATGTGGGGCCATCATATCATTCATTCAAGTAGTAAGAAATAATAACTGTAAAATAATAAAAGTGTTTTTTAAAAACAAATTTAGAATTGAGACAATTTTTGGATTTGACAAAAAAAGAAATTAAAGCAGGGCAATTATTTAGGAATGAAGGGACTACTATATTAATCTTTTAAGAGCAATTTCTCTAACTAAGACATTTAATGGGGACTTAATTTCTGACTTTGAGAATGCATTACGTGTCTTGCAGGTCATTTTCTATTGACAAATCTTCTGTTGGAGAATATGAAAACTACAGCTTCTGAAAGTGGAGTACAAGGAAGGATCATAAATGTCTCATCCAGGGCTCATCACAATGTGTATCCTGAAGGAATACAATTTGACAAAATCAATCATAATACACGGTAAACAATTACAACATATTTATACCATTTTTTTTTACTAAAATCTTCAACATGACTTGAGAGAGAAACCAAATTTGTAGAGAGAGAGAGAGAGAGAGAGAGAGAGAGAGAGAGAGAGAGAGAGAGAGAAATTGATAAATATTAGGGCTAAAAATGAAAATTTTGTTACTAAAAGCTTTATGGGCAGTATAGTCTTTTAGCCACAAAGGGTGGGGGTGGTGGGGTGGGGCATTTAGATAGACGTCCCATTTATAAAAAATTGTCACTCACGAGCTATATATATATATATATATATATATATATATATATGTGAAAAAAATTATTCGGTGTGACTAACACAACGTCATCTTATTGATGTGGTTTGACGTTTCGTTTACCTTTACTGACGCGGTGTAATATTTATTCACCTTTTGACATATGAAAATGTCTTTCGATCCCAATAAATTGGGCCTTCTAAATTTTGGGTGGTTATAGATAACCTCGTACTTACCACTATAAACATAAGGTTGGTGCGTCATACCATATTAACTAAGGCCTTCTAAATTTTGGGTGGTTATAGATAACCTTAAACTTATCACTATAAACATAAAGTTGGTGCGTTATACCACATTAACTTAATGACATGGCGTGAGTGGTGTACGATCAAGATATGATAGGAAATACTAAAATCATCTCTAATGTAATTTTCTAATTTTTTTTATGTGATATATTTAAATAAAAAGATTTTTTTCATATGTGACAAAAAATATAAAATTTGGAGAGTCCTCTTTCTAAACGTGCTCCAATGCAAGACTCAATTTTGAACATTTTTTTAAACGTGACAATTTTTTTAATTACAAAAAATAAAAAATAAAAAATATTATTTTATTTTATCAATGTCAGAATTGATGTAAAAATGAAAGAATTCAGCCGCACGACCAAAGACCAAGTATTTAGCTTTTATTTAATTTTGATAATATGTTAATTGTAATTTTTAATAAAAATTATACTCCATCTGTCCCTAATTTATTGTCTTGGTTAACCCAGCACTCGGATTAAGAAAAAAACAATTGACTTGATTATTAATATTGGTATAATGTGTAGTTTCCTTTAATGCCCATGTGCATGTGGCCCATAATTAAAGTAGGAAGAAAAAGTAAGGTTAAAATTGTAAAAATGTTATCCTAAAATGAAAACTTTCAAACAAGACAATTATTTTGGGACGAAAAAAAAAGAAAGCAAGACAATAATTTAGGGACAGAGGGAGTAGCTTTTATTTATTTTTATATGACGTGGATGAAAAGATATATTCTTGATAATCCTCTAGAAGTAAAATATCACACAGAAGATGTCTTCTCAACTAATTGTCACATTACGTCCACTTCAGCTTAAGATATTTGCATTGGAGAATATTTTTTTTGGTGAAAGCCTATCATTCCGACTGCGTCTTGCATTTTTTACTAAATGATAAAAGTAAGGGTAAAATAATAAAAGTAATATCTTAAAAATGAAAGCTTTCAAACAAGATAATCATTCTGGAACGGATAAAAAAGAAAAAGAAGACAATAATTTAGAGATGGAGGGAGTAATAAAGCATCACACTCGTAGCAAGTTTCAAATAAATTAATTTTTTGTTCAAATTATCGACTGCATGAGAATTGACATCTATCACAATATATATATATATATATATATATATATATGTATATATATATATATATATATGTATATATATATATATATATATATATATGAATGTATGTATATGTATATATATTATATAGTAGTGCAGGAGATTCTTTAGCAGTTTTTAAAAGAGAGCTTTCAACCGTCAAATTGTTGATTTACTTCTCAGATTCAAGTACGGACAGTCAAAGCTTGCCATTATATTGAGCACTAATGAACTTGCTAGGCGCTTGAAGGTATCCATGCTTTCTTTAGGGCTATCATTCCCCTTTTAAAGTCCGTCATCGTCATCGAAGAACGTTAAATAATTAAGAAATAAGAACTTGGTACAAGGAAAGTGATTTGAGATATATATTAGCTCTTTTTTTTTTTTTTCCTACAGGAAGAAGGGGCAAACATAACTGCTAACTCCGTGCACCCTGGAGTAGTTGTCACAAATATATTTCGCCAGCATAGCTTTTACAACGGTAAATAATGTGTTTTAAAAACGCAGCGTTTATAAAATATAGTGTTTTAAAAACGCAGGTCTTTCCTTATAAATACGTTTGGAATATCACTTCACTATGCATTTTTTTTTTCCTAGCAGCGTTTTAAAACCTGCATTTTGGAAAAAAGCTGGGAATTCCAGCGTTTTAAAACGGAGCTGTGTTTTGAAAACGCTGTTTTTTCTGTCGCAGTATTGAAACACAATTTTTGCAAATAAGCTGCGTTTTATTCCTGCGTTTTGGTCAAAACGCTCGACCAAACAGACTATAATTCTTCTCTGCGCTTATTTATACTAACGTTTTGAACTTCTGATTTTTGGCTTGATACAGGCATTTTCATAGTATTAAGAATTTTCAGGTTCTTGGAAATGGTAAAATCTTTGGCTAAGAATTATCAGCAGGTATATATGTAACCAAATGTTCAGTATGCTAGGTCATGTTATGCTACTGATGCACTTATTCATTATTGAGATGCCATTTATTTATTTTTCCAATATGCTACGGCTGAAGGGAGCGGCAACTACATGCTACGTAGCATTGCATCCACAAGTTATGGGTGTCACCGGCGAGTATTTTTCAGACAGTAATATATCCAACGCGAGCTCTTTGGCCCGAGATACTGAATTGGCAAAGAAACTATGGGATTTCAGCTTGAACTTGATTGATCTTTCTGATAGTAATATATCCAATGCGAGCTCTTTGGCCCAGACACTGAATTGGCAAAGAAACTATGGGATTTCAGCTTGAACTTGATTGATCTCAAGAAACAATTGACTCATTCGGCCCCATTTTAGTATCTTAAGTAATAAGAAACGAATTATGTCAAGTCTTGGGCTAGTTTGGTAACAGTTTTTGTTGGTGCTTGTGTTTCAGATTCAACTTTTGACTTAAAAGTTGAAATAAAAACGTGTTTCGTAAACATTTATATTTTTGTACATTTTAGAAGCATTTCCAGAAAACCGATCAAAAATGGGAACGCCAAAATGGTGTTCCAACTTTGTTCTTAGGAAAAAAAAAAAAAAACACGCATATTTGTTTAATATCTTTTGCAATTAATATCCTTGGTGAAAGATAAGAAGAGGCAATCTCCTGTATCCCTGCTCGTCATCGCCATCTATAAAGAGTCGAGGCAGGGGCCATCTATTTTTCTCTCTCAATATCCTTCTTGTCTGCTATCTTCCTGGTCATCTCTTCCTCCCTCGTCGGAGTAATCACAAAAGAAGATTTGCCGGAGGCTGGCAAGTCAAAGCCTTGCCAGATTTCCTTGAGCTTAATTTGCGGAATAAGAACACAAGGCTTTTCCAAATTAAAACCCTCTTGTGACAATCTCAGTCTTGTTCAACCTCCGATTATGGTGGTAAACGATCCATTTTTGCCTTCTCTCTCAAACTAACACACCCACGCGAACTCTGACATCATCTTGATACATTGTGATATCCCATATCGGGTAGATGTGAGACTTGTACGTGCCTTATAAGTAGCCACCCACTACTACTGAACACCAACCTATCCATGGACTTTAATTTGGGTGGCTTGTGGTGGGCCAGTTGACCCAGGTGCTTAGTGGGTCAGTGTGTGGGCTATGCGTGGCGGACCGGGCTTCGGGCTCGGGTCGTTACAATTGTGATATCCCACATCGGGTAGATGTGGGACTTGTGTATGCCTTATAAGTGGCCACTCACTATCACTGAGCACCAACCTATCCATGGACTTTTGGGTGGCTTGTGGTGGGCCAGTTGACCTAGGTGCTTAGTGGGCCAGTGCGTGGGCTATGCGTGGCGGACCGGGCTTTTGGGTCTTGACGAGGACGTCAAGGATTCAAGTGGGGGATTATCGGGTAGATGTGGGACTTGTGTGTGCCTTATAAGTAGCCACCCACTACCACTGGGCACTCCTCGTCAAGGATTCAAGTGGGGGAGATTGTGATATCCCACGTCAAGGATTCAAGTGTGGGCACTCCTCGTCAAGGATTCAAGTGGGGGAGATTGTGATATCCCACGTCAAGGATTCAAGTGGGGACTTTTGGGTGACGAGGACGTCAAGGATTCAAGTGGGGGAGATTGTGATATCCAGATTGACGATCAATGATTCAAGTGGGGATTTGTGATATCACATTGTTGGAATATTGGGGTCAATATATATGGGTGAATGGTTAAGTCACCACAAGAGTCTAAACCCACATTGAATATATACTAGAAAGTATCCTAGTTTATATATGGGATATTATGGAGAGTAACAGCCGTTACAAGCCATGTAGCCATGTCTCGCGCACTAGCTAGCTTTGCTAGCCGTTGGTTGGACAAAATGCTCACACACTCTCATGCACACCTCACGCACTCGCACATTGGAGCCCGTGCACGTGCAGTTCGCATTGGGCATCGTCGCGAAGGAGCTTGCCGACGCATCGTCGGAAGGAGCGATTGGATACACTCGGACCCACACACCCGTTGGAATATGCGGTGGGTTGCACCCACGTAGTATCGTTGGGTTCGAACAGAGAACGATGCCACGCGCACAATTACACGTCTGAATAGAAGAAAGATCCGGATGCATCTTGCGATCTCTCGGCTATATAAAGACCCTCTTCCAGTCATTCCGATCATCGAAAATACACCCAATCTCTCTCGCCTAAACAAAGAGAAAATCAGATTGCTATTTTCATTTAAAAAAGTTTGAAGAGCAAGTCGATTATTTGGTTCATCCGTCAAAGGTTAGTAAAGTGCAAGTCTAACTTTTGGAAGAAACGTTGTATCTTGGGAGACAATTGCCAATCATCACCGTTACGGAGGCAATATTTGTCTTAAGGAGATTTGCTTCATAATTTTTCATCAATTATTAAGACAAATTATTCGGTATCTTTATTTCGGTATTTATTTTTTATCTTGATTTTCTTATTTGTGAGAAAATGGCTAATGGAAATGAATCCACTAGTGAAGCTGTTGCAACCACTCCGGTGCGTTTGCAAGCACTACAAGTGCAAATCGGCTTATGCCACCGGCCTCCGCCTCAATGGGAACCGATTTCAAGCGTTTTTTTTTTGTTCAACGCTCTGGATTGGTGAAGTTCTTGCGTGAAGAATGTCTGTAGCGGAAGGTACAATGGACAAGGCACACAATTGGCTATTGACGCATGGAAACATGCGGATTACCTATGCCGAAACTACATTTTGAATGGGCTAGACAACACATTGTATAATGTGTACTACTCAATTCAAACCGCAAAAGGACTTTGGGAATCTCTCGACAAGAAATACAAAACCGAAGATCTTTGGAACAAAGAAGTTCTTTGTTGCAAAATTTTTGGATTTTAAAATGATTGATTCTAAAGCGTAATGAATCAGGTTGAGGAGATGCAAGTTGTTGCATAACATTGAAGGCGAAGGCATGCAATTGAGCGAGTCTTTCCAAATTGCATGTATGATCGAGAAGCCCCTCCTTCATGGAGAGATTTCAAAAACTATCTCAAGCATAAACGCAAGGAGATGTCAATGGAAGACTTGCTTGTTCGTCTTCGTATTGAAGAGGACAATCGTGGTGCGAAAAAAGCCGCACGGAACATGGAAGCAAAGGCTAACATGGTTGAAGACTCGGGCCTAAGAACAACAAAAGAAAGCGTGATGACTCTTCTAAGAACAAGAAGACAAGTAATGACAACAACAAACGCTTCAAGTTCAAAGGGGTGCTACAATTGTGGGAAAAGCGGTCACCGGGCAAAGGATTGTCGAAGCAAGAAGAAGAAGCCTCCCCAAGCAAACATAAGAAGTGGATACTCTCTCTACGGGTGTTTCCGAAGTAAGTCGTCATTGTTGTATGTGAAGCCAACTTGGTGTCAAACGTCAAAGATTGGTGGGTGGACACAGAGCCACTCGTCACATATGTGCCGACAAAAGCTTGTTTGCGAATACAAGAAAATGGAACGTGAAGATTTTCTCTATATGGGAAATTCCGCAACCTCCAAAATTGAAGGTATTGGGAAGGTGATCCTAAAGTTCACATCGGGAAAGGAGCTTACTCTCAACGATGTGATGCATGTACCCGACATAAGGAAGAATTTAATTTCGGTTCATTGCTTAGTAAGAAAGGTTTTAAAGTTGTATTTGAATCCGATAAATTTGTACTTACTAAGGGAGGAATGTATGTTGGGAAAGGATATTTGCTAGATGGCTGTTTAAGGCAAACGCATTGTAGTGGACAAGAAGTCCAACTATTTGTACCCACAGCTATTAATAAAATCGACAATTCGTTTACTTGTGCGAGTCTTCTAATTTATGGCATAGTCGCTTAGGACATGTGAATCGTGCTTCTTTAAGAAAGCTTGTTGGTTTAGGACTTATTCCAAAACTTGATTCAATAAAAGATCACAAATGTGAAATTTGTGTTGAAGCAAAATTTGCAAAGAAACCTTTTAAATCAATTGAAAGAACTAGCCAACTGTTGGGTTTAATTCATAGCGATATATGTGACTTAAAATTTGTCCCAACTCGAGGCGGTAAGAAATACTTTATTACTTTTATTGACGATCAAAGTAAATATTGTTATGTCTACTTGTTAAGTAGTAAAGATGAAGCAATGGATGCTTTCATCACTTACAAAAATGAAGTTGAAAATCAACTTGAAAAGTCAATTAAAGTATTAAGGTCCGATAGGGGTGGTGAATATGAATCGATAGAGTCTAGTGACTTATGTTCCAAATTTGGAATCATTCATCAAACAACCGCACCCTATACTCCGCATGACAAAATGGTATTCTTGAGAGGAAAAATAGAACTTTAAAAGACATGGTCAATTGCATGCTTGTAAGTTCGGTTTACCACAAAACTTGTGGGGAAGCGGTGTTGTCTGCTAACTTTGTGTTGAATAGAATTCCACACAAGAAAACCGGTTCCATACCATATGAATTGTGGAAAGGAAGAAAACCTTCCTACAAATTCCTCAAAGTGTGGGGTGCCTAGCAAAGGTTGCCGTTCCACCTCCTAAACGGTCAAAATTAGGACCTAAGACCGTTGATTGTATATTCATTGGGTATGCAATGAATAGTAGTGCGTCTGCATTCTTAGTACATAAATCGAAATAAATGACATTCATGTCAATACAATAATTGAATCTCGTGACTGAATTTTTTGAGGACGTGTTCCTATGAAAAGGAATATTTGTGAAAATACTCCTAAGAGACCACGTGAAAGTGCTTCAAAATAATGAGGATCTTGAACCAAGAAGAAGCAAAAGAGCTAAAAGCGCTAAAACTTTTGGTCCAGATTTTATCTCTAATTTTATGATTGAAGATGAGCCTCAATCATTTAAAGAAGCCATGGACACTCGAATCCACATTCGGAAAGAAGTCAGTAAATAGTGAAATTGAATCCATCTTAAGTAACAACACTTGGCAAGTGGTTGATCTTCCAAAAGGTTCTAAACCAATAGGATGCAAATGGATTTTCAAAAGGAAATTAAGACCAAATGGTTCCGTGGATAAATACAAGGCTCGTCTTGTTGCCAAAGGATATCGTCAAAAGGAAGGGTTTGATTTCTTTGACACATATTCTCCAGCTACGAATTACTTCAATTCGAATCTTAATAGCCATTGCCGCATTGTACAAATTGCGATACATCAAATGGATGTGAAAACCGCATTTTTAAATGGTGATTTGAATGAAGAAATTTACATGGAACAACCCGAAGGCTTCAAAGTAAAGGACAAGAGCACAAGGTGTGCAAACTTGTTAAGTCCTTGTATGGTTTGAAGCAAGCTCCTAAACAATGGCATGAGAAATTTGACAATGTCATGACTAGGAATGGTTTTATCACAAATGAATGTGATAAGTGTGTGTACTCAAAGAAATTTGGTAACACATATGTATTTGTTTGTTTATATGTAGATGACATGCTCATATTTGGTCATGACATTGAAGTTATAAATAAAACAAAGAAAATGTTTACCAATAACTTTGATATGAAAGATATGGGTGAAGCGGATGTAATCTTGGGAATGAAAGTCTCTAGAACCTCCAATGGAATTAATTTATCTCAAACACATTATGTAGATAAAATGATTGAGAGATTTAATTCTCATGGTATTAAAGAAACTAGTAACCCATTTCTGCCCCATATAGTTCTTCGCAAGAATACGGGAATGCGAAACAACAGTTAGAGTATTCACAAATCATTGGAAGCCTAATGTACTTGATGCGTGCACAAGGCGGATATAGCTTACGTTTTAGCTAAGTCGTTTTACTAGTAATCCTAACAATGAACATTGGAATGCATTATTAAGAGTATTAGGATATATAAAACGAACTAGAGAGTATTCATTGCACTATAGCAACTATCCTCCGTAGTTGAAGGATATAGTGATGCAAATTGGATATCGATACGAGATGAATCCAAATCTACTAGTGGCTATGTATTTACTCTCGGTGGAGGTGCCATATCATGGAAATCTTCTAAGCAAACGTGTATAGCTCGATCAACGATGGAATCGAGTTTATCGCTTTAGATAAAGCGGTGAAGAAGCGAATGGCTTAGAAACTTCTTAGAAGATATTCCTCGTGGCCAAAACCCGTGCCTATATGTATACATTGTGATAATCAAGCGGCTATAGCTAGGGCGGAAAATTTTATATATAACGGCAAATCTCGACACATACGTCGTAGACATAACACCGTTAGACGCTTACTCTCAAACGGAACAATTTCTATTGATTTCGTGCGATCAAAGGATAACCTTGCGGATCCATTTACTAAAGGTTTATCTAAGGAGAGAATAAACGTGCATCGACGAAATGGGGCTAAAGCCTAAACAAATATAAGTCAACTTGACGGAAACCTAACCTGGCATTGGAGATCCCACGGACTAGGTTCAATAGGAAAACTAGTCATGATTGATTTGAGAGAAGCACTAGGAAGTTTATCTTCATCCCATTTCTATAATGCAAAAGTCTTGCTACAATATGGTAGAGGTTAAGCTATTGCTTTTAATGATGACTATATCTTGTAAATTAGTACAAGTGGGGTAATGTAGGATACTCTTTATAGCACATCACCTATGTAAGTGTGAACGTGGCCGGTTCGTTGAGAAATTTTCTTAGGCAAATTCTCTAAAGCACTCGCAGAACCAAGAAAGTTCGGGGCCGAAATAATGAACACAATAGAGAACCAAAATCGATATGAAAATTTAATGTGTTTGGTCTATTGTTTAAACTTACAATAACGCTGACAGTTCAATACGTTACGTACATCGATCGCCAAGTAAGTTCGATAGATTCTTACTAAAGAAGGTTCAAAGCGAAAGCCACCTATCTTGATGCATTGATTTTCAGCTATGCTCTTCTTCTTCTTTCTTTTCCGTGTCGACTTCTTCCATTCATGTGGGGGATTGTTGGAATATTGGGGTCAATATATATGGGTGAATGGTTAAGTCACCACAAGAGTCTAAACCCACATTGAATATATACTAGAAAGTATCCTAGTTTATATAGTGGGATATTATGGAGAGTAACATTTAAGTTACAAGCCATGTAGCCATGTCTCGCGCACTAGCTAGCTTTGCTAGCCGTTGGTTGGACAAAATGCTCACACTCATGCTCATGCTCATGCTCACGCGCTCACGCACTCGCACTCGCTCGAGCCCGTGCACGTCGCAGTTCGCATTGGGCGCTTTCGGCGCACTTTGCACTTCGCACGTGCGCATCGTCGCGATTGGAGCCTTTCTATTTTATAGAAACCGGAAGGGTCATCACGGACCAACACACCCGTTGGAATGGTGGGCGGCGGTTGGGCTCGGCATGCCTTGTCCGGTCGTAGTATACGGCGGTTGGGTTCGAACAGACACACCGCTCGATGCCGGGCGCACGGTGGGCAGCCGTCACTCGAATAGACACGTCCGGGTTCACGAACATGCCACGGGATGCATCTTCGCGAACGACTCGACCAAGGCTATATAAAGACCCCTCTTCCGGTCATTCCGATCATCGAAAATACACCCAATCTCTCTCGTCTAAACAATCCGAAAATCATAAGTGTTGTTCGCTATTCCTTCTCCCGTTTAAGAAAGTTTGAAGAGCAAGTCGATTATTTGGTTCATCCGTCAAAGGTTAGTAAAGTGCAAGTCTAACTTTTGGAAGAAACGTTGTATCTTGGGAGACAATTGCCAATCATCCGTTTGCACCGTTACGGAGGCAATATTTGTCTTAAGGAGATTTGCTTCGGCATACCTCGTTTCAATCATCCGTTTGAAGGCATTTAAAGAAAAACAAATTATTTACATCGGGTAGATGTAAAGTGGGGGAGATTGTGATATCCAGATTGACGAGGACGTCAAGGATTCAAGTGGGGGAGATTGTGATATCCCACATCGGGTAGATGTGGGACTTGTGTGTGCCTTGTAAATAGCCACCCACTACCACTAGGCACCAACCTATCCATGGACTTTTGGGTGGCTTGTGGTGGGCCAGTTGACCCAAGTGCTTAGTGGGTCAATACATGGGCTATGCGTGGCGGACCGGGCTTCGGGCTCGGGTCGTTACATACATCGTCTAGATCCAGTAGCTCCTCCAAATAATGATGTCCATGCACTTCATTCCCGATTTCGGAACCCACATCTTTCTCCTGTTCTCCTTCATTCAGACAAGTGGCAGATTTAAGAACCCATTTCAAATTGTTAGTGGAATGCTGTATTAATGGTGATTTGATAATTATTTCATGATTACGATCCACGCCCGACAACTTAATCACCCGTCTTTTGGAAGTTATTGAATTGATTTTTTATGAGGTTAATATCTTTCGTTTGAATTGGGTTTTAAGCCATGAATTTGCTGGCGGTTGTTGAATTCATTTTTGCATTTGGTTTTGTTGGGGTGGAATTTTTCCCCCAACCTGATACACGTACAAGAATATGGAACGAGGGAAAAAAAGAGAGTTGAAATAATATTCAAAATTTGAAAAAGAGAACAAGAAAAACAAGAAGCGAAAATAATTACCAAAAAGGTTATGTCTTTTTTCTTTCTTCCTTCATTTTTTTTTTCCTAAACCTTTTTGCTTGTTGGGTGGCATTGGTTTCAAAAAGGGACTTGCGAACCCCAGATTGTTTGCTCGGTTGCATAACCAATACTGATGTTTTGTATGAAGCAATTTATTTAGCAGAATGTCTTGTGATCGATTCTCGCCATGTATAGTACAATTTTTTTTTTGGTCGATTCAAAAAGGGATTTGCAAACCCCAGTATCATACACGTGTTAGTCTTAGACCCGTTGTGATTTAGGAACACCTCCAGGAAAAAAGAAACAGGGAGGGGGGGACTTACGGAAAATTTGATGATCGTCGGCCTAATAATGTTGATTGAGAGAGCTAGGATAATTTTGTCCAAGCAAAAAGATATTAAAGTTATTCATTTAATTTTGGGGGTATTGGCCTACTCTCTCCATCCTTAAAAAAATAGTCTCACTATCTATAAGAAGAGACACATAACAGTCTCTCTCTCTCTCTCTCTCTCTCTCTCTCTCTCTCTGCACTTGATCGCTCTCTCTCTTTGTACAATATATGGCAAAGTTCTTGCTTGGTCTCATGTTCCTCTAGATTTAATAGATTTGCAGTATACTCAAACAAGAGCACCTCTTTGCAATCCAGTTATTACAGGTACCTATAACATGTCATCTGTTGTTTTTGTGCCTTGTCATCTGTTGTTTTTGTGCCTAATTAATCTCTCTGAGGTCGTATGGTAGTCAGGATTAAGACTAGATAGGATTAATAAGCCGAATAGTCGGATGTTAGGTACGCAATAGGCGGTCGGAACTAATAGTACGAATTATCTGGATAAAGTCCTTATCCCTTCGCTAATAATACCAAGGTTGAGGGTGGTATTATTAGCGCCCTCACTAAAAAAAATGTGACTAATATTTTTAAAACTAAAATTACCCCCGATTTATAAGTGAGGATTAATAGTGAAGGCGCTAATAGCACCGGGATTAATAATACTCTTTATCCTTGTCCAACTACCAAACAAGCCCCCTCTCTCTCTCTCACACACACACAAAAGCCCATAAATTGTACGTATATTTTTATTTTTCAAATAAAAATAAAAATAGAAACGTACACAATGAGGCATACCCCTTCTGATGCAGGATCAAGTTAAATTGGTATTAAGATATAGTTTATTATATCTAGTTATTTTTAATTATATTGTAATTTTTGAAATTATAATTTATAGGGTAGTATTTTTATATTTAGAAGTAGATTTAGGCATTTAATTGATATATTTAAGTCCTATTAGGTTACTATATAGGTTAGGCTAGTTTGTAGGAAGTTTTAACTTATTTCCTAAGCTTTATAAGTCCTATAAATATAGGCTCCAATGTAATTCCGAATTTAGCTCCAATGTAATTCCGAATTTAGCTTTTGAATTTTATGAGAATTGATTGTTTTTATTCCAGTTTTCGATATTCCTTTGAATCACCGAAGATTGATGCCTAGATCACGGTAGGTTTTGGACCTCAATGTGGTTTGGAAGATCATCGCTGGTAGTCGTGCGCGATCTCAACAGCGTTGGTTCTATCGTTACTTTGTTTTTAAATCTTCCGCTACATCAGTTGGTATCAGAGCCGAAACCTGGTATTGGTTTATTTTATTTTATTTTCGTTCATCTTCATCACTTCCATATCATGTCAATTGCATTACTTGATGTTTTCTGGCCCTTTTCTGAATCTCAATCCCACACTCCTCAATCCATTGTCGATTGGAATAAACCGCCAGTGTATGATGAAGAATTGATGGTTGATTCTGGAATCAATACTCATTACACAAATTCATTTGATCTTCCCCCTCCACAAACATCTTCTTCGTGTTTCATTAACAAGCTTTTACTTCACGACTTTATAAATATCCATTGGACTGATTGGATGGATGTCGTCACCCAAGTTGGCATGTTCAGAACTCGACATGGATGTGAAATTTTACAGATTCTACTGTCAATGCCAAGTGGGAGGACAAGCATCAAACGTACTCTTTCTGCCCTACTTCAAATTCGAGGACGAATTTTTTTCAAAGCCGAGGAGAATGATGTAGGATCAAGTTAAATTGGTATTAAGATATAGTTTATTATATCTAGTTATTTTTAATTATATTGTAATTTTCGAAATTATAATTTATAGGGTAGTATTTTTATATTTAGAAGTAGATTTAGGCATTTAATTGATATATTTAAGTCCTATTAGGTTACTATATAGGTTAGGCTAGTTTGTAGGAAGTTTTAACTTATTTCCCAAGCTTTATAAGTCCTATAAATATAGGCATTTATAGGCTACAATGTAATTCCGAATTTAGCTTTTGAATTTTATGAGAATTGATTGTTTTTATTCCAGTTTTCGGTATTCCTTTGAATCAATGAAGATTGATGCCTAGATCACGGTAGGTTTTGGACCTCAACGTGATTTGGAAGATCATCACTGGTAGTCGTGCGCGATCTCAACAGCGTTGGTTCTATCGTTACTTTATTTTTAAATCTTCTGCTACATCACCTTCCCTTTCCCAAATTCCTTTCCTACTTCAGCTGGAGTATTATTATTTAAACCCTTAGCCAACACTTGAACTTGACATACTTGTTAAAGATTTTTAATTGAAAAATACCCTGCATTTAAATTAGAATACCACATATATATATCCATTCCATTATAGTATATTTTCAACAATTTTTTTTTTTCAATATAAAATCTTTGAGCAGACAGCAAGCAAGTTTCCTATTAAGAATTGAGTAGGTCTACTGTACTGAGACCGTCTTACAGATTCTAATTTGTAAGACGAAGCACCGATATTCTCTCACAGCTTAGTCTACTAGCACATGGTGTATCGGATCAAATATATATGTCTTACCGAAAATACCCGTAAGAGGGTGTTTTTAAGATTTTTGCTATAAGGATTTAAGATAACCGGTTAATAAATGGACCAAAGTAGTATGATGAGTCTATGTTGGAAGAATAAGTTATTTGTGTTGATGAATAAAATTGAAATGATCATGTGTGTTGGTTGTTGTTACTGAAATTAAGCAGGAGGAGGAGGAGGAGGTGGTAGGTTTAATTTATCAATGTGGAAGCTGAGGATAGCACAAGGTGGGAAGGAACCTTACTTGTACAGTACAAACAATTATGTGGGGAGACAAACGTGGGAGTTTGATCCAGATGGTGGGACCCCTGAAGAAAGAGCCGAGGTTGAACAAGCTCGACTCCATTTCTGGAACAACCGTTACCAAGTTAAGCCTAGCGGTGACCTTCTTTGGCGTCAACAGGTCAACTCATTCTCTCTCTCTCTCTCTCTCTCTCTCGTTTTCAAGTCATCCATAAAGTCGTTTTTGTGCATTGTTATTGACTGGAAAAGACACCACAACCTCATTCCCAATCAATGTAATGTAATGTAGGTACACCCCCATTCAAAGTTGAATACTTCAATTGTATGCCTGCCTGGAAACTAAATCACTGGCCTTATACCCAAAAAATGTAAAAATAAAAAATATCTTTTATCTTTCTAAAATATTTATCGTTTTAAAGTAATGCAAGTTATATAGGTCGGATAGCATACTCTATCTAAATACCCTCATTTCTTATACTAAGAAAATTTAACAAATAATTGTCCGGATAAAATGATTAATTGTTAGGAATTAAGATAAGAAAAGGGTAGATGAGAAATAAAAAAGAACACTTATTTTAAATCAATTTTTGTTGTTGTTGCTCATACAAAGCTCATTTTCAAAACCAAGCAAGCACTTGAAACTAATTAACTGAATGCTTGAAAGCCTGAGGGGTCCGCTATGCAGTCCACCACAAGTCCACCCACGAATAATGTTAGTGTCCGTTTGGAAATCCCAATGTCATAGCTTGAAATTAAAATTAGAAGCACAATTTAAATTTTGTGGAACTCAAGTTGTTCATCAAATTCTAATTTCAAAGCATGACATTGAATAGCCAAATATAACGATAGTGTCTTTTGGTGTTGAAAGCCTCAATCACATGACACTAGTTAACTGAGTACTTGAAAGCCTCAATGGTCTGCTACGCGGTCTAACAGAAGCTCACCCAATTTATTACGGGTCCACTAAAAAATGTATGAATAGTGTTGGTAATTAGTGATAGTACATGGTTATTTATAAGGCATATATATAGTCGTTACATCTATTCAATATGAGTCATTACTATAACCTATGTTTTTTTTTTTTTGTGCGCGTTGATTAATCAATCCAAATTTTATACTTCAAAGTACTCTAACCTCTTAAACTACATAACCTATGCTAGTTAAAGTACAAATAAAATCTCTATACTATATCTAATATATTTATTACATTTTAAAGAAAGTAAAGCGCATGTCGCACTATAATTGGCCATTTATATCTGGACAAAAAATATTTTTTTAAAAAAATTTAACAAAACCCATATTTTTGTTGAAATCAAATCATTTCTCAATAGTCAATACTAGTGGTGGTTATGCACACAGAACCATAGTTATGGGGTTGGGGCCAACGTAGTACGATATAGTATACCATATTAAAACGATATGCACGTTTTAAGTTTTACTTTCCCTGTTCCAAATTTTTATTTTTTATTTTTAAATACTAGAGTTTTTCTTTTATAAAATTATAAAAAAATTCACATTTATTATCTATTACAAAGGACACATGACCATAGTTTTGTGGTTGGGGTCCAACGTAGTACAATTTCTTTAGTAATATACCATATGTACTTATCAAGAAAGATAAAACAACTAAAGTATGTCACATGAATCTATTTTCATGATCTTAGTGACAAGAAAAAACAAAAAAATTGTTGGTTATTAGGGATTTTCAAATTTATGTGGTCAAATGCATGGTATATGAATATATTAAAACTAATTGTATTAGATATTTAAAATTGTAGAGGCTTCATATATGTTCTAATACAGTTATTATCAATAAGTTTTATATGGACACTTGTTAACAAGATTTTTTTTCCTAAAGATATCACCCTTGACACTTTCTAATTCATTATATATTCAAACTCTCTTCGTTCTAGACAAATAGTTCACTTTCTTTTTTTTAAACCCAACATGTGACTAAATCAAATCAAAATTTTACATATTTTACTTATGTTTTAGGAAATAAAATTTTATTAGTTAAAAAATAAATTAGAATACTATAAATTATAACTTTCATAACTTTGTAAAAACAAATAAATCTATATAATTATCGGTTAAATATTAATTAAATTGACCCAAAAAAGTCAAAAATTGAATCTTTACCTGAAACGGATAAAGTATTATTTACCGATCGATGCTTACGCAAACGTTTTATTTTTTATATAAAAGATAACTAGTGTTCAAAAAACTTGGTAAGAGAAAAGTTAAAAGCGAAAACACTATATGACGTACATATTAAACTACTGAACCATTGAATCTACTTCACTTTGTAAAAAAAAAAAGCCCGTTTATTAGTTATATATTATGTTAGTTTTCAAAAAAAAAAAAAAGAAAAAAGGTGGTTTCATTCTAGCTATTGTTCGTTGATCTTTTTATTTAATCAACAAAATTTTATTTTATTAATTAACAGAGAAAAGAAACACAAGTAGCAATTGCTAGACAACAAAATGAAAATACAGTTAAATTTCTATAATTTAATGCCTTGGGACCAGCAAATATTATTAATTTAACGATATATTAATTAATTGATAAATTATAATTATTAATTTATACATTAATTAATACGTTATTAAGTTATAGATTAATTAATACTTTATTAATTTATCAATTAACTATATCTTTAAATAAAGTATGCAGTTTACTATGCATCTTTCAATCTACCACTTAATTTATTATACTTTATTGTTCAATGTACTATATTATTCAATGGACTACTTTATGAACATTTATAATATTTCCTATTTTAACACGAGAACAATTATACTAACACAAACATATCACACACAACCATGGTTTCTCATCTTAAAGGTGTGAAAAATTCAATAATAATTGACGAAAATCGTAGAATATTATGCAAGCACCACAAGGATAATCAAAGTATCGAGTCATTTTTTATGAAGTCTTCATAAATGACTAATGTATTATATAATATATAAGGAGTTATTAATTTATATAATGTATGGGGCCTCAATGAGTAATCATATATGTATTATTTTATAAATTTAGTGAATTATTAATTTAGCACGTTGTCCCAAGTCGGACCGACCAAAAGTATTATTTAAGAGAAATTATTGATTAATCGAATACTCTATTAATTAATTGAGTTTTAATTGTAGGAGATATTTTTGTTTAGAGAGAAAAAAGGTTTCGTTATAGAGAGAGTGAGAGGAGAGAGACTATGTCTATGTGGGAACAAAACTTCTTCATTCGAAAATCCTCATCATATATATATATATATATATATATATATATATTTTTTTTAAATTTGGTTCATTTAAGGGTGTAGTTTTTTTTTTTTAAATCTTTTTTTTTTGTTTTTGTTTTGATGTCCTAAGGGGGCGTGGGAAGGGATCGAACCTGAGACCTCACACTCTGTAAAGCCCCAACTCTACCACTGGACCACCCCTTAAAGACATTTAAGGGTGTAGTTAGTGTCTACATTTCTGAGCTCCGTCAAATAGTCCAAGAAAAATAAATAATCACATTATGGCCTATTTAAAATTAGCAGGTTTCGAAACTTTATGATTTTGCACCAAATCAGCAAGTTTGGAAAGCTACTGATTTTCCTCATGCCCATTTAGATTGTTTGGTTGACCCGACACACGGATTAAGAAAGAATAATTGACTTGCTTATTAAGATTGAGGTGTGTAGTTTCCTTTAATGCCTATGTGTATGTGACCTAATTAAAGTAGGAGAAAAAGTAAGAGTAAAATAGTAAAAGTATTATCCAAAAAAGGAAACTTTCAAACAAGACAATTATTTTAGGATGGACAAAAAAGGAAAGTAAGACAATAATTTGATACGGATGGAGTATTAAAAAATATATTGTTTTTGATTTAAAAATAAATATATTACAAAATTTTCTACAAAAGTACCAAATTTACTTTCACATAAATTTTGATAACTCAATGAGTTGGCTTAGTAGCTTGACTGCTTGACCATCACTGAGTTTTCGTGTATGACGCGGTTCATTTTGTGAGATATTCCGTGGATAGAAAAAAGGTTGGAAACACCGTAAAAAAAAAAAAAAAAAAAAAAGTACCGAATTTACTATAAAATGTACTAACTTATAAATTGAAAAATATTAAGAGAACTTTTAAATTGAAGCCACAAAATGGTGGGCAGGCAAAGCATACTTCAACCAGAAAAAAATAAAAACAGAATTAAAAAACATCATTCGATGAACTGAGATACTCATTGCTTGCTCATGATACAGACAGGCCCTTCAGTGAAACCAGAACAAGTACTGACGAACAATTGACTGAAACTCCGTCAAAAGTCCACGTACCGTTTGCCACCTGTTAACCACCTCAGACAATAAATGTACCCAACCACCTGCTGCCAATCGAAAATGTAACCAACCACTAGGGACCCAAAGTAATGGCTGATTAGTAATTGTCAAAGCAAACAGAGTTGCATGATATATAGTCTATCAACGAACCCTACACCAACGATCCAGAATTTCTATGTTAGGTGCATATACCTAACAATCATATATTGTCATCATCGTAATTACGTGACTTTGACGCATGTTTCTCTTGCTAGCGATCGAACAGTACGTGGTCCCTATTTGATCGATGTTTATTAATTGGCGAACTATAATATAATTAATTAAGAAACCATTGAATATATGGATCCAGTAAACTCTTTCAAGGGCATATATGCATGCTCCAGCCTTATGGTTCATATATAGAAGCTAATGGAAACCGATAAGAAACCAATGAAGCCATATATTAGGGGTGTAAGTCCGAACCGCCGAACCGCCAAATCGAATCGAATCGGTTAGTTCGGTTCGGTTTTGAGTTAGGACGGTTCGGTTTAGGTTTAAAAATTTTATAAACCGAGCGGTTCGGTTCGGTTTGCGGTTTTTGGTGCCAAACCGAACCAAACAAAATCGAATCGAACCACCACCATTTCATTTTTATTTTTTTAGTTTTATATATATATTATTTAGTAATTAGTAATTGAATTTAATAAGAAAATTATTGTTGTTTGCCTACATTTTGATTGAATTATTGTAATTTTAAAGTTAATTTTTTGACTTTTAATTATTTAGTTTATGTTAAAAGTATTTTTTTGATATTTAAAAGTTTTTTTTTAAAATATTTAAATAATTAAACCGTGGAACCGAACCAAATCGAACCAAACCGATCGGTTCGGTTCGGTTCGGTTTGAAGTTTGTGGTGGTTCAGTTCGGTTTGAAATATGTGGAACCGTTAGGGGGTGGTTCGGTTTGCGGTTTTGGCTCAAACCGAACCAAACCGAACCACCTTCACCCCTACCATATATGCATTGAATGAGTAAACTTTTTCAAGGGTCATGCTCCAGCCTTATGGTTCATAGAAGCTATTCGAAACCGAAAAGAAACCAGTGAATGAAGCCATTGAATGGAGTAAACTCTTTCAAGTATCATGCTCCAGCCTTAGGGTCCATAGTAGCTATTGGAAATGGTTCGTCAAGGTTTGGCCACTATAGGCCAGCCGACATTTTTTTAGAATTAAACCGAAAACTACAGTAATTGTTTCGGACTTTTACAGCCTTCACACGTGCTTTATGTAGCTATTGGAGTAATTATATATAGCTTGTTACAATTATAGCTTTGTCACATTTCAATCTGTGAAGATGTTGAATAAGCTGTTTTCCCAAACTTCCATTGATATACCACTTCCTTGCTATATGTGATAACATATATGCTCTCTTACCTTCTCAGAATTGCCCACATTAAGGCTGTCAGAATCGCCTTTCCTTTATGCCAATATTAAATCTATTGCTACTACAGAAGAATCCCAAATTATCGTATGATAAGTTTTTCTCTGAAACTGTCATGCGACACGAAGAGAAAGCCTCAGAAAACAGACAAACTTTACGTGTGAGATTACCCGTGAGAGCAGTAAAATGAGAGAGAAAGAAGGATATGCAGATAGAGAAAACAGAAATTAAAAATAGTAATTAATAAGATAAAGAAAATAGATTAGGAAAAAAAACAAAATAAAAAAATCGTTTGAATTAGTTTCCACGATTAGGGCATTGTCAATGTAAAAACACAGTAACACAAGTAAAACAAAATTTTCAACTTTGGCATATATAAAATACAAATCGAACGGATTCAAAATATCAAGCTCAAGGAGGCATACGTGGTTTTATAAGTTGAACTAGTTTCAAACGCTACCTTCTAATCTTCATAATTTTTTTCAACTTTTTTTCTTTCTTTTTGAAAATATGATAATTATCTTACGTTTCATCCAAATATATATATATATATATATATATATAACTTCAGTGAAATTTAGATAAAGTATAATGAAATAAAAGTACGATGTTAAAAAGTTTAGATTGTAAAATGATACTCATTTTTGGAGGACAAAGAAAGTATGTTGCTAGCCAAACACTCTTTAAGAGTGTTTTACAAACACATTGACATCTACTACAATTTTCTTTGAATTTACTTTGTTATTGATTTGTGTACGTATGATTATTAATGTTGAATCGGGTTGATGACATGAATGCGGTGCAGTTTCTAAAAGAGAAAAACTTCGAGCAAACAATGCCTCAAGTGAAGGTAGAGGATGGGGAAGAAATCACATACGAAAAAGCCACAACCACATTGAGGAGGGCTGTAAACTTCTTTGTAGCCTTGCAAGCTAGCGATGGCCACTGGCCTGCTGAAAATGCTGGTCCTTTGTTCTTTCTTCCACCCCTGGTATGTTGCAAATTGGCCATATTCCAATATTCAAAAGATGTTGTATCAAAACTAAAGTTTTTTGGCCTTCCATGCACGAAGCATATGCAATAGCTAACTGCCGTTATTTTTGTTTCTGAAACAAATATCCGCAGGTCATGTGCTTATACATTACTGGACATCTAGATACTATTTTTCCAGCAGAACATCGCAAAGAAATTCTAAGATATATATATTGTCATCAGGTAAACAATTGTGGTGTCTAATTAATATGCACAATGTGAATAGAGTTTAGGGTCTAAAAAATTAGCACTTATTCCTACTTAAGGGTTTCTTTCAGGTTACAATTTTAGCAATTTGGGTCCATTAATGTTCTAATTTTGTACCAAATTAATGGAGGATTTAGAGTAACTTATTCCATTACCATTTGTCAGTTAAGTTCATGTGTCAAGACCAAAAATTATAGCAAATTCGCTTACAAAATGTAGAAAGATTAATGAAACTTTAAACAAAAGAAAAAAAATCACATAACAAAATGATTGGAAAATATTTAATCCTTAGTCTAATAATTAATAGAGAATGGAAAATGGTTTGAAAAGCCTAGATCAATCAAACCCATTTTCCAAAATTGTGAAATTAAAATTTGGTTGAAGGTTCCAGATTGTAGAGTGGGCCGGGGGTGGGGTTTTATTCATGTAAATGCAAGGCCAAACTAATTAAGTTACCCAAAAGAAAAACCATTTTTTTGGACAAACCCAAATCGGGTTGCGCAGAGAGATGTTATAATGAATGTGTGGTTAGCTTTCAATTAAACATAAAAAAAGTTTACATTAGATCAATGTATTAGCAAAATCCCATGGAGTTGCAACATCTATCTTCCGTCCTCCCTCACTCTATATATATATCCTGTACGATGGTAGCGCGCGCTCCTCTCCTATTCAACAGCCAACCTATACGCTCACCCCGACATCCAAACCAGTTCGTTCAAACACGAAGATATCTAATTAAACTGATAAATTCTTGGATGTACAACTAATCACAAACCCATACACATATTGATCCATCCATCTTACCAAAATTGCTAAAACATGGATCAGAAATTAGAAATAAGAAATCAATGAAAATGATTCAGCAAATTGGTTTGCCAATTTTTATGACTTTAGGATTAATGAACTTGTTGGTAGGCAGGGTTGAGTGGAATGGTGGTAATTTTGGGAGGTGGGGTTGCAATGGAGGTGAAGCATATGTAAAATGCCAACAAAGGAGAGAGACCAACATTGATATTGCACTTCACTCGTGCTCATAATTATTTGAGGGTATAGTGGTCAATTTCTAGATGATCAAAGCGGTCAAACTAAACTACTCCCTCCGTCCCTAAATTATTGTCTTCCTTTCCTTTTTCGTCCGACCCAAAATAATTGTCTTGTTTGAAACTTTCCTTTTTAGAACATCACTTTTACTATTTTACCCTTACTTTTTCTTCCTACTTTAATTATGGGCCACATACACATGGGCATTAAAGGAAACAACACACTTTTTCAATACTATTCCAATATTAATAATCAAGTCAATTGAGTTTTCTTAATCCGTGTGCCGGGTCAACCCAGACAATAATTTAGGGACGGAGGGAGTATTTCTTTACAAATTCAACTGAAGCGGTGGTTGTAGGCGGTGGCACTGGGATCTGGCCAAACAATAAGGGGTGACGCTGCATTTTACCCAATTGAATCATGATCTAGATTTGATTCCATCCACTAAATTTTTTGAATTTAGATTAAGATTTGATCAATTTTAGTTTGTGGATCAAGTCCATTGATATAACTAATAGATAATGTCGGATCAGATCATTATCAGATATCCATTGGAAGACCTAATTATGATTATTAATTGTGGAATGATGCAAAAAAAGGGATAATTATAAAAATGACCAACGTACTATCAGTTAGTAACCGATTTCACCCTGTACTCCCAATATCCTAAAATTGACCAATGTACTACCAATTTGAGTCCAATGTAGTCCCTCCCGTTAACTTTCCATCCAAATTTTTAACGGGACTAATAACGTGATTAACAGAGCTAATTTATGAAGGGTATTTTTGTCATTTTCTTTCAAATCTCACCACCCCACCCACATACTCTCTCTCTCTCTCTCTCTCTCTCTCTCTATGAAAAATACACTAGATCTGATCCAGCTCACGCCCTGGCCATAATTTGCAAAACAGAGTCAGTAAAGAACTCTTCGGCTCAGTCACCCTTCTCATTATCAGTCCACCAAACGAGTCCCTAGCACTACTAAACCCAGCAAGCACAGTACCAAGAGAACCACCCAACCAGACCAACCCCCAAACTCCGGTGGCCACAAAGAAGACGACAACTGGACAACACCCTCACTACCTCTCTATCTTTTACTGAAAACCCCGAAACCCTCAACAATACCAAAATGCCACCAGCAAGCTCACCGAAGGTAGAACCTTCAAGAACCTACCCAAGTGTATACTCTCTCTCACACACTCACACACTTACAAAGAGAAGAGAGAAGAGACTCAAGGCTAACGGTAGAGAGAGAGACGACTGAAAACCCAAAATCTAACCCAAGATTTTTCTCTCAGCTCTAATGACGCAAGGAGGGAAAAGGCAGGTATAAATACGGCGGCTGTAGGGCAGGAGCAAGGGGTGTGCAAATGAAACCTCCAAAAGCCTTCAACAACGAACCCGATGATTCTTCCTCCGCTAACCTCACTCAACCCTCCGATACCTACATGGTCGGCTTCATCATCGTCAACATCGTCAGCTTACAATACTATTCCGGCACAATGAGTGACTGAGAAATGGTGGGTTTCTGTTGGATAGGATATTGACCCAACCAGCATAGTCGCTGGCACCGATTAGTGCATCAATTATGTTGTTGAGTTGTTGGACATGTTCTGGTGACGTGGGTGGCGATGGTGGTGGCACCATGGTTGTTGGAGGAGGAGAAGATGATGGCGGTGGTAGAATTGAAATTGAAGAGAGGTGGAGGGGGAGTGGTGGGTGGTGGTGGTGGTGATGGGGAAAGGGTGGGAACAGGCGAGGTGGAGGAGGCCTGAGAAGGGGTTTGGGGATAACAGTCTTTTAGCGGAGACCAAATATCTCTTAGACCACCTTCATTTTGAACAAAACCCCTATTACCATGGTCAAAATAATGAAGAAAATTAGCTAATTACAAATGAATGAATATGAGAGAGAGAGAGAGAGAGAGAGAGAGAGAGAGAGAGAGAGAGAGAGAGAGAGAGATAGATAGATAGATAGATGAAATCTCCGGCAAGAGAGAGAGTATGTGGGTGGGGTGGTGAGATTTGAAAGGAAATAACAAAAATACCCTTCATAAATTAGCTCCGTTAATCACATTAGCAGTCCCGTTAGAAATTTGGATGAAAAGTTAACGGGAGGGACCACATTGGACTCAAACTGGTAGTACATTGGTCAATTTTAGGATATTGAGAGTACGGGGTAAAATCAGTTACTAACTGGTAGTACGTTGGTCATTTTTATAATTATCCCGAAAGGAAATGACAAAAATACCCTTCATAAATTAGCTCCGTTAATCACGTTAGCAGTCCCGTTAGAAATTTGGATGGAAAGTTAACGGGAGAGACCACATTGGACTCAAATTGGTAGTACATTGGTCAATTTTAGGATATTGGGAGTACGGGGTGAAATCGGTTACTAACTGATAGTACGTCGGTCATTTTTATAATTATCCCGAAAAAAAAAAAACTCCAAAATATCTAAGAAATTAAATAAGACCATCATGTATTATGATCAATTGTAAAATAATTTTAAAAACTCATAAAAAAAGATGTATGCAACTAGCACATGATAACTTAAAGGTAATATTGTAAAGGAAGTTATTCTAGACCCTCATTTTAGTACAAAATCGGAACAATTAACCCCAAATTGCTAAAATAAAACTTGAGACTTTACGGTGCTAACTTTTGACCCTAAAATGCTACTAATCCTAAGAAATATGAGTTCATTACAGAAATAATATTTCCTCTCTTGTCTTAGACAAATCTTTATAGTTGAATCATAAAAAAATTGATCAATTATTTTTAAAATGGATACAATCACATATGTTTTGCCTTTATCGTTTGAAATGAGTTCAGTAATATGTTAAAATTTGCCCCACTTTTGAAAAATGTTCCCAAAATTAAATTTCCGTTCTCCATTCATAGAAAAAAAAAAATCCTGGCTTGGCCACTTTATACCAGTAATGTTTATATCATGTTATAGAATGAAGATGGTGGATGGGGATTACATATCGAGGGCCATAGTACAATGTTCTGCACAGCACTCAGCTACATATGTATGCGCATACTTGGTGAAGGACCGGATGGTGGTCAAAATAATGCTTGCACCAGAGCAAGAAAATGGATCCTTGACCATGGTAGTGTAACTGCCATACCTTCCTGGGGCAAGACTTGGCTTTCGGTAAGACACATTTTGTACAAAAACTCAAGATCAAGTCTCATTGATGGCAAAAGATAAGTTAAAAAAAAAAAGAATAAGAATGTAAAATCTTGTACTTGCCGAGGAAATTTGTCTTATGTTTCATTCTTCAGATACTTGGTGTATACGAATGGTCAGGAAGCAACCCGATGCCCCCAGAATTTTGGATCCTTCCTTGTTTCCTCCCTATGCATCCAGGTCAGCACAAATGAATTTACTAATTTCAATACTAAATCCAAGTGTACATTAAAGATGAGGTTTTTACTTGTGAAGATCAAGATTTTCCACCATTTAATGCAGCAAAAATGTGGTGCTATTGTCGAATGGTTTACATGCCTATGTCTTATCTATACGGGAAAAAGTTTGTTGGTTCAATCACTTCTCTGGTTTTGCAACTGAGGGAAGAACTTTACACTCAACCTTACAATGAAATCAATTGGAAAAAGTCGCGCCATGTGTGTGCAAAGGTTTGTTTATGGATGATGGTGTTATTGTGTTGTGAACTTGTGATCATCATTCTTCATGCAAATGACTCATGATTATATATTTTGATTTTTAATTGCAGGAGGACCTATACTACCCTCATCCTCTAATACAGGACTTGATGTGGGATAGTATGTACATTTTCACAGAGCCGTTTCTAAATCGTTGGCCTCTTAACAAAGTGAGAGAGAAAGCTCTTCAAAAAACCATGAAACACATACACTATGAAGACGAGAATAGTAGATATATCACCATTGGTTGTGTAGAAAAGGTAATCAGACTTTTAAAAGAAACAGGTACTCTGGTATACATGATCCTCTCTCTCTCTCTCTCTCTCTCTATATATATATATATATATATATATATATTTAAGATGAAAATTAAATGCATGAGCGAGATAATTAATAATGACATCTCTATTGATCTCTGTAGGTGCTATGCATGCTTGCGTGTTGGGTTGAGGATCCAAATGGTGATTATTTCAAGAAGCACCTTGCAAGGATTCCAGATTATATATGGGTCGCTGAAGATGGAATGAAGATGCAGGTTAGACCATTTGTTAATTTAGTTACATAATCATTTATAAATTTTTCTAGTAAAGTAAAATGCTATAAGTTCAACACCGAAAGTTTCCTAACTTATTAACTTCCTTTTATGGGGAGAACTCGATATTAGAAAGAAAGATAAACATCGAATGTTGATTCTTATGTCATGAATTGTCACTAAAATGTAGAGTTTCGGTAGTCAAGAGTGGGATACTAGTTTTGCCGTTCAAGCACTCCTTGCTAGTAATCTCACCCAAGAAATTGGTTCTACACTTAAGAAAGGACATGATTTCGTAAAAAAGTCTCAGGTTTGCTATTTCAATCCTTAAACACATTTCTTTAGTTCACCTATTTTATTCTACAGTTTTAAGGATTTTCCATGTAATATATACTACTCTACCCACTCAAAACTTCTTACAGGTGAAGGATAATCCTTCAGGTGACTTCAAAAGCATGCACCGCCACATTTCTAAAGGATCATGGACATTTTCAGATCAAGATCATGGATGGCAAGTTTCTGATTGTACTGCAGAAGGATTAAAGGTATCTAATACTGCTCATGAACCTTAAGTAAGAGATAGGGTTACACATGCTACCAGTAGCAATAATACTTGGGGTCTCTAATTAATTATTTTTTAACCCTTCAGTGTTGCCTTCTGTTCTCAATGATGCCATCTGAAATTGTTGGCGAGAAAATGGAACCTGAGAGATTATATGATGCAGTTAATATATTGCTCTCCCTACAGGTAAAGATGAATGTTAGACACTCTGCCAAGCCTTGGTCAGTCCTTTAACCAAAACTATATACTTTTATAGAGATCCAGACATCTGTGGTGAGAGGTTCTGCATAATGCCAGTCGTATTTTGCCAAGTCATTAAACTGCTTGATCGGATGCTCGAGGATTCTCGGGAATGAGGTGCGATAAAACGGAGTCATTTTGATACCGAATTTTTTGTTGTTGGTCTATCCTGACCTGTAATTAGGTCATATTTAACGACATGGCGTGATCTTGGTCGACCACTGAAGACATTATGCGGAACTTCTCACCAAAGAGGTTGTAGACATCTTATATATAGATACAAGAAACCAATTTAAAGGTAAGCTGACGACCAATGAGCTCTAGCTCATGTGGTACAGCTCACTTCTCCTAACTGGAAGGTCGGGTATTCAAGTCTGACCAGAGACACCTTGGACGTAATCAACAGAGAGGTCGTGTGTTCAAGCCTCACCAGAGGCACCGTTGTTATTCAAGTTTCACCAAAGACACCATTTTGTACTACTCACTTCTCTTGACGGAGAGGTCAAGTGTTCAAGTCCTACCAGAGGCACCCTGGTACCTCACTACTCTCATTTTAAGGTCTAAACAGATATTTTCTTTTTTTGAATAAAAGTGTTCACATATGCTTAAAATGTTATAACAATATTCTCAAATGAGAGACTTCTTAACTCCTTAGATCCTAATTAACACCGCGGAAGATTCGAGTTAAACATGTATGTATAATCAGGATGCTCTTACCACACGAGATCTCCTCAAGATAAGTTGAACACATTGAACCTTAAGAATCCTAAGATTCACCAGGAAGAGAAAGCTTAAATCTACCAGAAAAAGAAACCCAACTTTTATTGTTTATAATTGATTATTTTTAAGGAGTATTTTTAGAGGACAGAAGGTTGGAAAACAAGCCTAAACCTCCAAAAACTTAGCATAACATTTATAATAACGCTACACAACTTAAGTACATCTATTTACGACATAAATCTGTTGTACATCAGTAATATTCCTCAACTACGATTGCTCAAAAATGCTCACTTACTGACATGGTATTGTAGAGCAAAAATGGTGGTTTAGCAGCATGGGAGCCTGCTGGATCCTCAGAGTGGTTGGAGGTAGATATTTTCTAAGTCATAGATGACATATTTTCATTGTCAACATTTGATCTAGATGAAAAATGCCATATTTTAACCTTTCCAGTACTAGTTTGTAATTGATATCTTGCCTTTTGTTGTTTATTATACCCAAGATGCTCAATCCTACCGAGTTCTTTGCAGACATTGTCATCGAGCATGAGTAAGATATCAAAAATTTTAATAGCGCCATATACCCCTTTTCAAGCATATATGTGATACTAAAAGGGCTATTTTGATTTCTCCTAGGTATGTTGAGTGCACTGCATCAGCAATTCAAGCACTAGTGCTCTTCAAGAAGCTATATCCTGGGCATAGAGAGAAAGATATCAAAAGTTTCATTACAAATGCTACTAGGTACCTTGAGGACATACAGATGCCCGATGGTTCATGGTACGTACTTTTCCTACTAATCCAAAGAAAAAAATAAAGCCGAAAAATATATATGGCTCCTTCCCTCACCTATTTGTCTCATATCAAATGAAGCAATTGCAACAATTATGCAGGTATGGCAACTGGGGAGTGTGCTTCACTTATGGTACCTGGTTTGCTCTCGGAGGGCTAGCTGCCTCAGGTAAAACATACAACAATTGCATGGCAATTCGTAAAGCTGTTGATTTTCTCCTAAAGTCACAGCGGGAAGATGGTGGATGGGGAGAAAGCTATAAATCTTGCCCTAACAAGGTAATCCTACAACTTAAGAATAGTATTAATAAACAATTATACTTAACAAACATTTGATCCTTTGGAGTCAAAGGATGGTCTGTTGAGCTACTTTTGCTCAGGTCGTGGGGCAATCTCTAAAACGTTTCTAGCAGATAAAATCATAAATTGGGAACTACTGTAATATATATGGTTATCCATAAATTCTCAAGATTCCCAGCAAGCAAACACAAATCCAGTAGAACCTAAAATAGATAAACTTTCAACTGTTAAGGTTATCTCGTTGATATCATGGTTTCTGTTGAAACTTGATTAAGCCTTAAATCGGGTAACTAATGGCTGAATGCATTCATTTAAATATTGGTTTTGTAACTTTGTAAGAATGTAGAAATTGGAGGCATAAATATGTTGGCAATAGTTGATTGAGTAAACTTTATGTAGGCGTGATTGAGATGACAAGCAGAAAAACAATATATATAATTAAGTATATGAAACACAATGAGACACAGACACAAACACACGCATACATACATGCATACATTAATCTCCTCGTATCTCACTTGCTAAGCTTATAAGTTGTATCTCTCATTGGTGATAAAGGAATACATACCTCTGGAAGGAAATCGATCCAATTTGGTACACACTGCATGGGCCATGATGGGTCTAATGCATTCTAGGCAGGTCAGTTTGTTATTTCATAACTAAATAATTTCAATTACACCCCCCCACCCTTTGATTCTTCTTTTCCATTATTACGATCTTAGCAATATATATTTATATATATATACATCCCCTTGATAGGTCAAGAGAGACCCAACACCTCTTCACCGTGCAGCAAAATTGTTGATCAACTCTCAGATGGAAACTGGTGATTTTCCCCAGCAGGTAACACATAAGGGGGAAATAAGTTGAAGTAAATAAGATTATCACAGAGTTCAGATAAAGTGCAGGAAATTTACTGGTTTTCAAAAAAAAAAAAAAAAAGATATAACTTTTAAAAATATCACATTAAAAAAGTATTCCATTTTAGTGTTTGTAAAAATTTACAAGACATGACAACCATTGAATACAGGTAGGCTACTTTTGAACATATAAATACCAGTAGTGAAGAGGGCTTTTTGAGAAAAGAAAACACTACTATACCATCTTTCAAAATATAAGGTTCCAAGTTTTGCTTCCACGATTCTGTGACATTGATATGACCACTAATGGCAGGAAATCACTGGAGTTTTCATGAAGAACTGCATGTTGCACTATGCAGCATATAGGAATATATATCCATTGTGGGCTCTTGCTGAATATCGCGAGCAAGTTCCACTGCCGTAAACACAAGCACATAAGTATATATATACATACTAGCAGTAACCCTGTCGATGTCCCGAAATGTATATAAGAAAAAAATTGAGAAATACTTATATTTACGCTTCTATTTTTATTCAATTTAAATATGATTATATTTTGTAAAGGTATTGTCGATCGTAAATGTCATTTGATAATGGCATTAGAGGTACCTTTGAGAGTACTTTTATTATGTTTTGTTATTTATTGAATGAAACAATCTTTGAACAAATGTTTTAGAGGTTCGTATTTCGATTTATAATTTATTTATTTAAAATAAGTTCACTTCATTCAAAAGAGTTAACTTTGTTAAGAATTCCTTTTATTTTTCTTTATATTTAACAAAATTCAAAAAACCAAAAGAAAATAAAAAGGGAACATGAGAAAGAATATTTGGTTTTTTTTTTTTTTTTTTTAAGGTAACGTGGAAGGAGCAAAGTTAGGGATATAGTATTTACATAATTAATGATGATGAAACACTAACATGTCACTTAAATGGCCATACTAAGAGAGAAGAATATATTACTTTATTCCTAAATTATTGACCTGCTTGATTTTTTTGATTCAAATTGACTCTGTTCAAATGAAAATTTGACGTTTATTATTTTTATTTTTTTTATTATTATAAAATACATAATTTGTAGTACCAAAAATTATGAATTACGTGTTTGAAAAAAATAAAAATATATACGTTAAATTTTCATTTGAAAAAGAGTTAGTTTGACTCAAAAACATTAAACTTGACAATAATTTAGAAATTGATAGAGTAATTCATACTGAAAGCATCATATATGTTATTTCATATAATGTCCAATCGAAAATTAATAAATAACAAACAAAAAATAAGAATAAAAAGATGAGAACTTCAGGATCGATCATCGATGGATAAAGCAGCCTTTGGCCATTAGCTCCTTCGAGATACCTTACAGATTTGAGGGCAGCTTCTAGGTGAGGTTTTCTTGGAGCTAGCTTGCATAAACTGGCCTAAGAATTAGAACTTAATATATATGATATGGCAGGCTGTACTAACTAGGTAGATTAGTCTGCACACTAATCTTCTGTATGATTAGGTTCGGAAAAAAGAGCACTGTTATCTAAGCGTAAGTTGATGTTGCTTTCCGTAGAACCTTGGATGGGTTTGTGAAGGGGGTTGATCAAATCCTTGGAAGCTGTTGGTTTGTTAAATAAATTCCTAGTTTATAGGGTATTGTTATGCATTTGAATTAGTCTTATTTTAGTCAAATCACATGTCTATGTGCAGCCAATACGTGGGAGTATTTTTAGTTCGGTTTGTTAGTTTTGTAGGCTATTTAATAGCCAAAGCTGATATTGAATAAACGGAGCATTCCACTAAGTAGTAGAACTCAGTTTACTGCTACAATTCTCTACAAAGTGGTATCAGAGCCACCACTAGACCTGAAAGAGAGTATAAGCCGCAGCTTAGAGAAACAACCAGAGTGAAACACAGAAAGATGAGTGAAGATAAGGGTCTCGCAAAAATCCCTCACTTTGATGGTCTCCACTATCATTGGAGTGAATTGATGGAAAATATGTTCAGAGCAAAAGGGCTATGGAATCTCGTGGAGAATGGACTCGAGGAGCCGGCTGAAGGAGTCGTGTTAACAGTCGCAGACGAGAGCAACTGCAAAATGCAAGAACTAAAGACCACAAGGTGAAGCACTATCTCTATCGAGCTATTGATCGAGTGATTTTCGAACAAATATTGGATAGAAGCTCTTCCAAAGTTGTTTGGAAATCACTGAAGAGGAAGTTTGGAGGGAATGATCGAGTTAAAAGATCCCTCCTACGACAATCTTTGCGGCGAGATTTTGAGGTGCTGGAGATGAAAGATGATGAGACAATCACAGAATATTTTGCTAGAGTCATTGCTGTAGCAAACAAGATGAGGAGTAATGGTGAGGTTATGCAGGACTCGACAGTGGTAGAGAAAATTCTGAGAACTTTAATAGAGAGATTCACTTATATAGTGGTCTCTATTGAAGAATCAAAGGACACAAGCTCTCTCTCTATTGACGAGTTACAAAGCACCCTAGTGGTCCATAAGCAGAAGTTTAAACGAGTTAGTCGAGCAGTTGACGAGGTCCTAAAAGTAGAAGACCGAGCCGGAGGTAGAGGGCGCGGTAGAGCTCCTTACAGAGGGAGAGGTTGAGGAAGAGGACGACAATATTTCACGAAAGCAACCGTGGAATGCTTTAAGTGTCATAATCTTGGACACTTTCAGTATGAATGCCCGAAATGGAATCAAGAAGCCAACTATGCGAAATTTGATGAGGAGGATGAGTTGCTTCTAATGGCTTATGTAGAAGAGCATGAAGCAAAAAGACGTGATGCCTGGTTTCTTGATTCCGGATGCTCAAACCATATGTGCAGTGATATAGGTATGTTCACTAGTTTTGATGTTGATTTTAAGCACTCAGTTAAATGTGGTAATAACACCAGGATGAATGTAGCTGGAAGAGGATGTGTAAAGCTTGCATTCAATGGCACAAGTTTTGAAGTTAGAGATGTGTACTATGTTCATGACCTTAGGAACAATCTGCTAAGTATTGGACAGCTTCAGGAGAAAGGCCTTGCAATACTAATCAAAAATGGAGCCTGTAATGTATACCACCCAAAGCGAGGTTTGATTGCACATACCAAGATGAGTGCAAATCGTATGTTCGTACTCCTGAATGACACTTCAATCTCCACAATTCCCCAGTCTGAATGCCTACACACAAGTTCTTCAGATCTGACCTACCTGTGGCACCAAAGATATGGACACCTGAGTTACAAAGGCTTGAAAACGCTGCAATTAAAGAACATGGTGCATGGATTACCTCAGTTTAAAGACTCAGGAATCACCTGCACTGCGGGCTTAGCCGGCAAGCAACACATAAATGATGTTCCAAAAAAAAGCAAATGGAGGGCAAACAAAGTTTTGGAGCTGATACATGCAGACATCTGCGGGCTAATTGAACCAATATCCAACAGTGGAAAAAGGTACACTTTATGTTTTATCGATGATTTTAGTCGTAAAGCATGGGTGTATTTGTTAACGGAAAAATTAGAGGCATTGGAATGTTTCAAAAATTTTAAGAAAATGGTAGAAAATGAAGCTGAAGAATCCATTAAATGCCTGAGGACTGACAGAGGAGGTGAATTCACTTTAGATAGCTTCAAAGCATTATGCAAAGAGCAAGGAATCAGGAGACAACTCACCGCTGCATATACGCCACATCAAAATGGCGTAGCCGAACGAAAGAACAGGACTGTTATGAACATGGTACGCTCCATGTTAGCTGCCAAGAAAATTCCAAAGACCTTCTGGCCTGAAGCAGTCAATTGGACGTTCTATGTATTGAACCGATGCCCTACCTTGGCAGTAAATGATATCACACCCCAAGAAGCATGGAGTGGAGTCAAGCCTTCAGTCGATCATTTTCGAATTTGGGGCTGCATTGCACATGTCCACATCCCTGAGGCCAAACGAGGTAAGTTAGACAGTAAAAGCTTTCCTTGCATATTTTTGGGCATTAGTGAAGAATCTAAGAGATATAGATTATTTGATCCTAAGACTAAAAGAATTGTTGTGAGCAAGGATGTTATTTTTTAGGAAGATAGGAAATGGGGCTGGGGTAAGAATTATGAAGAACAGGTTCAATCGGAGTTAGTATGGGGAGATGATGAAGATTTTAGTGATAAAGACACTGAGGGAGAGATTAATGACGATAATGGAGCTGAAACTGAGACAGGTAGTGATGGTGGGGAAAATAATGAAAATGAGGGAGGTACTATAGCTCATGGGAGAGAAAGAAGGCCACCTGTATGGATGGAGGATTATGTAACTGGTGAAAATCTAGATGAGGAAGCAGTGTATATGGTACTGGATGGTGATGCAGAAGATCCTACTTTGTTTGAAGATGCAGTGAAAGAAGAGAAATGGAGACAAGCTATGGACAATGAAATCCACTCAATTGAGAAGAACAAGACCTAGGTTCTTACTAACTTACCAAGTGGAGCTAAAAGGGTTGGTGTTAAGTACGTGGATATACAAAACAAAACGAGATGAGCATGGTCAGGTTATCAAGCATAAAGCTCGTCTTGTGGCTAAGGGATACTCGCAAAGACAGGGCATTGACTACTCAGAGGTTTTCGCACCAGTGGCAAGGTTAGATACAGTGAGAACCATTATTGCTTTAGCTGCTCAAAGGAAGTGGAGAATTTTTCAATTAGATGTTAAGTCAGCTTTCCTCCATGGAGACTTAAACGAGACGGTGTATGTGGAACAGCCTAGAGGTTATGAGCAGAAGGGCAAAGAGCACATGGTTTACCAACTACACAAAGCTTTATACGACTTGAAACAAGCACCTCGAGCTTGGTTCAGTCGTATTGAAGCATATTTTGTTCATGAAGGCTTCCAGAGGTGTGTGAGTGAACAAACTTTGTTCACTAAAAAGAGAAGCAAAGGCAACATTATCATTGTAAGTATTTACATTGACGACTTGATTTTTACCGGAGATAATGCAGATTTGCTATTTGAATTTAAGAATTCCATGATGAAAGAGTTTGATATGACTGATCTGGGAATTATGAGTTATTTCCTTGGAATAGAAGTATTGCAAAGGGCTGCGGGTATTTTTATTTATCAAAAAAAATATGCCCAGGAAGTATTGAGGAGGTTCGGAATGATGGAAAGTAAGATGGTGAGTAGTCCTATTGTGCTAGGGTCCAAGTTAGAGAAGGACAAGCATGGTGTTGCAGTTGATGAAACCCACTACAAACAACTCGTGGGGAGCCTGATGTACTTGACCTCAACTCGGCCAGACCTCATGTTTGTGACCAGTCTTTTAAGTAGGTACATGGCCAAGCCAACTGAATTGCATCTAAGAGCTGCCAAAAGAGCTCTGAGGTATCTAAAAGGCACGGTGGGATACGGAATTTATTACAAGAATGGAGCTGATAACAACAAGTTAATGGCATTCACCGACAGTGACTATGCTGGAGACTTGGAAGACAGGAAGAGTACGAGCGGATATGTCTTTATGTTAAGCTCAGGGGCTATTTCATGGAGCTCAAAGAAACAACCAATTGTGACATTGTCAACAACTGAAGCAGAGTTTGTCGTAGCAGCAACGTGCGCTTGTCAAGCAATTTGGTTGAAAAGGATATTGAAGGAACTTGGACATGAGGAAGAGGAATGCACCAGCATCATGTGCGACAACACTTCTACGATAAAACTTTCAAAGAATCCAGTCTTGCACGGACGCAGCAAACACATACGCGTGCGGTACCACTTCTTCAGGGATCTTACAAAGGAGGGCACCATTGTTTTGAATCATTGTGGGACTAATAACCAAGCTGCTGATATTATGACAAAACCTTTGAAGTCTGATGCATTTTTCAAGCTTCGAAGCATGCTGGGAATGTGTGAGGCCACTGAAGTAAGCTAAACCAGTTCACTGAGTTTAGCTTAAGGGAGAGATTGAAGGGGGTTGATCAAGTCCTTGGAAGTTGTTGGTTTGTTAAATAAATTCCTAGTTTATAGGGTATTGTTATGCATTTGAATTAGTCTTATTTTAGTCAAACCACATGGCTATGTGCAGCTAATACGTGGGAGTATTTTTAGTTCAGTTTGTTAGTTTTGTAGGCTATTTAATAGCCAAAGCTGATATTGAATAAACAGAGCATTCCACTAAGTAGTAGAACTCAGTTTACTGCTACAATTCTCTACAGTTTGAAGGTAATAGACCAAAATTTGAAATGATATCCAGAGTATACTTTCTCAAGTGTAAACATATGCTAGCATAATTTCTGGCTAATTGAATGCCTTGGAAATACTTTAAAGGGCCTATATCTTTGATATGGATTTTGGAAAGAAGGTATGTTTGGACAGCAGAAATATATAGTTCTTGAGTTTGATCCATTGATGATGACATAATCAACATTTACAAGAATAGAAGTATTGCCCTTGATGCAGATCTAAAGAGAGTACAGAGGGAGTGATCATTGTCAGGCTGAATAAACCATAAGAAAGTGAGACTTCTGAAAACTTGCAAACTACTGCCTTGGTGCCTGTTTTAGGCCATAGAAGGATCTAACCAATCTGAAAATAATTGGTTGTTTGGAATAATGATTTTGAAATAAGGGTGGTATATTGATAGCCACGAGGTAAGTTCATTTATTCCTCTTCACCCAAGTCGCCATGCAAGAAAGCATTAGTGACCTCGAGTAGCGGAACCAGGATTTTTGGTGAGGAGGGTACAAATTTTGTTTTCACAACAATGAAATTAAGTTGGAAAATTTGTATTAGCTACTTACAAGGAATCCTAATACAATTACTAGTAAGGAAAAGGTCATCTGATTTCACCCTAGAGAGAATGAGTTTGATCATTTTCGACATGAATCAAGGGCTGAAGAGCTAAACTGGTATGAAGTGGGGCTTCGGGCGTAGCAAACCAAAGAAGAAGAGGAAAGGCAGACGCAATGGGTATGTGATGCATAAGAGAATTTTGGGAGAAGACAAGAGGGTAATATGTGTGTAAACGGTTTGGTCTGCTTTGGTGTTTAGGCCAAAACCGCAAACTGAACCAACTTTCATTGGTTCCTTTTTTCTTTCAAACCGAATAGAACTGAATGAGGCATAAAACCGAATTGAGCCGAACCAGTCAGTTCGGTTCAATTTTATGGTTCAAATAAAATTTTCATTATTGGTCTGAAAACAGAGAGCACAAGCTAGAGATTATCCTTTTTTTATTAAATTTTGGTCACTGTTCTTTAATTTTGGCATCTTTAAAACATTGGTTGTTTATTATACCCTAAATTTGTTATCTTATTTCTCCAATCCATGCCAACAATTTTCATCATTGGAATTTATGTTTGCCTAATCCAGCCTATCTCTCTCGGAATGGATCCTTATAGGCCTTTATGCCAGCCCTAAGCCCCAGGTTGGCATTCCCTCTCATTTTGTCTCGCCGGTGACTTCAACGAAGTATCGGAATCAGGTGACATGAGAGGAGGGGCTTAACCACAATCTTACCCTCAAACAAAAAATTAAGGTGTGCGTGTGTGTGTTTGCGTGTTATATATTCTGTGAGGGAGGGAGGGATAAGCGCGAACAATCTTACCCTCAAAATATACTATTTATTTGATTTACAAAACCATGAGAATATAGCTCGAAGGAACAGTGCATGGCGCTAAGGCACGTGCCTTACTTTGTCCTTGCGCTTTTCATATAGTGTTGCTAAGCTAAGGCGTGTGCCTTAGCGCCACTATCTCTGTCCATGCGCTCCTCATACAACACTGTAGCACTGCAGTACTAAGGCATGCATGCGCCTTAGCGTTACTATCTATTTCCTTGCGCACTCTAGCGCCTTACTGCTGCAACCTTTTCTGTTGTGTGCCTTAGCGCTGCGACAATGTAAGTCGCCATTTTTGAAGACTAGTTAAGTGTACGTGCGTTGCACGTGTTGTTAATGATTTTTTTAAAGAGTTTTGCGAGCTACTTCATTATTTTGTTTACTTTTAATTGTTGAGTTTTTTTATTTTTATTTTTTATGTTTTCATCTTTAGAGAGTTATAGACTTATAAATTGTGTTGTTGTGTGTTTATTTTCTTATAGTACTTTGGTTTTCCTTCATTTAGAATAGATGTTTTTTATCATTGTATAGTAACTTATCCTGCAACTTTGTTTTTAAAATTTTTTTTGATTATTTTTGTATCTTTTTTTTAATTAGTTTTTTTAAAAAACATACGCTAGTTCGCTTATTTTATGTTTCCCAAAAAATAAAAATGTTTGTATCAATTGACTATGAATTGTGTTTGAATTGCCCCCCTTAACTACCAATCGAGGCAATGTTCCCCCTAAACTATAACATTTTCTTTAATCGCAGCTTCTGTTTAGGAACTACCATTAACGTAAAATGCACACTTGAGACTTATGTGACCATCTTTAAGTATTTTTTTAATAATAAAGTCCTATTAGTGTTTCAATTGACTATTTTAACATTATTGATCTAAGACCCTCTTTGTAGCAAAAGAAGGTAAAAAAAAGTAATTGCTTATCTTTATTTTGAATATTATTGTAAAAATTATACGTACAGATGGTCATGTGAGTCTTAGGTGGGTAAATTTTGTCAATTCAAACGACATTGTCTAAATAGAAGGTGCAATTTAAGAAAATGTTATACTTGAGGGGGGCACATTGCTTCAATTAGTAGTTGAGGGAAGTAACTCAAATTGACCCATAGTTGAGGGGGGTTTTTTGTAATTTACCCTTATATTTATTAAAACTATATACTTATTTTTTTAAATAATCAAAATCAATTAATGACCATCCTAAAAAAAAAGAAAAAGAAAAATCATTAAACAAAGTTCCTATATACAAAAAAAAAATATACATATGTTTTTGAAATTGTCCTTTACGAGAATTAATAAAATTATATATATATATATATATATATATGTGCGTGTGTGTGTGTGTGTGTTTATATTTTCCATTTGTATTAAATTAATGAAATTTCATCTGCCATAAGTGCCTTTTTTTTTTCTCGCTTGGATGCCTCTTCAATCTATATCACATTTCAGACTTTAATTTGTGGCTCATTTCAGTTTTAAGGCTAAACGAAAATTAGCCCCCCAATGGAACCACTAAATCACACTTTGCATCCCATATCAAATATTGTGCAAAAGTCATACACCATGATACATTTTGTCCACCTTTGCCCCCTAGGTGCGACGGACGTTATAAATTTGACGTTAAGTTGACACTTGAAAGTTAAATGGGGGACATTTTGGTCATTTGGATCAGGGGTACAAAGTGGGATATGGTGCATTATTTTTCTAAATAATACTCTCCTTCTTTCATTTCATTTAAAATGAAAAAAAATAAAATTAAATAGTGAAAAAAAATTAGAATTTGTTCCTTTAATTTTCTGTTTTGCTTTTTCATCTTTTGTTTTTTCAATTTTTTTTTCCTTTTCCCCTTTAATCAAAGTTATGTCATTTCTATTTCTTTTTAATCTTTCCTCATGTCTAGTTCTAATTTTCTTCTTCTTCCTAGGAACCAAAACAAAGTCACCTAGAAACCCAACGCCGGCGTTAAGATCAACGAAATCGTACTCTCTCTCTCTCTCTCTCTCTCTCTCTCTCTCTCTCTCTCTCTCTCTCACACACATACACACACACACATGCACACACACGCACACACACAATCCAAACGCCAAACCTCTCTCACACACACAATCCAAACACCAAACTTTGAAAAAATCTTTAATTCAAATCGAAGGTAAAGAAAATTGTACAAGCCCTAATGTCAGAGTCCAAAATGATCGACGAAGCAATTGAGACCATTGGCTATTGGTTCAATTTTCGATTGCATTCACCTAGTTCCATAAAAAAAAATAATAATAAAATTGGAGTCTTCTCGCGAGATCTAATTAATCTTACTGAAGAGATGAGAATGAATCTAATGATTTGAACTGGTTGGGTTGACATCGGGAAAAACTCACCAATTATTTCCGAGTTTGAGGATAGCTGAGAGAAGAAACACAATCCTTGCCGGAGAAGACAGACCCACTGGTGTATAATAAGATTGAGTATAAATATGACCAAAATGTCCCTCATGTGTCAACTTAACGTCAAATTTGTAATGTATGTTACACCCGGGGGCAAAATGGGACATAATGTAACATGATTTATGAATTTGACACATTTTTTTATTTGGGTTGAAAAGTGAGATTTGGTGGTTGCATTGGGGCTGATTTTTGTTTCACTTAATTTTAATTATAAGAAACTAAGGTGATATTTGGTGGATACTTTGAGGAAAAAAAAAATTGTATTTTGGCCTAATTTTTATGGGGCCAAAAACGATTAGCTCTCGGAAGTATTCCAATAAATCTCACCTTGCATCCCGAACTACAAAGTGTCTTACTTTTATACACAATTTTGTTATTCGTCCTACTTTGCCCCTTCTCGTCCATGGGTGTTAAAAATAGTAATGAAAAATGGCATGTGCATGTGCATGTCACATGGGGATTAATTTGGTCATTTTGCTTGGGGGTGTAAAGTGGATTTGGTTATAATTTTATCATTTAGTTAATCATTTGATATTTTAGATAAGTTCTTAATTAAAAATAATAAATGGAGAGATAGAATGAATCTAATGATTTTAACTGACTGCATGAGTTGACATCGAGAAAAACTCACTGATTGTTTCCGAGGATAGTTGAGAGGAGGAAGATAATTGTTGTTGAAGAAGACAGACCCTGCTAGTGTGTACAATAAGATTGAGTATGAATATGACCAAATGCCCCTCACGTGTTAACGTAACTCAAATTTATAACGTCCATTGCACCCGGCCGATGGACAAAATGTAACATGATGTATGACTTTGGCAAATTTTTTTATTTGGGTTGAAAAGCGGGATTTGGTGGTTACATTGGGGGCTGATTTTCGTTTATCTTAGTATTAATTATAAGAAACTAAGGTGAAATTTGGTGGATACTTTGAGGAAAAAAAAATTGTATTTTGACCTAATTTTTGCGGGGCCAAAATACAATTAGCTTTCGGAAGTATCCAATAAATCTCACATTTCATCCCGAACTACAAAATGTCTCACTTTTATACACAATTTTGTTATTTGTTCCATTTTGCCCCCTCTCATCCATGAGTTTTAAAAAAATTAATGGAAAATGGTATGTGCATGTCACATGTGGATTAATTTGGTCATTTTGCTTGGGGTGTAAAGTGGATTTGGTTATAATTTTATCATTTATTTAACCATTTAATATTTAAGATAAGTTTTAATTAAAAATAATAAATACTCCCTTCGTCTCTAAATTATTGTCTGGGTTGACTCGACACACGGATTAAGAAAACTCAATTGACTTGATTATTAACATTGGTATATTGTGTAATTTCTTTTAATGCCCATGTGTATGTGGCCCATAATTAAAGTAGGGGAAAAAGTAAGGGTAAAATTGTAAAAGTGATGTTCTAAAAAGGAAAGTTTTCAAATAAGACAATTATTTAGGGACGGACAAAAAAAAAAGACAATAATTTAGGGACGGAGGGAGTAATTGTTTCAATAATCCAAAAATAATTAAAATTTATCTCATACTTATTTTTAAAATTAAAAAATGCAATACTCCCAAAAATAAAATGCAATACTCCCAATATATATATATATATATATATATATATATATATATATATATATTCAAGTAACATATATACTGTAGTAGTATTAATTTAGCTAGACTTACATGAGGAGGATGTTTAGAGGAAGACCCACCCACCCGAGGACTTGTACTCCAAAGCAAATCGCCCTACGGAAGCTAATGAGCAGAGATCTATATATCTCCATAACATCGATCAAGTTTGGCTGCGGCCGGGGACTTGCTCAAGGATATCATCTTTGACTTTTTTCCCAACATCTAAATCTATTACAGCCATAACAACATGAAAATAGTACTGGCAGTGAGGCCTGATCCATCAATATATCCCTTGAGTGACTTTGAATTATATGAGAAACCCAGATAGATGGCCGGCCTTAATTTCCAATAAACCACAACTAGCATTTTTCTCACTTTACTTTTCTTTCAGTAATTAATACTCCTACTCTACTACCATTTATGAGTAATGTATTAATGTAGGAGCAGTAGTTATTACTAAAGAAAAATTAGTGGCTGAAACAAATTTTGCTGGTATTAGTCAATTGAAGACTTAAAAGAGGATTAAGATACCGATCGATACATTAATAAAGCCCATCCAAATGTAGTTGGATTAAACCTTTTTATTTTTTTTTATGTTATTCACGATTGCATTATATATTTCCTTGGTTCAACATATACTTTTTATAATCCAATGCATATGCGCATAAATATTACACATTTGAATTTACTTATTCAAACTAATGCTTAAATATATATATATATATATATACACACAAGGGGATAGTGAGTGTTATTAGTAAGGGTTGTTAGTAGTATAAATATGTTGTTATGTTGTTAAGCATAATTAACTTTCTTTTTCCCCTTTCTGTAATACGAGATCACATACATAATCATGAGAAATCATTATCTTTCTTCTCAAGATTGTTGGGCGTATTCCAAATTAAAACATTGACATGGTATCAGAGGCTCAGGTCACTATGATCCTTCATCTTTGCTTCCGCTTCATCGATTAGGTTTTCATGATTCATCTATACGATAATCCCCTCTATTGCTGTACATCGATCTTTGAATTATCCCTTTGTTGATTGTTTCTGTTATTCATCATGGTCATTGATTAATCCACAGAATCTTCTGGGGGTAAGTAACCCTAAAACAGAAAAATCAATTGAACGCACTGATGATCTATACGATCTCCCTGAATTAACCCTTCAATTATATTCTAGCCACCCTTTATATCTTCATCCCAACGACCACCCAGGAATGACCTTTGTGTCTGAAGTTCTAACTGACTTGAACTTCTCTCAATGAAAAATTTAAATTACTATTGCTCGATCAGCCAAGAACAAGATTGGCATGGTAACAAGATCTTGTACCAGACCCTCTCCCCAATCCAAATATGTGAGTTCTTGGGAAATATACAATAGCATGGTAATTTTTTGGCTATTAAATGCTGTGAATTTTGAAATTAGGCAGAGTGTTAGATACTTCAGTACCACTGCTCATGAAATATGGGATGATCTTGTTGCAAGATTTACTCTAAATGATACACCTAAGATTTACCAAGTTAGAAAGTCCATCATGCTGTGTACACAAGGAAACTAGAGTATTAGTGCATATTTACTAAGTTCAGAGGGTTGTGCATGGGATGAATTGAGCCTCCTTCAGTTACCTAAGTGTGTTTGTGATTGCCACTGTGGAGCTGCTAAACTATAAGAAGACTATGAACACATATCCAAGGTCACACAATTCTTGATGGGGTTATCTGAGGGCTACACAGATATAAGGGGCCAAATACTTAAGATGTCTCCTCTCCCTTCTATCACCAAGGTGGTCTCCATGCTGGTCCAAGAAAAAGGGCAAAGACTGTGTGGTAATGGAATTAATCTTGAAAATTTGCCCATTGCTTCTGCTAAAAAGGTATAGAGACTAGCTTCTTCTGAAAACACTGATCAATTAAGATTGGGCAGAAACAAGAATTCTGGGAGTAACTCTTATGTATCTGTAAGAGGAAAAACTTTTTGTGAGTTCTGTCGTGGAGAATCTCACACAAAAGAGAAATGTTTATATCTTACTGGAGATCTAGATTGGCATGCCTTGTATGGGACCAAGCCTGACTTATCAAAGATACCTAAAAATAAAGGAAAGGCAAAAGTTATTATTACTGCTAAAACTTTCAATCAGGCTTCTACCAAGGGTGATACAAAGGAAAACAATGGGTTAGGCAGTGTTCCCTTTACTGCCGAACAATATCAGCATCTTATGACCTTGATCAACAACGCAAAAAGTGTAAACTCTGTAGTAATTCTTGAGAGCCCTGAGGACCATATCTCAGGTATGCCACTAATGATAGTAAGATTGCTTCTCCTATATGTCTTTTCTTTGAAAAGCCTACATTCCAAGATTGGATAATAGATATATGGGCTACTGACCATATTACTGTGTGCTTTGAGAAACTTATTGATCCCAAACCCATACATTCTGTCATACATTTACCTAATCGAAAGTCATCTCTTATAACTCATAAAGGAACTGTCATTTTGGATACAGACATAGTCCTACATAATGTATATTATGTTCCTGACTTTGAGTTTAATTTGATGTCTGGTAGCAAATTAACTGTTGAGAATAATTGTTCTTTAAACTTTTCTGGAAAATCTTGTTTTTTACAGGACCAGAATCTACAGAAAATCAGGGAGATTGGTAAACTTGTTGGAGGATTATATAAGCTTGATTTACCTCAAAATCATAGCTTAAACGATTCAGTGTGTATTGTTGTTTCTAAATGTAGTTATTACTCCTATTAATAAAATTGTCCTGTGGCACAACAGACTTGGACATGTTCCTTTGAAAGCAATGAAACAAATAGATTCTCTTGATTTGCATTTAGATAACAAGTGTCAACTTAATTGTGATATATGTCATTTATCTAGATAGACAAGAAAACCTTTTCCTGTAAGTGAATCTCATAGCACTTCCATGTTTGATCTTGTGCACTGTGATGTTTGGGGGCTTTATAGGCAAAGTACCTATGATTGTTGTTCTTTCTTTTTGACCATTGTTGATGACTTTTTAAGAGTAACTTGGACCTTTCTTTTAAAGTCCAAAGCTTAGGTCTATCACATGATTGAATACTTTCTAGCTATGGTTAAAAACCAATTTAATACTACTGTGAAATGTCTTAGGACTGACAATGGCACATAATTTGTTAATTATGCTATGAGTGCTCTTTTCTCTTCTCAAGGCATTTTACATAAGAGTACTTCTGTTGACACTCCTTAACAAAATGGGAGAACTGAGAGGAAACATAAACATCTCCTTGAACTGACTAGAGCTTTGCGATTTCAAGCTAATCTAAAATTTTGAGGTGAGCTTATTAATTGCTACTTATCTTATAAATAGGCTGCCTAGCTCAGTTTTGAACTTTAAAACCCTTTTTGAAATTCTCTATGGTGTTTTACCTTAGTATAAGCATCTTAGAACTCTAGGTTGTCTTTGCTATGCCTCCACTCTATCTCATAACAGAGATAGATTCTCTGCTAGATCTCAAAGATGTATTTTCTTTTGATACCCTTTTAATAAAAAAGCCTATAAGGTTTATAATTTAAACACTCATCAGATATTTCACAGTAAAGATGTTGAGTTTTGTGAATCAGTGTTTCCTTTTAAAGACAATGAGATTAAGGTCACGGGTTTACATAACAATACCTTATTCCTTAATATTACTAAAGATATGGTTTGTGAGGATGATTTGCTAGGCATTCTCATGAAGAGCATATCACTCAGGACATAAAGGTTGAAAATCCTAACCATACTGACCAAAATATCAGGGATCAAAGTTTTACCTCTAACCAAGACATCCCAATTGCTTCTACTAGACCTTCCAGAACCATAGCCATGCCTACCAGGTTTAAGGACTATACTGGTCTACCTTTTTCTTTTCAAGCCAATTCCACTAATATCACCTCCACCACTACTCCTTACCACATACGTAAATACTTCACTTATGAGAATCACTACTAGAAACACGCTAATTACTGTCGGAATATTTACTGTCGGAATTTTCCGACAGTAATTACTGTCGGAGATTGGGAAATTACTGTCGGGATTTCCGACAGTAATGTTAATTTTTTGGCGGGATAAATATTACTGTCGGAAATAATCCGACAGTAAATCTCCGACAGTAATACAGGTATATTCTCAGAATATACCTTTTCCTCCGACAGATTATTCAAATAGTCCGACGAATATTCCGACAAGAAATAAGGGAATATTCGAAGAATATTCTTTTTGCATCGTCGAATTTTGGGGATTAACATTCCCGGATTCGACAAGTAAAATTCGACGTATTTCGACGGAGGATTTCTGTCGGAGTTCTCCGACAGTAAATTGAAATTAAAACCCTAAATCGAACAGCCCCCTCCCCATTCTCAGTTTACTCTCTCTCTCTCTCTCTCTCTCTCTCTCTCTCTCTCTCTCTCTCTCTCTCTCTCTCTCTCTCTCTCTCTTTTGCTTCAGCCGAGCCGTGGTCTCCGCCTCAGTCAGCCGTCCCCCTACCCCACCGTCACCACTGCCGTCATCGTTTGCCGTCATCGCCGTCGTCACTTGCCGTCATCGCCGCCGTGGTCTCTAGATCTCTCTCTCTCTCCCTGCACTACCTCCGAGGCGCCGCACTACGTACCACCGTTTTATCTTCACCGGTAACCACTTCCGAGCAACTCTTCACGCCGGTAATCTTTTCTCCCCCTCTCTCTCTCTCTCTCTCTTTCTCTCTCTCTCGATTCATCACCTGTTGGAGTATACTTCTAGAGAACTGCATGTACGAAGACTTTTTTAATGCTATACCAAGTCTATCGAGTAACTATTATGCCTTCTTCAGGCTAGCTTCTATAACATTGAAAATTTTGAGTGGGAACACTTTATATGCTTGTTCATGGATGTTTTTTTTTGAAATATTAACTATATTTTTGACTATTGTCGTATTACTTCTCTGGATGTTAATGAAGCTCTGCAAATATTAACTATTTATATGCTTGTTCATGGATGTTAATGAAGCTCTGCAAATATTAACTATATTTTTGAAATTGTCGTATTACTTCTCTTTATATGCTTGTTCATGGATGTTTTTTTTTCCTGGTTTATCAAGCTCTGCAAATATTAACTATACTTGGAACTCTGTTGGAACTCTGTTAATGAAGGTCTCATTTTTGAAATTGTCGTATCACTTCTCTTTATATGCTTGTTCATGGATGTTTTTTTTTCCTGGTTTATCAAGCTCTGCAAATATTAACTATACTTGGAACTCTGTTGGAACTCTGTTAATGAAAAATCAATTTTTATGCAAAAATTAACTTACTTGAGATATTCCTCAAGTAAGTTAATGAAAGATCCATGGTCCACCATTAGGGAATTTGAATGAGAAGGCTAGTATAATGTTGACTTAGCAGCTTTTTATTTCAAAAGTGCATATTTATTTTAATGTTAGCTGGGTATAGTGTGATTAACGTGATTGATTTGGGAACTATAATCTGGTTTTATTATGAAGAACTTAGAAATTTGCAGAATACATGTGGGATATATTTAGATGAAAGTTTCATGAAAATTCAAATATATTTATCACATTTAAAAAGTCAAAATTTTTAATATCGTACTTTTACTTCTCTTTCGTAATAGATCGTATGTTACTTATCGAAAAAAAGGAATAGATCTCGTATGTGCTTTTAATCCATCTGTCCCAAAAGAAAGAGTCACATTTAGAAAATCAAACTTTTTATCGGCTACTTTTATTTTTCTATATTTCCTTTATACTGCAATAAAGTTATATATTATCTTGCATGATATGAAGATAAATAACAAGTTTTCGAAAAGAAAGAAAAAATTGAAAAGTAATGGAGATTTGTATCTTTAATGAAGAAGTGCGACTCCTTTTCTGGTACAAACCAAAGTTGAAAACATGACGTATTTACGGGACCAAGAGACATTGGAAACTTTATAAGGTAACCAAGTATTTGCTTAACTTGCTTTAAGATCTGAATTGTATATAAAGTTCTTTTGACTTCGTCGGTTTATGGCACAGAAGCACACATTGGATTTTCCAAATTCACACCCTGTGGATCTCAGTAATTAAAATTTGATCCTCCAATTTTGACTGTGATTTCCTCAAGTAAGTTAATCAAAAAACCTGTAACGTTGGAACTGTTGATTTTTATGCATAGAAATTGATTTCCTCAAGTAAGCTCTGAATATCTCAAGTAATTAGCTCTGCAAACGGGATGAACTCTGAAGGTGGGACTGTTGGAACTCTGTTAATGAAAAATCAAGTTGATGTATATGATTGACTTTTTCATCTTTGGGCTCCAAGAGTTATAACTGAATGTTAACTATACTTGTGAGGAATTTGACAAAAGCCGTGAACTTAATTTGGTGATTCTTGTTAATATATCTGTCTTTTTTTTTTTTTTTTTTCAACCGGCAATATTAGAAACATTCTGTTTTGGGATTTGATTAGAGTTGTGAATGTTTGGATACTTTGAAAAAAAAATTAAGATTAGTTTATTATAATAATGCTAATATACCAATATTTTCATTCATATTAAGCATAGTTTGAAGTAAAGCTTTGAAATGCTTTGAACTAGAAAGACCAAAATTAAGATTAGTTTTCATGACTTGTTAGTTTATCTTACTCAAATATAACTCAAATTTCAATATTAAGCATAGTTTGAAGTAAAGCTTTGAACTATGACACTTATTTTATTATTTATTTTATACATGTACACAATCATTATTAATTGTTGGGTGTGTGTGGGGCCTCCTAATCATTGTGTTTGTGTTTCATACTTGTAGTTGTAGTAGTAGTAGTAGTATGTTTTTTTTTTATAATGCTAGTAGACTTTTAACTAATTTAAACTCATTTAAAATGCTAGTAGACTTTTAACTAATTCCTTCTTAGACTTCTTAGGTTGTTCAAGTTTAATATGATGATATTACATATTCTCCATTGAGAGTATTATGTTGATATTCATGCATTAGTTGAACCACTTAATGTGTTTCACTTCCCTTTAGAGATTTAATGTCTCTATTGTATGCTGTAGCGGGATGGCACGAACTAGGAAGACCGCCGGGATGTCGGTTATGCATCCGATCTTATTTCAACTCGACACGCATTACGAGCGAGAGAACTTGAGGACCAACTGAATGTGGCCCTAGGTGAGACACCCCGAGTGGAGCAAGTGACCCCACCGAACCCTCCTGCACCTACCCAAGACTCCAATAGGGAATGTAATCATTGAGAGTGTGTTACACTCTATGTTTCGACTAGCATGTGTAGTATGTGGTATTGGTATCCAATGATACCGATCCGTTCCGTTGAATGTATTTAGAGTTCGAAACTCTTATTATTATTTATGTTGACCTTGTGACTTATTGACGTGAATAGTGCATCACGAGCATGTTAACTTGGGATTCCGTTAGCTTTTTATATTGTCGGCTTTGACTTAAATCAATTAAACATATATTTTGTGATCATTCATTAATAAATTATAATATCTGGACACCATTCGCACTTCGGTGGTTCTTAGAGTTATCAAACTTTAAGAATGGACGGGTAGAGCAAAAGGATATTATTTTTCATTAATGAATTTCGCTTGTTTCTTTATCCTATAAAGTTTCAGAAATTACCCTTAATCACAACCTTAAATTCTAAACCCCAACCTAAACCCTAAATTGGACCCTTAAACAACCCTAAACCATATCTAAACCGTATCCAGTTAAAATTAATCAAATATATTAATCTTTTAAAAAAAATCAAGTTTTTAGAAAATTAGGATGTAAGCTAAGAAATCAACTTTGACTTAAATCAATTAAACATATATTTTGTGATCATTCATTAATAAATTATAATATCTGGACACCAGTCGCACTTCGGTGGTTCTTAGAGTTATCAAACTTTAAGAATGGACGGGTAGAACAAAAGGATATTATTTTTCATTAATGAATTTCGCTTGTTTCTTTACCCTATAAACACTAAACCCTATCTAAACCCCCTAAACCCGATCTAAACCCTAAATTCTAAATCATATCTAAACCCTAAACACTCAACTCTATCTAAACCCCCGAAACTCTATCTAAACCCTAAACCATGCCTAAACCCTAAATATTATCTAAATCAGTATCTATCATTATATTCTCGTCATTCCCAGATCTAAAGCTGATCGTCCCAAATTTCCCACATCAATGTAGGTTTATTGGATTCAAGATGGGAGATCCTTCATTCTCTTTCATTCACCGTGGAGCAATTACTTGATAAAATTTGTGTACGTCGTCGTTAATTATCTCTGCCGCCGAATTAAGCTTATTTAAGAAGAGGAATTCTTGAAAGCATCCAAGGACAACGGAGATGTTATTCTTTATGTCGTTGATAGCTGTCCGTCCTTTCATAGATCCCTACAAATATTGCTCGTGAAGAAGAGTTCTCGGCACTTGGGACTGACCTCAAAAGGGTTGAAAACTATTCTTATGGTGGAGATGCTACTAAGTTTTGTTAAAGCTTAGTCTTAACTCCAGTGTAAGGATACTTTGCAATCCTTGTGAGCTCACTCCCGAAGTGCTGAGAACTCTTTTTCACCAGCAATATTTTTAGGCTTCAATGAACGATGGAGAGCTGTCAACGACATAGGGAATTACAAAACTCCTTTGTCCTTGGATGCTTTCAAGAATTCCTCTTCTTAAATAATCTTAATTCGGCGGCAGAGATAATTAACGACGACGTACACAAATTTTATCTAGTAATTGCTCCACGGCGAATGAAAGAGGTACTTCAATTGAATGATCTCCCATCTTGAATCCAATAAACCTACATTGATGTGGGAAATTTGGGACAATCAGCTTTAGATCTGGGTTTGACGAGAGTATGATGATAGATACCGATTTAGATAATATTTAGGGTTTAGTACAGTGTAACAGGCGTGATGTCGACCGATGAATTGTGATTACCGTAATAAGTGTATTTTTCTCATACTAATCATTTGTTGCTTAATAGGAGTTATGTCGACTGACGATCGCAGTTGGATGTATAATCGGAGGTTGCCGAATCGTAGTGGTATTACAGATGAGTTCATTAGAGGTTTGAAGAGTTTTATCGAATTTGCTCTAGCGAACCCCAAATACATGAGTGGTAACAACATAAGGTGTCCATGTGATGGCTGCAAAAATCGAAAGTACTTCCCTTCGATGATTGTTGAGAAGCACCTTCTCCAGACGGGTTTCAAGTTGGGTACAAGCGGTGGGTAGCTCACGGTGAGCAAATCGAGTAGTGTCTAGGCCGGAAAGTAACCAGCAGAGGATTCTGTACGTGAACTGAACCGGTAAATACGAGTGTGAACGATGAACCATTTCGTGGTATGGAAGATATGGTTAGGGATGTTCTTGGTCCTCATTTTGACCGGTCGGAGAACGCACGTCAAGAGGAGCCAAATCCCGCAGCTAGTAAGTTCATTGAAGCTATGGAGTCCGCAACGGAGAAGTTGTATCCTGGCTCGAGCGGACCGTTTTGGAGGCGTGGTGAGTTCCTAAACATCAAGTCGATTGCAATATTAGTCAATCGGTTTCAATCGTCTTATGAAAGCACCGAAAAAGCTTTGCCGAAAGGGAATAAGATGCCGAGAACTTCTATCGACAAAGAAGATGGTTGGGCATATTGGGTTGAAATATGAGAAGATTGATGCGTGCAAGAATGATTGCATGCTTTTCTACAAGGAAGATTCAAACTGAAAGAATGTTCCGTGTGTGGCCATGATCGATATAAGCCGAAACGGAGGGCGTTCAAACGCAAGAAGAATGAACCTTATAAGCGGTTGCGTTACTTGCCGTTGACTCCGAGATTGCAACGCCTCTACGCGTCTAAAGCTAATTCGAAGCTATGCGTTGGCACAAAGAAAGCCCGCGAGGATGGCGTGTTGACTCATCCGTCGGACGGCTTGGCTTGGAAACAATTTGATGCAACCCATCCCGACTTTGCTGCCGAAGCTAGAAATATCAGGTTGTGCATATGCGCGGATGGTTTTACTCCTTTCGGGCCTGGGGCGAAGTCCTACTCTTGTTGGCCGGTTATAGCTACCGTGTACAATCTTCCACCGTGGTTGTGTATGAGTGATCCTTATATGTTCTTGTCACTGTTCATACCGGACCGACTAGCCCCGGCAAGAACATTGATGTTTATCTCCGCCCTTTGATTGACGAGTTGAAAATGCTCGGGAAGACGGAGTGGAAACATGGGATGCATTCAAAAAGAAAATTTTAAAATGAAAGCCGCGTTGATGTGGACGGTGAATGACTTCCCGCCTACGGGATGTTATCGGGTTGGAGCACACATGGGAAGCTTGCATGTCCTATCGTATGGATGACACTAAGTCGTTCACACTCGAGCACTCTCGTAAACCTTGTTGGTTTGATTGTCATCGTCAATTTCTACCGGATGACCACCCTTTTAGATCACAGAAGCAGCAATTCACCAAGAATAGGGTTGAGCGTGATGAGGCGCCTAGACGTTTGAGCGGTGAAGCTGTTTATGAAAAGGTGTCTAAACTACAGAAGACCAGGTGGGGGAAGATGTATGCAAAGGATAGGCTGAGATTTTGGTGTAAAGCATAATTGGACCAAAAGAGTATATTCGGGAGTTGCCTTATTGGAAAGATAATTTGATACGCCATAATCTTGACGTCATGCACATTGAGAAGAATGTGTTTGACAATATTTTTAACACCATTATGGATTGGAGGGCAACTACCAAGGACACACCCAAAGCCCGAATGGACATGAAAGACATATGTAAGCGGCCGCCTTGGAGCTAAAAGAGGTCAATGGTAAAACAGTGAAACCCGTCGCTCCATACGTGCTAACCAAGGAACAAAGACTTCTAGTGTTGAAGTGGTTGAAGGGATTGAGGCTTCCGGTTACGCTTCTAACATCGGAAATTGTGTAAATGTAGACGAAGGAAAGGTTCATGGTTTGAAGAGTCATGATTGTCACGTGTTCTTGAACAGGTTACTTCCTATTGCGCTTAGAGACTTGTTGCCCGACAATATATGGATTGCGTTAACCGAGCGAGTGAGTCATTCGAGCGTTATCATCCAAAGACTCTGCGGGTTGATGACATGAGAAGACTCGAAGCGAGCATTGTCGTGACGATTTGCAAACTTGAGAAGATCTTTCCTCCGTCTTTTTTGATTCTATGGAGCATTTACCGGTCCACTTGGCATATGAAGCTAGGGTTGGGGGTCCAGTTCAATACGATGGATGTATCCATTTGAGAGGTAATAACTCGTCTCATAATAATCGTTTTCATGATCTATAACATACTTAAAAGTCGGTTATAGATTGAGTAACATTTTTAATCTGTCATGCATCGCAATTAGGTATCTCGGTCATTTGAAAAGGAAGATGAGAAACAGGGCAAAGGTTGAGGCCTCAATATGCGAGGCTATTATTATAGAGGAAATTGTTGCCTTTGCCGCGCAATATTTTCATCCCGATATTGAATCGAGATTGACTCGGGTTGGGCGCAATTACGATGGTGGAGAGCCCGATGTCAATGAGGACATCTCAGTATTTAATGCTCCGGGTCGGCCACTTGGTAAACCGGTTAAGACTCGAATGCTAAGCAATAAGGAGTATGAAGGCTGCGAGACTCTATATACTCCTTAATTGTCCCGAGGTTGAGGAATATCTCAAGTAAGTTAATTATCAATTTCATTTAATTTTAGATAGTCGTCCGATTCAAATTAAAGTTGCAAGATGCACAAATAACTCGTATAAACTCTAAACCTAATGCAGTATGTTCGAAGATCAAGCCGGAGATGATATATCTGACGAATTGCGAGATATCAGGACAGAGAAAGAGTTTCCGTCGTGGTTACGCAAATATGTAAATATCATTTCCTGGCTCGATTTATATGTAGACCTCTTATTAATGGCTCGTCATTAAAAATGTCTATTATGAAATACTTTTCAGGTTTTGGAGCATCCTAATGACCCGCGAGTCGCGAGATTATCTCACATATCTGCAAATCCGTTGATGAGAGTTACTTTATACAACGGATATTATGTGAATGGCTATGTCTTCCATACAAAGGAATACGGGAGGGAAAACAAACAGATAACAGCGGTGTCAATCTTAAAGGCAACCTTGACTATTATGGTGTCCTTAAAGAAGTCATCGAGTTACGATATCTCGGGAGGAAAAATATAGTCCTATTCAATTGTGATCGGCGAGACGCGTACGAGGTATAAAAAGCACGACTCGTTTGACCTAATCGATGTGAAGCACACGTCTAGACATGCGGGTGATGATGTGTTTATCTTAGCATCACAAGCACAACAAGTCTACATGACACCATACCCTTATCGGCGAGCTGATGAGAGGGGATGGTGGGCTATTTGGAAGACCAAGGCCAGAAGCACTATTGATATAGCATATCGGTCGACGACATAACTACAATCGTCATTAGAAGGATGTTATCAAGAGGATGAAATGCCCGTACCTCCCGTTGTATCTTCGATAGTCATCCAATGGATGAAATGCCCGTGCCTCCCTTGGGCCCGGAGATAGTATTGCCGTTGATTTGCCACCTCCTTCCCCGTCGAAGACGAAATCCCGATTATTGAAGGTGATGCGAAGAAGACGACGAGGTAACGAAGGTGAAGAGGATTGGATGTCCGAGGATGAGGCGAAGAAGAACTTGAGTTTTGTAGTAGCGACTCAAACGCCGAGACTGGAGAATCGAGAATGAAGAAAATGCAAACACCGAGAATGAAGACTCGAGTAGTCTTGCAATATGTACCGTTTAGGCTCTTTTATTTTTTGTTAGAAAGTAAATGTCATGTGTAGAACGCTATTTGTATGTTACTTGTTATCATGAAGATGAGAGATTTTAATTTATGTTATGTATTTTAACTTAATTGTCATCTAAACTTAGCGTTAATTGTCAACATTAATATACTAATTTATATATAGACATGTCGACGAGCGGTAGAGGTAGGAGTCGGACACCTAAGGTCCGACTTCTACCTATTTGCATTACGTACACACTACTGTACTGCAGGAGGAGCCGATCCCGACTTGGATCGGCCCGAGGATGCACCCGACTCTCCCCACGAGCCGATGAGCGGGGGGTCCTCATCGACTCCAGATCATGGACACGCGAAGATGGTAGGATTATCGTTACCATCTCCAAATTTGCGAAGTAATAATATTTCGGTTTAAAATTTTAATGCTTGTACGACATTGGTTACATGTTAATTGCATATTTGTATAATATATTTGTTTAATATATATTTGTCGTTTGCGGCGGGTATCCCGATCCGACCCGCTTCCTTGGACGTATTCTGCGACAGATGAGGCACGAGGAGTACTGGCCACATTACTCTAGCGTGCCTACGGAGACCCGAGACCAGTGGTGGGATGATTTTAGGGTAAGGATTCTAAGGATATATAAAATATGTTAATGTTTAATAATTTAATAATTTCTATCAAAGTTTATAATTAATATGTTTAAATTGGTTAAACTTGCGGCTTCATTATTGTTGGCTGCGCACTCGACGCCGAGGCGCACGAGGCGTTTAGGTTATGTGCGCGAAGAAGTTCCGCGACCGGATTTACGGCATGAAGAAGGCGTGGACCGAGAGGAGGGTGAGGGCTCCAAATTTCATCGATGATGTCGGCGCCGTAAGTACATTATAATAATATACTTGATTTAATTTCATTCCTTAAATAGATGAGAGATTTTGTATATATTGTATCTCTATAACAATTTTAACATTTTCACGTGTATACCGAGGGTTGGGATTCCGATGACGCTAGAGCCGCCGCCGATCGCAATGCAGAATAGGCCGAGCGACACGGGGAGGGGGAAGCACACCTCGGGGTCGATCAACACCTCCGAGCACCACTTGCGCATGGTAAGGACTTTAATGTGTTGTATTGTAATTAATTAATACATGCTTTAATTGTTTTAGCGGTGCTTTAAATTGTTTTGTTGGGTAGCCATGTGGATGCTATGAAATCCATGGTAAGCGGGCACCGATCGCAAATATGTTGTTTTATAAGGGGTTTGAGTGTAAATGTAGAGTTTTAGAAGGGTTTGAGTGAAATTAGGCCTTTATGAATTCATCAAAACATACATATTATATGTTATTGTTTTACTTATGCTTTAAATTGATTTGTTGGGTAGCCATGTGGATGCTATGAAATCCATGGAAAGCAGGCACCGGTAACAATTAGGTTGTTTTAGAAGGGGATTGGGTGTAAATGTACTGTTTTAGAAGGGTTTGAGTGTCAATAGGCGTTTTAGAAGGGTTTGAATGTCAATAGGCGTTTTAGAAGGGTTTGAGTGTAAATAGGCCTTTATGAATTCCTCAAAATATACATATTATATGTTATTGTTTTACTTATGATTTAAATTGATTTGTTGGGTAGCCATGTGGATGCTATGAAATCCATGGTCAAAGGCACGGTAACAATTAGGTTGTTTTAGAAGGGTTTGAGTGTCAATAGGTGTTTTAGAAGGGTTTGAGTGTAAATAGGCCTTTATGAATTCCTCAAAACATACATATTATATGTTATTGTTTTACTTATGATTTAAATTGATTTGTTGGGTAGCCATGTGGATGCTATGAAATCCATGGCTGAAAGCAGGGCACCGGTAACAATTAGGTTGTTTTAGAAGGGGATTGGGTGTAAATGTACTATTTTAGAAGGGTTTGAGTGTCAATAGGCTATTTTAGAAGGGTTTGAATGTCAATAGGCTGTTTTAGAAGGGTTTGAGTGTAAATAGGCCTTTATGAATTCCTCAAAACATACATATTATATGTTATTGTTTTACTTATGATTTAAATTGATTTGTTGGGTAGCCATGTGGATGCTATGAAATCCATGGCTGAAAGCAGGGCACTGGTAACAATTAGGTTGTTTTAGAAGGGTTTGAGTGTAAATAGGTTGTTTTAGAAGGGTTTGAGTGTACAAAAGCCTTTAAGAAAGGGTTTTTCAGTTTAAATAGGTTGCTTTAGAAGGGTTTGAGTGCAAATAGGTTGTTTTCGAAGGTTCTGAGTGTAAATAAGTTGTTTTAGAAGGGGTTTGAGGGTCAATAGACTATTTTATAACGATTTGAGTCTTAATAGGTTGTTATGAGAATGAATTGAGTTCAAATAGGCTGTCTTAGTAGGGTTTGAGTGTATATATAGGTTTTTTATTGTTTTCTTATAAGTTGATCGTGTTATAGCTTAATATGTGTTCTTTGCTAATTTTAATTCATTATATTTGTAGAATCAATACTACGGTACCGAGGTACCGATGACTGATTTATTTGCTGCGACCCACACCACTCCTGCTCCTCCTGGTGCTGATTCGCCAGTTGTCTTTGTCGATGAGACGGCAGAGAGAGCATTTGTAAGTATTACTTAAAATATTTTAATTCTATTTTGTTTATTAGTTAATGGTAAATGTTAATATTAATGTTTTTATGTTTTTGTGACACGAGAGCCTATAAGGACTCTATGTCCACGCAGTCGCCGAGGGCTTGTCCAGACGACCCCGAGGTGCAGACGCCCTTTGTCGCCGACATTTGGCACTCGGTCACCGCGAGTCAAGGAAGAAGAGGGGAGATCGCGTCTACGGCTTTGGTGACCACGGCGCCGCCGCGTTAGACGAGGCGGATCGACTTCTTCCTCGGCGACCACGTCCTTCGGTCCTTCTTCTCGATCGCCACCGAGCGTGCCCCGATCGAGAAGACGCAGACTCTCGAGCAGCCGGTGCAAGCCCGGGAGAATCGGCCGACGCGACAATGATGGAGCAAGCGGAGGAGGAGAACCGGCCGACGCGACGATGATGCAAGAAGAAGTGAGCAAGAGCAGATGCGACGATGTTCATGGAGCAACTCACTCACTTAGGTCTTCCATTGTCCGTAATCTATTTGAGCCCCCTCCCCTCCATAGTAGACACATTATTTTAGCATTGTAAACTTTGTTGGATTGTGTATATATTAATTTTAATTTGTTTTATTAATTTGTTAATTATATTGATGCAATGTTGTATGTGTGTGATTGTGTATATATAATTGTTGTATAGATAATTGTTATATCAGGTGAAAAAAAAAACGAATTTCAAAATTTTAAATTTTATTTTTTTTATTTTGATTTGAAATTACTGTCGGAACACTCCAACAGTAAATAAAAAGATCTGCTAACGGCTACCAGTTTTTCTGTCGGAGTTCCGTCAAACAATTAACGATAATCCGACAGTAAACTAACCTAACTGCTAACGGTCGTTATTGCTTTACTGTCGTCGATCATCCGACAAGAATTCGCTCTGACCGCCGTCCGATCGTCGGATGAAAATTACCGTCGAAGCTTTACCGTCGAAAATCGCCGAGTGTTTCCGACGTAAAATTAATAATCGTCGGGTTTTAATTACTGTCGGAATTCTCCGACAGTAAACACGTGTTTTGTAGTAGTGAATGTTTCTCCTTTTTATAAGTCCTTCTCTTGTAATATAACTGCTGCCTGTGAACCTACATCTTACTCCCAAGCTGTTCAAGATCCTTTATGGTGTAAAGCCATGTAGACTGAACTGCAGGCCTTGGAGGCTAATAAAGCATGAACTTTACAATACTTACTAAAAGGGAAACACACTGTTGGATGTAGATGGCTTTTTAAAGTCAAACATAAGGCAGATGGCTCTGTAGATAAGTATAAAGCTAGGTTAGTTGACAAAGGATTCACCCAAACTGAGGGTTATGATTATTTTGAAACCTTTGCTCCAGTTGCAAAAATGACTTCTCTTAGAATATATTTAGCTATTGCTTCTGTTAAACATTGTCGTGTTTCTCAGATGGATGTCTCCAATGCCTTTCTTCATGGAGATTTGTCAGAAGAGGAGTACATGAAGTTACCTGAGGGTTACTCTCATAATCTGCCCAAGTCAGAAACTCCAGTCATATGTAGACTTCCTAAATCTTTGTATGACTTGAAGCAAGCTCCAAGACAATGGTTTGAAAGGTTTTCTTCAACTTTTATTCAGTTTGGATTTAGTCAATCTAAAAATGATCATACTTTGTTTACTTTAACAGGTGATAAAGGATTTGTGGCTATTTTAGTCCATATGGATGACTTGTTAGTAACTGGTTCCAGCAATGAATTGATTAGTGAAGTAAAAGTTTTTCTTCAAGCAAAGTTTCCTGTTAAAGATCTAGGAAGCTTAAAGTACTTTCTTGGATTGGAGATTGCTAAGACAAGTGATGGTATATGCCTTCACCAAAGAAAATACACCATGGATATTGTTACTGATACAGGATTGGTCAATGCTAAGCCTGCTGTCATACTTATTGAGTAGAAACATAAGTTGGCTATAAGTTCAAGCAAATCTATTTATGATCCAGCAGCAGCTTTCAGAAGACTTGTTGGGAGACTAATCTACCTCACCATTACAAGGCCAGATATCTCTTATACTATTCACGTGTTGAGCCAATTTATGTCCAGGCCTTGTGAAGATCACTGGCATGCTAGTATCAAGCTAGTCAAGTACCTCAAATGTACTATTGGTCAAGGCCTTTTATTCTCTAGTCGTGGTAATTTGACCTTTCAAGCCTACTGTGATTCAGACTGGCATCATGTCCTCTCACAAGAAAGTCCTTGTCTGGCTATTGCATTCTTTTAGGGAACTCATTGATATCATGGAAATGCAAGAAACAGGCAACTGTGAGTAGATCATCAGCAGAGGCAGAGTATAAGAGCATGACTAACTCCTACTGTGAGGTTAAATGGATTGTTGCTCTTATGAATGATTTTCATATTCATACAACTCTTCCAGTCCCTCTTTATTACGATAACAAATCAATCATTCATATCTCAGAAAATCCAGTATTTCATGAAAGAGCAACGCATATTGAAGTAGACTGTCACTTTGTGCGGGACTTGATTTAACAAGGTCTGATCTCAACTATGCTCATTTCTTTTGTAGAACAACCAGCAGACTTGCTCACAAAGGCCCTATCTTCAGCTCGGTTCAAATACTTATTATCCAAGCTGCAAGTCGCAAATTTGTTTGTCAATCACAGCTTGAGGGAGGATATTGAGGATTAGGTTAATTATTGTTCATCAGCAGCTTGTTATTCAGCTTACTGTTCATCAGTAGCTTGTTATTCAGCTTATTGAGGATTAACCTACCTGCTGATATGTGACTTGGTCTTATTAAGTAAGTTAGTTCTGGAGGGCACATGTGTAATTAAAGATAAGTAAGGGGATAGTGAGTGTTATTAGTAAGGCTTGTTATTAGTATAAATATGTTGTTATCTTGTTAAGCATAATTAACTTTCTTTTTCCCTTTCTGTAATACGAGATCACAGTATTATACATAATCACGAGAATTCATTATCTTTCAATTCTTCTCAAGATTGTTGTGCATATTCCAAATTATAACATTGACAATATATATATATATATATATATATATATATATATATTTACTGCCCATAAGTTGGTGTATTTTGTCTGTCCAAAAACTTGTTTGGTTTTTTAAGTAGTACCCTCTTCTTAGATTGACATTTTTAAAGAAAGAGTTGCTATTTACACCCCACATATCCTCTAAGTATAACCCCTACATATATTGCAAAAATGTCATTATAAATTTAGACCTAAATGCCCTTAGGCCTCGATTGGTACATGGAATTTGAATCAATTCCGTGGAATCGATTCCATGAAATTGATTAATAACATTTGGTGGTGCAAGAATTATATTTAGAATAGAAACAGATTACTAAAATCTTGGAATTGATTATTAAAATTTAAGGAATCACAATCCTGATAGATGAGGTGGTATTTGGATTCCTAATAGTTGGAATCCATGTAAAATGACAATAATATCCTTCTATTACGTCAAGTATCTGCTTTATATTTATAATTTATTTGGTTTCAACTATTTTATGGCTGTTCCATTTTACTCCTCCTCCTCGTCATTGTTCTTCGGCTCTTCATAAAGTTTTTCTAACTCTTCTCATTTGATTTAATTTATTAATAATAGTTTATAATTTATGATTGTTGTGTGAATTTTCACAATCGGAGATGATGAAAAAGAAGAGTGGGTGATTGATCGGCTTGAAATTATATAGGAAAATAAAATAGTAATTATTTTAAATAAGTCATTACACGTACTTTTCTCGAATTATTTTAAATGTTTAAACTATTTTTATTTGAACTAGTTTCATTATAACACTAGATTTTGTGCCCGTGCCTATAGCACGGTGAGAGTAGAGATTAGATTATTATACACTCGAGGTTAACGCATGCTCGAAGTTTTGTAAGTGGAGAGTAAAACTAAATGACACAAAAATAATGAAATAATAAAGAAGTATAATTTATTTATTTCGTAACAAAATCAATAATGAAATATTGTAATAAAAAAAATAAAAGCAACATTATTTTATTGTTTCCTCAATAACAAAAACTTAATCTTCTTCCGGAGGCTCTTGTTTTATAACAATGTCTGCTTTAGAAACGCGAGATGCAATACATTTTTCCATTACTTTCACCTACACGCGAGCCAAAGAAGATGTCAGACACATTCATTGAACAATATTTTATGCATAAGAGTTGATTAATTTAAATATAAAAAAAACTTACCGCTTCTTCTACAAAACTCGGATCCTCCCAAATATCATCATCTAATATAATAGGCATATGTGTAGTTGGAGTTGTAGGTGTAGGGGGAGGTGGAGTTGCAGGTGAAGTGTCAAACGGAGTTGCAGGGACCTATTTGAAAGCATGTATTAGATAAAAATTAAGTAATTATAAAATTTGAGTTATATGTAATTATTAACACTTATCTAAAAATAAGTTATACTTACAAATTCTTCAACAAAATCATAATCAACGCAATCAGGTCTAGGGGGTGATGGAGTTACAGGTATATATAGTGTTATATGGATTTGCGATGACCTAATTGAAACCATGTGTTAGATAAAAATCATTTAATTGTAAAACTTGAGGTTGAAGCATGTTATGAAAGAATGAGAATATCAGAATATGTTACTTATATAATTGAAAATTTTTGGTATCAAATCTGATGTAGAAGCATTATAGAAGAACTTCAGGATAAACAATATTTGTTGTGGAAGTATCTTGTTCTGATGGTAAGAGAATTGTTATCTGATTGAATGTTGTACATCGGGATAGTGCAACGTATAATTGACCATGAGTAAACACTGGGGTACGAAGATCAATGCCGACAAATTTAACAAATTGACCTTGTGATTTATTTATAGTCATTGTAAAGGCCAACCTAATTGGAAATTGTCGTCTTGTAATGGGAATAGTAAGTTCAGAACCAGAAGGAGTAAGAGAAATTATTGGTATAAATACCAAATTGTCAGCTTTATCTCCGGTTAAAATTTCAGCTTCAATGATACGTTGCGCACATCGAACTACCCTCAATCTCGTTCCATTGCAAAGACCATCCCTTGGAGCAAGATTCCTGATCAAAATAACAGGACACCCGACTTTCAATTTGAGGTCTGAAAGTGGGAGACCAGCAGGATTCAATGAGTTCAAATATTCAACTGGGTATCGATTTTCCATGATTGGATCACGCAAATCATCATCCGCATTTTTGTCTGCTGATAGATAACTAATGACATTTCCTGAGAATATCTTCAATGCTTCAACATTGATATCATTAACATCATCATTACGTGCAGAGAGAATAGTACGGTCAATTAAGAATTTCGCTGTAGAAGTCATTAACATCATCATTACGTGCAGAGAGAATAGTACGGTCTATTAAGAATTTCGCTGTAGAAGTCCCTGTTCTATGCAATTATGGATACACTTCTCTTATTAGTTCAATGAGGTCTTTACACTTCCGAATTGTAGAAGGTAATTCGATAGTTTCATTTGGATTGCTTCCCACCTGACAATTGAAATTTAGTTAATTTTAATTATAAGGTTATTAATGTAAAGTTTTACTATAGAGGTCAAAAATTGATATTACCTCGTTCAAATATGCCGCAAATTCAACATTTGCTGAATCATTTTGATTTAATCGCATGTTTTCTGATAGAGTTAAGACGTGTATCTTCTTCCAAAGTGTTAATTTTTGAAGAGTTGACCCCACAATTTTCTCACGGTATGCTTTCGGTACAACAGGCAAAGTTTGACGAAAATTCCCACCAAGTACAACAGTTATCCCACCAAAAGGGTGGTTGTTATCACGAACATCTTGAAGGCTGCGATCAACGGCCTCAACACAATAGCGATGCTGCATAGGGACCTCATCCCATATTATCAATTTTGCCTCCCTGAATAGTTGGGCATGAATTGACTGTTTAGTGAAGGAACATATTGTGTCTTCCAACACAATCAACGGTAGACAAAACGTGGAATGCGCAGTTCTACCGCCTACCAACAATAATGATGCAATCTCAGATGATGCAACACAAATCACGATATGACCAAGGGCTCGACATTTTCCTGCTATGGTGTTGTATAAAAATGTTTTACCCGTTCCGGCACCCCCATTCAAGAAGAATGTTCTCCCTTGATTTTCAGTCACCGAAGAGATCACAGCTTCGAAACAGTATCGTTGACCTTCATTCAAGCAATTGATATTTTCTTCTGCACCGTTTGTGCGATCATCGTATTGGAGTTGCCTATGTTCCCACAATAGTCTGTTGTTGCTTGTGGGTTGTGCCCAATTTTCAAAATTGGGAGGGGCATCGGTGGAAAATCTTGTAAACTTTTTCCCGATTCTTGCAATATTTTATTCAAGAGATGCAAACCATAATCTGTTACTTGACCATCATTCGGAACTGGAATTCCAAAGTTCGTCCGCAATTGGTGTGGAAGATCATCGCATATATTCATTGCGAACTTATTCCACAACTCATCAGGTTGTATCGAAGAACATTGTGTTAGAATAAGCGCAAATAATCTTCTCAATTGGTATCCAATCTTCATAACTGATGCTTCTTCCAAACATTGAGCCCATTCTTCGTCATCTTTTAAAAGACCCAGTGCAACACCGACATCTTTAAACGTATTATATTAAACACCATTGTATGTTCGTAAATTTTCCCAAGATATTGGCCCTTTAACAGTAATTAGTAATAGTCGCAAGTAAAATTTCTCACCACTGAAGGGGCTAGCGAAATATATTCTACCAATAGCCTTGCTTGGCTGGCTGCGATGTCTTCGTTTCCAAAATTTTCTTTGCCACATGTAATACTGTGGCATTTGTTGATAAGTTAAATTTTGAGCAAATTCGTCAGAAGCACAACAATTAAAAAAAGCCATTAATTTTGTTACTTTCTCCTCAGCTTGTTGACCTATTTGATCTCGCGAACTTCTTGAATCATACGAAACATTATGTTCTCCAGGTAGATGGAGATCTAATCGAACAACATTAGAAAATTCTTCATGTAACACGATTCCAAATAACCGCCATGCAGCTTCTGGCGGACCCACATAACCGCCATGCAGCTTCTCGCATGGCACGTGATTTTGTACGATAGAGATAGTTTCATTATATGCCAAATGTTTAAACTATTTTTATTTGAACTAGTTTCATCATAACACTAGATTTTGTGCCCGTGCCTATGGCACGGTGACAGTAGAGATTAGATTATTATACACTCGAGGTTAATGCATGCTCGAAGTTTTGTAAGTGGTGAGTAAAACTAAATGACACAAAAATAATGAAATAATAAAGAAGTATAATTTATTTATTTCGTAACAAAATCAATAATGAAATATTGTAATAAAAAAATAAAAGCAACATTATTTTATTGTTTTCTCAATAACAAAAACTTAATCTTCTTCCAGAGGCTCTTGTTTTACAACAATGTCTGCTTTAGAAACGCGAGATGCAATACATTTTGTGCGAGAGAGATAGCTTCTCGCATGGCACGTAATTATCTCTCTCACACAATCTAGAGTGTGGTGAGATCACTCAAACCTGCATCTCTCTCGCACAATCGCTCTCTCAAGCTCGCTCATCCATGACTCTATCTCTCTCAAACCATTCATGGCAGAATCTCTCAAGCTCGCACACATCCACGTCTCTCTCTGTCAAACTATCCACTGCTGCTGTAAGTCTTCAAAAACTTTTTTTGTCTCCAGCTTTGATTGTCTAGTTTTTTCTCAAAACCCATAAGTCTAAAATTCTTCTTTTCATAGAATCTCTAAACCTAGTTTGTTGTTTGGATTTTTGATTGATTTGCGTTTTTGTCTCCAGCTTTGGATTTCATTTTTGCGTGTTGAATTAGTTTTTACTGAAATTTCCTGAAATTTTGATTTGGGCGTATTGAAGATTCTCCTTGGCACACGATTCCAAATAACTGCCATGCAGCTTCTGGTCAGTACGTGTAAGCAGTTGTGAGTTCAGCTATCACTGGGAATACTACATCTCAAATTTGGCCTTTTTTTTATCCAGTATTTGGCCTTTTTTCCACCACAAAATATATATATATATATATATATTTTAAGTTTATATTTTTATCTATAAATAGAGATTTGGTTTGACTCATTTGGATATCAACTCGATTTTCTACAAAATCTTGCAATTTCCTTCACTTTCCTCCTTCTCTCTCCAAATTTATTATAGATTTTCAGTTTTATTAAGTTATTTAATTACTAAATTTAGTACTAATAGTAGTTAATTATTAATATTACTTATAATTTAGATATTAATATTATTGTCATTATTGTTATAAAATTTATATTACTATTTTAATTTTGAATTTATTAATTTATGTAATATCAAATTTATATTGCATAAACAAAATTATTTATTAATATAAAGAAGATATAAATTAATAGATATAAAGATGGTGGAGTATGTAAAGTTATTGGAGTTTGTGTCACCGTTGTTTGGAGTTTTTTATTTGGATAGCTTAGAGTAGCTTAAGTATATTTTATACTCCCTCCGTCCTCAAAATCAGCCTTTTATTCAAACAGACTGCTCTGAAACTATTCCCTCACGCACTCCCCCTTCTTACCCCCCCCTCCGTGCGGAGTTCTCGGCTGATTGACAGATCATTGTAAAACATAATTTCCTTTTATTTAGCAATAATACTTCAAATGTTTCTTTTACAATTAATAGTACCTGGCTCAATATTGGTATAGCTGGTCCAGGAAGCCTTGCTGTAGAATATACATAACATTCAGTATCATAGACAATGTGAAAATCCAAACCAATCAAATTCCCTTCACTGACTTTTTGCAATTTATAATTATAACATATTCATCTTGCTATTTTGATTTAAATTAAAAGTACCAGCTATGATTTTCACTTTGTTATTTTGATTTAAGGTTGAAATTTTGAACTGGGTTGTTCTTTTTTCGAAAATTCTATTTTGATTTAAGGTTGAAATTTTGAATTATATGGATAATAGACTCTCTAGAAAGGTTTTTTTTTTTTTTTTAATTTTATGGAATGTAAAATATGAAATGAGGACCATTGTTGGATAATAGACTCTCTAGAAAAATTGCTTTGGTCTTTTGTTGATTCTTATGTAAAGCATCGGTGTTTGTTATTATATATTAAGTTTGCAACATCTGAAACAGCTTTAGCATTGGAGCCAATCAACCAAAAAACATAAAATTTTCCTGAGGACTGACTACAAATTACTTTTTTTTAAAAAACTTTTTTAATCCTGTTTGGATTGATTGTATATTGATTAAGCGGTTATTTGATAAATTTCAATCTTATCATCAAGAAAAGAGGGATTTTTTGGGCTTCCTAGAAGATTGGTTGTCAGTACATCATATGACCTTTGTTAATTGCTCGATCAACTGGTTCTGTTATCTTATTCCTTTTTATTTTGGGTATGGATATTGGTATTTATTTTGATTCATTCTTTTGTTTCTCTTCTCTGAATTGTTGTATTCTCTGAACCTCTTCATTAGGCCTCGAGGCAGAAATCTCAGTTGATGCAATTAAAAAATTTGCTTGCGAGATCTTATCTCACCTCACAGAAGTTTGGAGGTACTGGAGGTATGTACTTCCTGTCAGCAATTGACACTGCCTTGGACATTTTATGTTTTATACGTCTATTACAGGAAACTTGAATGTTTATATCTATCATAAAAAATATATATAATAGTACATAGTTTAATCTATAGCCTTCTTCAAAATACAATAGGAGAAGAACTTAAACTATTGGCAAGAAAATGAAAAGTCTTTTCGCCCATCTCTTAATCATATGCATGTAAAAATGTAATGCATTTTTTTCCCTTGCAAAAGCTCATTTCCTATTACAAAATCTCCTTCTCCTCCTCAAAATCCCTCATCCCCGTTACCAGCACATGCCACTTCCCCCTTATTCTCTCCGTGTGTGTGTGTGTGTGGTGCAATCTTAGTGTATTGTGATTTTCGACCAAAATTGGAGAGAAATGGCGGACAGCTGGTAGACGTGTATCGCCATTGTGAGCTCCATCCGGTGCAAGGTGAAGAAGTGTCATGAGGAGTGCAAAAAGAGCTGCCCTATAGTCAAAACTGATACCCTTTTTTCTGTTCTCTTTTACAGCAGTTTCTGTTACATAATTTGCCAAGCTTATATTACCTGGCCTTGATTCATCGGTTGATTAATGATATTTGTGGCAGAAACTTGGACATGAATTCAAGGGATTGAGGTGCAACTCCATATCATAAATTTGATGTCAAACTGTATGGAAAAAATAAAATAAAAAAAAGGTATGTTTGTGTTATAGATGTTTGCAACCTGCTTTAGCCTTATCAAATTAATTCAAGTATCAGAAATCAAGATCTTATACTTCAAATTTTCATGTGTAATGCCATTTACTACTGCAAATAGTATTCCTTCGTATGATGATATGATTATGAGCCAGTGTGATGTATTATTTTGAACAGGATATGAAGTGCTTCAAAAGCTGCCGTTTGGGTATTCGGCACCCTCCAGAATCAACAACACCAAAAAAATTCTTAGTGGTTTGCCAATATTTGAGTGTCACTTCTTTTTTACTTTTACCTCTGAAAAACAAAGACAAAACTTAAATAAAATAAATTGAGAGTGGAGGATGCCCTCAATGCAACAAAGGTGTGTTTTGAAGCAATTCATCTAATCCATGGGATGTATTTTTGGATGTGTTACCTATCTGTCATTCATTAATTTCATATGCATATAACCAATCCAAAATTTCCAACTTCCTACACGCAGCTGTTGAGGAAGGCATTGGCAGAGAAGCTGAGATTGTTTAGAGGACATTACTCATTGGGGTACCCAACGAAATTAATTGCAAAAAATGCAGGTGTCAATGGAAGTATTGTGATCGAGAACGTAATTGTTGACTAAGATAAATCAATTTAAGTTACTATTGTGTACATGGGTGACAGAGTTTCATGCTATTTAACCTAGGTGTAAATTAAATTCATTCTCTTCAGGTATTGACGAGCAACGACCCAAAGTGTGGGGACATGCTGCAACTGGCTAATACAGGAATCTATTTCCTACTCCTAAACCTTCCCAAACTAGGGTTCATCAATTGATGGTAAAGGGTGTTTTTTTCTTAATTATTCCACTCTTTTGCCCTCTCATTGGAAGAGGTGAGAGAAAAAGAAGAAACAACTCTTCCTGTGAAGTTGATATGTGTATATTGGATTTGTTGCTAACCGTTTACACTTTTAATATTTCATTATTGGTTTTTTACAAAAAAAAATGAATTAATATTTCATTATTGGTTTTGTTACGAAATACATGAATTATAATTTATAATTATTTCATTATTTTTGTTACATTTAGTCTTACTCACCCTTACAAAATTTTGAGCATACGTTAACCTCAAGTATACAATAATCTGATTCCTACTGTTACCGTGCCATAGGCCAGATCGGATCCTCTATTCCAAAATGGTGTTTCATCTCCTATTCCAACCGTTGGATGTGCGCCACATGTGCATGTGAATAAACAACATTAATTACCCCGTGATTTTTTATGCACATGTGGCATACATCCAACGATTGGAATAGAAAATGGAACACCATTTTGGAATAGAAGATTCGATTTGGGCACAAAATCTAGTATACAATAACTCAACTCCAATGCATAATTAAAATAATAAATAAACCAAAAACAAACAATATTTTAAAAGATAAGAAGTTGGTGGTCTTGGCTTTGCATATATTAATATAGTGACGTGAGTGAGCTCCAGCTCCTCCATGCTTATATATAAACAGATCGATGCATGCTTCAGCTTAGCTCTCTCTACATAACACGTATCTATCTACCTATCCATATATCGATCCTTCTACTCCATCTGCAATATAATTAATCAAACGAGCTTCCAGCCTACCTTCCTACCTCAATCTTCATATATACTCTTGATCGAATTACCAGGTAATTTCGTATTTCTAGCTTCTCTCTGTTTCTCTCTCTCTCTCTCTCACACACACGCACACGAGCGCAAATAGATGGCAATCAGGCAAGTAGCTAGCAACACACAGTCTTTGTGTTGCCGCACTCGATACTAGGCTAGATGACATGCATGCCTGCATAAATATATATACTACAAGTGGAGTTACATATATAAAACACAATTTCATGTGTCAATTTGCTTTAACAATTTAAAGTGCATCTTATTTTTCAGGATGGAGGGAGTAATAGTTAATGTTTTCAGCACACTAGCTTGATCTGATTCACAACGTACAATACACAATTGGGGGGGGGGGGGACGTTGGCCATCCTTTCCTTAAATTCCTTCCCTCCCCAAGTCCACACCATCCATGCATGATACTCAAAACCTGAGACTGCGACCACATGCAGATGCTTTGAGCTTCATCTCTTTCGACACAGTACTTGTTAAAGAACTATAATTGAAAATACTTGACATCTGATCAACTCTCAAAACCAAAGTATACTCCCAGGCCAATATTACTGTATATTTCTAAACCCCCCAATTATTATTATTTTTAAATATAGTCTCTTAGCAAGTTTAATTCCAGCTCGATGAATGGGCCCACAATTATATATTAATTGTGAGAACTTGAACTGAAACAAATTTGTCATATATAGCAATAAAGCTATTAAACTATATATAGTCCTACCATGCATAATTTCAAGTAATTGAAACCTACTCTCTATCAGGCTCAACCATAAATGATTTCTTTTTATCTACAGACATACATTTATGTTTCTTAATTAATTGTTACTGAAATTCATGCATGCATGAATGATTAGATCAGAATTGAAGTAGCTAAGCTAGCCAGGAATCAGCAAATAAGCAATGTGGAGGCTGAAGATAGCAGAAGGTGGCAATGACCCATACTTGTACAGTACAAACAACTATGTAGGGAGGCAGACATGGGAGTTTGATCTTGATTATAATGGGACCCTTGAAGAAAGAGCCAAGGTTGAACAAGCTCGTATTGATTTCTGGAACAACCGTTACCAAGTTAAGCCTAGCAGTGACCTCCTTTGGCGTTTTCAGGTCACTCTCTAGCTTTCTCATCCATTTTATTCACACATCATCATCATCATCATCATGCATCTTTATGTATAAACTAGTGCACATGCATCTACTTGGCCGCATGCAAGCTCTCTAATCTAAACATGCGTTACATACTTTGCTACGTACCTCTCTAATTTGTTATAACTAGACAAACTTTTGGGTTATAAGTGTATTTGGATTCTTATGTTAAGTTTTACAAGTATTACTGGCCTTCCAAAAGTGATAAGTTATGAACACATGTATGTTCAGTAATGGACTCAGATCAGAGCTTCTCCATTTGGCTTGGTTCTCGCTCACAACACGTCGTTACTTTAATAAGACACATCCAATAGTTTCTATAAAACTCGATATTTTGATATGTACATTCAGTTTTTCAATACTCCATTCGTTCCTAAATTATTTGCATATTTGATTTTTTGGAGTTAAATTGAATGTTTTTCAAATAAAATTTGACGTATATCTTTTTCAAAACCATAAAACATGTAACTCGTAGTACTATTTTAGTATTACGAGTTATGTGTTTTATAATTCTGAAAAAAAATAAAAATATATACGTCAAAGTCTCATTTGAAAAATACTCGGTTTGACTAAAAAAAGTGACAATAATTTAGAAAACCGGAGGAATATTACATTTGTACATTAGTAGTTTGACATGGACGTTGTAAGTTGAATGTATAAGAGTAATAATAGGGATCAAAATATTTTGTCCAAACATCTCATTTCAATCTAGCTGGCAAAGCATATGGTTGACTATGTCCAAATATCACTTAACTGGTGATGTTAGTTTTACAAATCATATGTTTTACAACTAGATTCTGATGAAATATATGAACAAAAAAGTTAGATACCTATCATTTTACATCAATGACAAGGATTCTAACCTTTTATTTCAATTTATGTGGCAAGATATGCGTGTGATAGGTTAGACACCAAATAAATTAACCTATAGAGCCACAGTTTTAACAATCACATAATATAACCTCTTAATTTGGTTCGATTGTAGTCTACAGCAAGTCAACGTATTTATGAGGTTATTACAGTGGAGCTATGTTATTGTCAGTCTACTTTTTAACTAATGCATACCAACTATTCCCTCGTACCTAAATTATTATTTTGTTTAATATTTTTATTAAATAATATATTTTTAAATACAAATTTAATGTATATAATTTTTATTTTTTTTAAAATTATAAAACACGTAATTTATATTTTATAATTTATAAAAATGATAAAAAAATAAACATCAAATTTACATTTAAAAAATATTTTGTTTAATTACCAAAAAAAAAAAAAATCAAATAGGATGATAATCTAATAATGGAGAGAGTAATATTTTATTTTACTTGCATAGATGTTTCTTACATTATGCAGTGAAGTGTTCTAATTAAAAAATCAAGTGAAAATTACATAGACCAATCGAGTGGTTATGATAGAGTTTGTTGTTTAAGTATTCCTAGTTTGGTATACATGTATCCTTAGAAATTCAATATATGCATTTAGTAATCTAATTATGTTCATTGTATAACTTGAATTAGCAAATATACCTACTAAACTACCTAGCTAGTGTTATATTAAAATCATTGTATCACCCTCATTAATGTATTGATGCATTCTACTCCCTCCGTTCAAAATAAAGAGTACACTATTCTATTTTGAGATGTTTTACATAAATAGTGCACTTTCAAATTTATGTCTATAATCTTCAAAATTTTACAACATTACCCTCCATAAACATTTTAACTATGCTAAAGCATTTTTGTAATTATGAAAAATTCTAATGATATTTATATATTTCTTAATTACTCCCTCCTGTTTGACTTTTTTTTTGGTCAAACAAGATGTTTTTCAAATGTAAATTTGATGTATAATTTTTTAATTTTTCCTAAAATCATAAACACGTAATTCGTAGTACTTTTAAAATTCTATGAATTGTTGTTTTATGATTTTGAAAAAAATAGAATAATATACGTCAAATTTACATTTAAAAAACATCATGTTTGACAAAAAAAAGTCAAACATGACAATAATTTAGGAATGGGGAGAGTATTAGATTTTTCAAACGTGAACTCTTTGGGTAAAACGAAGGGAGTGGTTAGGGCGAAAATAGATAAGTTGTGAATGAAGAGATTCTGAATCGAAATTAACAAAGACATGCAACCAAATCAATTGGACTGTGGTCAAGTGGTACTAAGGGTCGTCCGTCAGACCTATAAGAGACGAGTTCAATCCCTGCAACTGTAGCCTTTAAACCTAAATAAAAAAAATGCAACCAAGGTTAACGACAAGAAGTTAGCGAAGCATGTCATTTTATTCTCTTTTTTTTTTCGTCTTTTTTCTTTTTGGTTTTTATGGTTTGATCATTAAGTTGGTTTACTAGAGTCAGTTTGCGTGTATTTTAACATAATCCATCTTCATGAATATTATTTAATTATTCTAAAAGCTATAGGGTTAAAGCCAATTTAGTCCGATGAAACACTAGTTTAACGTTTGCTAAGGGGGAATTTAAGTTAACCTAGCCTAGTATGAAAAGATTTTTGTGACCATAGCTCCAAAAGCTTAAAATGATCAAAATTTATTCCCAATCGTTGTCAGTGGACAAAGCAAGCCTTTAGATCTTTGACACGTGGTAATACATTTTTATATTTATTTATTTTTATTTTATTTTTATTTTAACAAAGAAACGTTTATACCACCAAGTAGTGGAGGCTTCATATTATGGGATAGGATTAATTGTAGCCTTCCCGCCAAAAAGAAACTCCCTAATTATCTTTCTTACTAGGTTTCGGACATTGTCGTCTTACAGCAATCTTCTTTGCATTTTTTTGTCTATCATTTGTATCCAATTACTATATATATGATATCTATAATGGTTGAACATGATGTAATGCAGTTTCTAAGAGAAAAAAACTTCAAACAAACAATACCTCAAGTGAAGATTGAGGATGGTGAAGAAATTACCTACGAGAAAGCCACAACCACATTGAGGAGAGCCGTCAACTTCTTTGCAGCCTTGCAGGCCAGCGATGGCCACTGGCCTGCTGAAAATGCCGGTCCTTTGTTTTTCCTTCCACCCTTGGTACTAACTTGATCCTTCTATGCAAACCATATTCCATTCACACATGTCGTATCAAAAGTGAAGCGTTCCTCCTTCCATATATACAGTATGCAAAAGCAATGGCTAATTGATCTCTTTTTCTGTTTTCAAAAAAACAAAAAACAAAACTGTAGGTCATGTGTGTATACATTACTGGACATCTCAATACTGTGTTTCCTGCAGAACATCGCAAAGAAATTCTAAGATATATATACTGCCATCAGGTACACAATTTTGTGGTTTTTAGTTTACCAAATGCACAATGTTGAATATAGTTTATTCCAGATATAAGAAAATATGAGTTCATTACACAACTAGTATTTCCTCCAAGAATTATTTTTGAAGAATGTCTGTAATCAGAAAAGGTTTTGTCCTTTATCTTTTGAAGTGAGTTCTATAATAGGAAAAAATATATTTTTGACCATCGTACTAATTTGGGGTGACTGATTTTACCAACTTACTTTTAATATCCCAAATATTCTTAATTTAGGTGCGATTTCGTCTCTGCAGTCAAAGCTCCATCCAAAAAACTAACGATCATGCTGACGTGAATCTTTCTAACAGTAAGAAAAATTATATTAACGATAAAGGGTCCAAAATGATACTTGTGGAAAATAAGGGGGGGGGGGCACCAATAATCTCTCTCTTTTTTCATGGGCGTTAAATGACGCACCAAATTGTGCTAAGCGTCGCACATTTTTAATGAATTTTTATAAAATATGACGAAAGTGCCCTTGATTAGTATTATAGTAGTATATAATTAAGATTGGAGTTCATATTAATGGTATTGACAAATAAATATATTGGTACAATTCGGATAAATTTAACGGAGGATGTACTGTTTAATGTACTGTTTATTTACACAAACAAACCTTTATTATTAATTATAATTAAGATTAGAGTTCATATTAATGTTAATGACTATTTAACGGTACATTTTTTCATTTATTTTTATTTATTTCATTTAATTAAGGATAGTTTTTACTGAAAAATAGAGCCAGCCCGGCTATATAACAAAATGCCGGTCCGGCCATTTGTTATATAGCCGGCCCGGCTATATCCAATAGTGTCGGCCCGGCTCTCTCCCAAATGTCAATTTTATTTTTTTTAAAAATAAAATTGTCTTGGCCCTATTCTTTTTTTTTTTTGCTAAATTTTTTATGTTATATTATTTGTATTCAAAATACAAATGAGACATCTTTAAAAAGAAAAAGAAAGGCAAAAAAAAAAAAAATACAAATAATACTACACAGTTTAATTCAATACATGTCTAAAATAAAATTGTATTGGCCCTATTTCTTTTTTTTTGCTAAATTTTTTATATTATATTATTTGTATTCAAAATACAAATGATATCTCTTTAAAAAGAAAAAAATGGCAAAATAAAAAATACAAATGATACTACACTGTTTAAAAAAATACAAATAATAATAACAATTATACATTGACAATGTTTAAAAAAAATACAAAACTAATTATAAATTAATAATGTTTAAAAAAAAAACGGGTCCATCATTTTAAAAAAGAGCTGGCCAACTCTATTAAATAAAATGAAGAGCATTTTAATAAAAATAGAATAAATAGGTACGACCACCCTTGGCACAACTGGTTCGTCTTAGCGTCCCTCTTTTACTATTTTCTTTCTCTCTCTCAGTCTCACAGCCCAGAAACACAGTTCATCCTCAAATCAAATTGATGAGAAATTTAACCCAAATCAAATCCCTCCCACGACAAGTTGAAGAACAATCAAGAGACTTATACGCTACAATGATACACAAAGACAACGATCCAAACGAAGACGATGACGACGACGAACTTCTCCCTCTTCTCCTCAAACGCATCCCCAAGGACTTCGACGCAGCTGTCATTTCAATGAGGATACCAACATTTCCGGCACTATGATCGTCAAAACCGATCGTAGCCGCGTGAGGAGTCGGTGTCGGGGACGATGGTGACGCGGACTAGGGGTCGTGGTGGTGGTGGTGGTTCGATTATGAGTAAGGCGGTGGCAAGTATGCAGGCGGTGGGACAGTTAGGGTTCGGGAAGCGAGTATGTAGGCGGTGGGACAGTTAGGGTTTGGGAAGCAACAGAAGGGGAGTGGTGCTGCGTCGTTCGCCATTCTCTTGGTCCTGCTTTTACACTTCCCTTTTGTATTGGCAATCCTCTTTGCTCAATTCCTGGTTCATTTTCTTGAATTGCCCAACTCATTTTTTGTAGGTATGTTTTCTTCTTCAATCTTTTTAATTTTAATTAACTTTCGTATGCAATTTTCGTTTAATTTGATGCTTTTATCTGTTAATCATTCAACTTTTTTGCTTTACTTTTGTGTTCTAATTTGTGGGTTTTGTTTCACGTTGATTTGATGGCTTAGATCTTCAAATGGAAAGAAAAAAGACTTTTTGTGGTTTCAGAAATTTGTGTACAAGTGCTGGCCCTTAATCTCCCCTCATTGGTATCTCATAATGCTTCCGCTAATTAACAAAAAGAAAACCTGCAATTCTTGGGATTGTTTGGGTTGCTTTGTTTAAATCACTTGTAAGGTGTGTGTCAAGGTTTTCATAGGGTCTCGATTTTCGTTGATGTGTAGTCGGTCATGGTGGAAATTTCAGTTCATAACGGGAGGGATTTGATTTGGGGATAAATTTCTCTTCAATTTGATTTGGGTGATGAACTTTCTGGGTGTGAGATTGAGAGAGAGAGAGAGAGAAAAAAAAAATTATTGGTGGCCCCCCCCATTTTCCACAAGTATCATTTTGGACCCTTTACCGTTAATCTAATTTTTACCATTAGAAAGATCCACGTTAGCATCGCCGTTAGATTTTTGGATGGAGCTTTGACGGCAGGGACGACATCACACTTGAATTCCCAATTAGTACGATGGTCAAAAATATAATTTTCCCTCTATAATATCAACCAATTTGACCCATTTTCAAAGCATGTTAACAGAGTTAAAAATTCATCCTCCATTCATAAAAAATGCTGACTTTGCCTCTGTATACCAAATTACTATCTGAAATTTTCTATCATGTTACAGAATGAAGACGGAGGGTGGGGACTACATATCGAGGGCCATAGTACAATGTTTTGCACAGCACTCGGTTACATATGTATGCGCATACTTGGAGAAGGACCTGAAGGTGGTCAACATAATGCTTGTGCGAGAGCAAGAAAATGGATCCTTGACCATGGTAGCATAACTGCCATACCCTCCTGGGGCAAGACTTGGCTTTCGGTAAGACCATTTTGTACATGAACTCAAGATCAAGTCTCATCATTGGAAATAAACCATGTAAAAAAAAAATAAAAAATTCTCATACTTGCCAAGGAAACTTGTGTCTAATGCTCCTTTCTTCAGATACTCGGGGTTTATGAATGGTCAGGAAGCAACCCAATGCCACCAGAGTTTTGGATCCTTCCTTCTTTCCTCCCTATGCATCCAGGTCTGCGCAATGAATTTACTAACGTCAATGCCTAAATACATGTTTTGTTTAGTGACAAGGTTTTTACTCGTGTAGATCATTTGGAGCTGCTAAATGAATAACTGAACTGGTTCATACTTGTTTCAGAGTTCACACTTAGTTTAATATTTTCAACCCTTTAATGCAGCAAAAATGTGGTGCTATTGTCGGATGGTTTACATGCCTATGTCATATCTATATGGGAAAAAGTTTGTTGGTCCAATCACTCCTCTGATTTTGCAACTAAGAGAAGAACTTTATGCTCAACCCTATGATGAAATCAATTGGAAAAAGACACGCCATGTGTGCGCAAAGGTACACACAAGGATGATGATGTTACTGTACAGTGATCAGTGTTCAACTGGTTCTTCACTCAAATGAAACTCACTATTTCCACATACTTTTCATTGCAGGAGGACCTATACTACCCGCATCCTTTAATACAGGATTTAATGTGGGATATGCTTTATATTTTCACTGAGCCATTCCTGAATCGTTGGCCTCTTAACAAACTGAGGGAGAAAGCTCTTCAAACAACCATGAAACACATACACTACGAGGACGAGAATAGTAGATATATCACCATTGGTTGCGTGGAAAAGGTAATTAGGCGTTTAAACAAAACGCATACCCTGATACACATGATCCAAAAACTAAAACTATGAACATTAAATGCATGCACGAGATAATAATGGAAAGGAAAAGGATCTGAACATTATTACCTTTGTTTAGGCTGCTTATGATTTCTCAATTGATTTGAGTAGGTGCTATGCATGCTTGCTTGTTGGGTTGAGGACCCAGATGGTGATTATTTCAAGAAGCACCTTGCGAGGATCCCAGATTATATATGGATTGCTGAAGATGGAATGAAGATGCAGGTTAGAACACCTACTTATTTACAGAATCTTATAAAGTTTCTAGGAAAGTAAAATGCCACATATCCAACAGAAACCTTTATTATCATTAGTAAAAGGACAAATGTTATGGAGAATGTTATTGCCACAGTGATTTTCACAAATCAAGTGATCCCGTAAGAAGTTGTACTTTTAGCAAAAGATTCTATCCTCAGATATGAGCTACTGTTTCCTAACTTATTCACTTCCTTTTATGTGGAGAACTCTTAAAGCGAAGCATCAAATGTTGATTCTCTAGTGGTTGCTGAAGTCTCGTGGTTTATCACTAATATGCAGAGTTTCGGTAGTCAAGAGTGGGATACAGGTTTGGCCATTCAAGCGCTCATTGCAAGCAATCTCACCCAAGAAATTGGTCTTACGCTCAAGAAAGGACATGATTTCATAAAAAAGTCTCAGGTTTGCTATTTCAATCCTTAAAACACATTTCCTTCAGTTTTCCTTGTTTATACTACCTTCTTACGAGATGTTTCATGTAATACTGCTCTTTATCTACTCAAAAACTTCTTATAGGTCAAGGATGATCCTTCAGGTGACTTCAAAAGCATGCACCGCCACATTTCTAAAGGATCATGGACATTTTCAGATCAAGATCATGGATGGCAAGCTTCCGATTGCACTGCAGAGGGATTGAAGGTGTCTAATACTGCTCAGGAACCTCAATCAATAAATAGGTTATACGTGCCACCAGTAGCAACAATAAATGGGGTCTCTAATTGTTTCTTTTTCCATTTTTATACTTCAGTGTTGCCTTCTTTTCTCAATGATGCCACCAGAAATTGTTGGCGAGAAAATAGAACCTCAGCGATTATATGATGCAGTTAATATTTTGCTCTCCCTACAGGTATAGATGAATTTTACAACACTACCTTTGTCAATCCATTAACCCAAAATTATATTATTTTCTGTTGATACAAGAAACCATTTTAAGGTAAGCTGGCATAGCAGTCCTTTTAAGGTCTAAACAATTATTTTAAAGAAAACGTGTTCACTTGTGCTTTAAATGTAATAACAATACAATCAAATGAAAGAGTTCTTAACTACTTACAACCAAATCATTCTACAACTATAATAGCTGAAAAATGCTAATTTGCTGACCTTGTATTGTAGAGCAAAAATGGTGGTTTAGCAGCTTGGGAGCCTGCTGGATCCTCGGAGTGGTTGGAGGTAGATATTCCTAATATCATAGAAGACATAATACAATCGTCAATATTGTTTTAGATGAAGCATTATCTTCCACATTTTTCAATATACTATGGTAATTGATATATTCTCTTGTTATCCCCTAGTTGCTAAATCCTACAGAGTTCTTTGCAGACATTGTCATCGAGCACGAGTAAGATATCAAAACTTTAATAGCTCTGTATACACCTTGTCATGAATATATGTGATAGACTAAAGAACTACTTTCTCTTAGGTATGTTGAGTGCACTTCAGCAGCAATTCAGGCACTAATACTCTTCAAGAAGCTATACCCTGCGCATAGGAAGAAAGATATTGATAGTTTTATTACTAATGCTATGAGATACCTTGAGGACATTCAGATGCCGGATGGTTCATGGTACTTTTTCTCCTCCGAAGCATAAAAAGACAGCTGAAAAAATATAAAAAGAGGCTCCTTTCTTCCTCTTCTTCAATTTTTTTTCCTCTCTTTTTTTCCCTAATCATGAAGCAACACTTACGTAGGTATGGGAACTGGGGAGTGTGCTTCACATATGGAACATGGTTTGCTCTTGGAGGGCTAGCTGCCTCAGGCAAAACATACAACAATTGCCTAGCAATTCGTAAAGCTGTTGTTTTTCTCCTAAAGTCACAGAGGGAAGATGGCGGTTGGGGAGAAAGCTATGAATCCTGCCCAAACAAGGTAACTCTACAATATAAGAATAATAAAAGATATTAACAATGAAAAATATTTGATCATTTTGAGTCAAAGGGCGGTTTATTGAGCTACTTCTGTTAGGGTCGCAGGGTAATCTGTAGAAAGTTTCTAGCAGGTAAAATCATGAATTGGGAACTAGTAGTTTGGTTATTTATAAAATCTCAAGATTCCCAGCATGTCAAGCACAATGGTAGTACACCAAAAATGATAAACGTCCAACTGTCATGGTTATCTCGTTGATCTCATGGTTTCTATTGAATCTTGATTAAGCCTTTAATCGAGTAAGTAATGTCTGAGTTCAACTAGTTGGGCTCATTATACAGGTATATAATGATTGGAGTGCTTGCAACACGTGTCACTATTTCTGTCTTAATAGTATTTGATCTCCCATCTAATTTTTTTTTCCTTCTTTTTTCACCTTCTAATGTTCAAGTTCCAGTGAACATTATAAAAGGCTTATAAAATGGAAAAATATGCATCTGTTTTCAATTTTTCATTGTTTTGTAACTCTGTAAGAATGTAGAAATTGAAGGCATAAAATACATCTGGCAATATTCGATTGAGTGAAACAATAGACGTGATTAAGGAGACACACAGAAACAATATAAGTATATGTGAATACACCCACACACACAAACAAATACACATACATTTCAACCACCACTTGTCTCATTTGCTAAGCTTAAACTTTTGTTCTCATGGGTGATAAAGGAATACACACCTCTGGAAGGAAATCAATCGAATTTGGTACACACTGCATGGGCCATGATGGGTCTAATGCATTCTAGGCAGGTCAGTTTGTTATTTCTTAAATAAATAATGAGGATTGCTATTTACACCCATGAAATTGCTTAGTACACCCAATTACTAAGTACACCCCACCCTAATATTTTCAATCACTCAAAATACTAGGTACACCCTCTACTAATTTTCTATTCTACCCTTACCAATATTTTTTCCAAAATACTAAATACCCCCCACCCTAAACACACCTCACCCCATCCTCCTCCTTCCAAGTACACCCCACCCCCTTCCACTGCCTCCTACCTTCCGCCCCACCCCACCCCCAACACAGCGCCACCTTCCTTTCCCCAACACAGTGCCTCCGTCCTTCCCCCAACACAACCGCCACATTCCTCCTCCCTTCCCACCCCAACTCCTTCCCCCCACCCCCACACAGCCCACCCCTTTTTTAAACAGTTTGTTTGGCACTGGGTCACAGAACACCCATAGTGGTGTTCGGTACCCCTACCGAACACCCATAATGGTGTTCGGCACCCTTACCGAACATCACTATGGGTGTTCGGCACCCCTACCGAATATCATTATGGGTGTTCGGCACCCCTACCGAACATTACTATGGGTGATCGGTAGGGGTGCCGAACACCCATAGTAATGTTCGGTAGGGGTGCCGAACAGCAAAAAAAAAAAAAAAAAAGGGTATTTTGGTCTAAATTTATAATGACATTTTTGTAATTTTTGTTTGAGGGTGTACTCAGGAATTTTATGGGTGCAAATAGCAATCCTCATAAATAATTTCAACTACACCCTATTATTGTCACTCTTCTTTTCCAGTATTATGTACTTAGCAATATCTATCCAAGATTTCTGAAGATTTTTACAATTTCCCCCTTATAGGCGCACAGAGACCCAAAACCACTTCACAGGGCAGCAAAATTGTTGATCAACTCTCAGATGGAAAATGGTGATTTTCCCCAACAGGTAACCTATTAAGGCAAAGAAGTGGAAGTAATAGACTGCTACTTTAGCTTTTTCTTCGACAACTCTCTAACAATGATAGGACTGTTAATGGCAGGAAATCACTGGAGTTTTCATGAAGAACTGTATGTTGCACTATGCGGCATATAGGAATATATATCCACTGTGGGCTCTCGCGGTATATCGCAAGCATGTTCCACTGCCGTAAGCACATAAGATATATGCTGTTTACCAACTATTTCCATATTAATAATAAAACCTCGTGTGCTCCATTCACACAGTTCTGCATTAGAGTGACAAATATCTACAACTTGATTATTACCAGTCCGTCTAGAGCTGCCCTCGTTCATGGAACTTTACAGAAAGTTGGTATGGAGAGAATGAGTTCTGAGGGTTGTAATATTATCACTCTTTTTCTTCTTGTTTTTCCTTGCTGTACCTTAATTGCTTTATCCTGGATCTTATTTCAGCTTTCGTATTAAATATTTAATCCTTTATAGTAATTTGTGCTTTGTTCATGGAAATTGGGGTTTGAGAATTCACATGATGAGTTTTTGGATTGAAAAACAGAGAGAGAGAGAGAGAGAGAGAGAGAGAGAGAGAGAGAGAGAGAGAGAGAGAGAGAGAGAGAGAGAGAGAGAGAGAGAGAGAGAGTTTACGAATGGGGCAGAGAATGCACAATTAACGGAGGACAAAATGTCCATCATACATGAAAAAAATGGGAAAATGGGGAAAGATGAGAAGGAAAACATTGAGTCCTCAAAACTAACCCGTCATGGAATTCAACACCTTCCAATTCAAACAAATATCTCTGATCGCTACCCTGAAAGCACCCATAGTTGATGTAAAAGCTTAAGCTGTTACATGAGGCTTAACAATGTATATCAAGCTTAACACTCACCCTCATGTGTGACATGCACACACTAACAAAGGTGCCTCACTAGGGACCACATAAACCAAACAGGTACCATCATGTGCCCTCAAAATTCTGCGGGAAACAAATGTAGGCGAGCTGAGTTGGACCCAAGACCTTGCCAAACCTAAGCTATCATACATCTTAACTTACCACTCATTAAAAGCTTAGGCTGTTATAGAGGGGTTCAACAATGTATATCAAGCTTAACACTATCCAAAGTTAGGTCCCAGAATGCCTGCAACACCACAAAGTCTACGGGTACATATTACTCCAAAACCAGAAAAATCTGTAAGAAGCAAAGCTTCCACCAAAGAAGAATAAAAACAAGGATTCCCAAGCTCACGAAATGGCAGAGATCATAAGCTCCACACCACATGGAAATGAAAGAAGAGGTTGGCATAATTCTCCGTTTGGCACCTGCACAAAACAAGAATATTGAGGAAAGGATTGGTGAGGTCTACATTTCTGCCTCCAATCATTGGTGTTCAATCAGCCACATCAAGACACTAAGCAAAGCTTAAAGCTTACGAGGCATCTTAGCTTAATAGATATAGGAGGCAAGAAGGAAATATTGGAGTCAGGACCGAGCCAGGAAAGAGATAAACCACTGAAAAAATACATTCCAAAAAAAAATCCAAAATCCAAGAGCGATGAGTTGGGCATGAATGAAGCGATAAGGGAGAAATATGGCCAACAAAGAAGCAAGCTGCTCTGCCTTCCGATCGTCAAGATTGCGAACAAAAAAACTGGAAATCCCAGGATACATTAACACCATTCTTAAGAAGGAACGGCTAGAAAAGGGTGCCTCAGTGTAAGGAAGAGATTTTATGGATACTTGGAACGGAAATTGAGAAAGGTGCTTCCCCAATGCACTAGTCCTCACAAAACCGAGCACCAACCCTATTTCCAACCAAAAATCAAACCATCTTTACATGAATGCACTATGTGTGTGCTGACCATGGACCATATGCTTGTATTCATGACTATGAGCCCATGCCTCCGTTTGGACACGCTAATGATAGTTTTTCCCATTATTAACAAAAAGTATTGCTTTACCTCTAAAATACCAAAAACAAAAACAAAAAAATGAACAAACAAAACCAAACCCTATACTAAAGCATTTTTGTCTGCGTCCATCTATGTTACGATATTTTCATTTATCATAAATTAACCAAAAGAACGAAAACAATATCTTAACATGTGTTCAAGTTAAGCCTTATTCAATGATAAGCATTGCTATTTATTTTAACATTGATGTTGATCAGGATACATAAATGGTTACAATTGCAAATTATAACAATAACAAAAGCAATTTAATCTTCAAGAATGAGAGGGCAATCCAACTTCAGGGACGAAGACTTACGAATTATGAGACCTAGTTATTCCACCTTTTTCTCATGCATCTTTTCTGTCATGTGATCGGGGTTTCAAACCCTTAGAGCTTCAGTCATCAAAGATCTACCATGTCCATCACCTAAAAAAAGTTTCCAGCGTTACTGAATCACTGTGCCATCCTCAGACCTTCCATCTTAAGCAGCTAAAGGCCCAGGTAATCCAACTGTGGTTTTCTTTCACGAATAAAGACAAGGAAGCCTTCTTGGTTCTTATGATATCTAAGTTCTCTTGTCCTTCAGAAAGTTCAATTTTTAGTTTATAGTTCCTTCGTCCATTGGCCCTACCCATACGCCTGCTACCCAATTTCCATGTTGAGCTGTCATTCCAATCAACCTGCCTCCGTCGAGCCTCCCTCTTCTCTTACTCTAAACATAATCCAGCACCTGCCAACACCAAAGTGGGCAAAGTGAAACTCTAGGAAGCAATTGAGTTTTACTCAAGAGTATTAGATCATCAATGCAGGCAAACCCAGATGGCTAATAGGATGGATTTGGGAAGATAAAAAGAAATACTATTTAAAAAAAAAAAGAATATTAAAGATTGAATACTATTTAAAATCAAGAATATTAAAGATTGATACAAACCTTTCTCGACCTGTACAGTTTTCTGTTAAAAAAAAAAAATATTGGTACTAAGCATCTGAAAAGTTCGGTTAAATTGATCAGTCAGTGTCATTCAAAGTTCTTCATGGTCTTTCTCCTTATGGAGATCTCAACAAAACAAACCAATTATTTATTCCTAAAAAGGTTTTCGTTGTTTGTGCTATCCAAATATAGATGCTATGATCATAATAAATCTTAATTTATTGTGAAACTCCAACAGGCAATTGAGTTTCACTCCAGCAAGCCGTTGAGATTTACCCTGTCGAGCCTTCCCCTTCTCTTACTCTAAACATAATCCAGCACCTATCAACACCAAAGTGAGCCCAAAGTGAAACTCCAGCAAGCAATTGAATTTTACTCGAGTAATAGATCATCAATGCAGGCAAACCCAAATTGACAAGAAGACGTATTTGGGAAGATCTATTAGGACTTATAAAAATTGATTGTTAATTTGATATGAGAAGAAAATTTAATTGTGTGCTGAAAATGTTGCAAAATCGTATCCCAGTGAAAGCTTAGACTCAGGTAACCAAAATTCCAAAGATGTTGCTTTGATGTGGCTAACCAGTGTGCCTGATCCAGAGCTGTCAACTTTGCCAGTTTAGGTCTGATCACGCCAAAATCGGTTCTGGTGATCTGTCGCGTCCACGTAAGCAGCTAGACTGTGGTCAGGATGCCCCGGCTCTCAATAGGCACAAGCTTAGGTGGGACTTGTCCTACGGTAGATACCTGAGATGAATAAACATCACCGTTAGGGAGCTGGACGTTGGCCAAGCTAAAGCCCTCCGGTGAGAGAATCAGTTTATGGTAAGGATAAAGGTCTCCGGTGAGTGTTCAGGCTGCTCTGAGAGAGTATTTGCTCTGAATTCTTTGGGAGTTTGTAGTTGTGTGTGTTAATTTGAACTTGGACCATAAAAGAAGGCTATCACCTTGTATTTATACTGATGTGAAGTCGGTTTGAACCAAGTGGGTCCGCAGTGTCGACCGGAGCCGCCATGTCCCTATCTCTCGATACCGCAATATGCATTGATGAGCTTTAATGTGGAAGTGACCTGTTCTGATGCAGAGGATAGAACTTCCCTGTTTGTCCCCTTGACCTTCTAGATGTAGCTTTTCTTAGAGGGCAAGTATCCTTTCTGCCCAATAGGATGCCAGATGGTGGTCCCGGGATGACGCAGCAGCTGGTGGGCATTGAATGCGGCAGCTTTCGTTGACTTTCTCTGTCTCCCGAGGTGATTACCTCGGGGTCTTTAATAGGACAGCTCGGGTCTGAGACCATTCGAGCTCCTTAGGTTCACGAGCGGGGAGAGATGACCATATTTGGTTCCTCGGGTACGTCGGAAGCGGGCGGAGAACCCGGGCTCCGGGTTGTATTTTACAAGCTCGGGATGCTGACTCCTCTGCTCCGGGCTCCAGATCAGCTTGGCCACGTGTCCCTTTGGTTCCACGTGGAGAGTGGACATTTCTGTATCTTCAGTAGCCCCCGAGTTCCCGAGGTGAGAGTTTTACTCTTTAAGTCGGGAAGTCTAGCTCGCGCTGAGGCAGTAGGTAGAAGCGTCACCAACACACCTCTCGTTGAAATCTGTGCCAAATCATTGGCGCGAAACATTCTGACGGCTTTCATTAAATGCACGTCTTTTCAACTTTTGAAATAAAACCGTCGTTTTGGGCAAAACGGTGTCGCTTTAATGGCTTTTGAGAGAAAACACGCGGACTATCCATTTGATTCCGGGTCGAAATTCGGGTCTTCCGTACAAACAACGTCGTATCGTGAGGGTATAAGTAGGGTTTTAGAACAGTTGATCATCACTTTTTGCTAAAAAACCCTATTTTACTCCGGCGACCTGCGATTTCCGGCGACATCTCTTCAACCGTCTTTCCGCTTTTCCTCGCTGATTTCTGCCTCTTTCGTTGATTCTACTCCGTAGGTTAGTTTCGTCTCAACCTCCTCTATCTTTATATCCACTTTTTTCGGTCTTTTTTGCCCTCATTTGATATATAACTCCATCCTCGTTTTTCTGTTGGCGATCGCCATTTATTTCGGTGCTAATCTCCGGTGCCACGTGTCTCAGGTCTCATGTGATAGTCAGGTGTTCTTCCGTACTTCCCCGACTTCCGAGCTTTCTTCTTGAATCAGGTATTTCGATCTACCCATACTTGAATTCTTATTTCCTTTCAATATGTTTTCGGGTAGGCGAGCTGTTAGCTTTAGGGTTCCAGGGTTTACCCCGTCGTCGGACTCATCCTCGTCCTCGGGATATTCCCCGAGCTTGGATGGTGTCAGTCCCCTATTAACCGGGGTCCCGTGGATTTAGGTGATTCTCCATCTCAGTCCGTATTTGCTCGATCTCCCACAAATAAGAATATATATAGATTGGCCGAGGATCACTGGGAGGTCGTACTTCCAAGTGAAGCCCGGGATATCCTAGGGCGCTGGGGGTCCGACTTCTCGGATAGAGTAGTGGCCGATGAGCCTCACTGGGTCCCTCCACTCCCATTTGTCGCTCAAATGGAAGTGCTAGAGGACAAAAGCCAAATAGTAACTGCCTTAATCTGTAAGTATTTTTCCATGAACCGGTTCTTGCAGAACCTCCGAGTTGAACGAGCTCGCCAACTCCGCGAGACATCAGTTGCTGACGAGTCGCGATCAAAGAATCTGCATAAGATGACCGGGGTGTCTACGTCGGGCAGGGCCGATACCTCTACAACTCGAGAGTCCACCTCGGCTGAGAGGGCCGATCAAGCGGCTATTGCTGCGCTGCCGAGGAACTGGAGGAATATGATTTCTTCTTCTGATATCTCTACGTGGGAGGCCCTCCATCACTCAACGGGATTCCGGGCATCGATCCCGAGTGCTGACAAGAGCTGGGTAGAGCTGAAGGCCCTGCGTGGAAGAGTGGGCTTCTACCTCAGTTTCTTCACTCTCGGCGGGCTACGGCTCCCTCTTGACCCCCTTATATGCGAGTTCCTTGAGGAGACATCTGCAATGCCCCTCGACCTCTCTCTGGGGCTGGTGAGGACGCTGGTATGCTTTATTGCTGTGTCCGAGCTCGGGCGAGCCGTCTCTCTCCTCTTCGATATTACTTCCGCATGGGTCTCTTCCCATCGTCTCCAATGCAAAGCCCACAACAACTGGATAAAGCTCTTCACCCCTTTCCCGGGGAAGGTAGACGGCTGGGCTGATAAGATTATCCTGGTGGAGAGCTGCAAGGGCTGGAATTTTAATGTGCCTTCGGGGAGAGTGCACGGGCTCAAGCGCCTAAAGAGGCTGGGGGATTATGATGGCATAGCGCAGCGGGTGATTGAGGCCCCCCTCTTTACTAACGAGGAACAAACCCGCCTCTATGACTGGGAGGCGATACTCGCGGATGAACCCTTCCTCTCGATGACCGGGCTGTCGAGGAGGACTTTCAGCGGGGTTCACCCGAGGTGTGTCATGCCTGAGTTGGAGTCTGCCCCGGGGTGGTTAGGACACATGGATGACAAGTTTTGCATCCAATGTGAACGTTGTGCCGAGGTAGAAGAAAGCAACTGCCTGCCTCCTTCTGAGGGTCTTCCCGAGGGTTGTAATGCTATTCATATCTGTTTTGCATTTTTCTTTCAAGTATTTCTTTCTCGTGTTGATACTGACTTGTGTGCTTTTTGCAGATATGGTGAATGTGGCCAATGCCTTCCGGGCTAAGAGGACCACTGCCTCCGGAGCTCGCAAAGAAGAGCTAAGGCGATCTCAAGCTGCCGCGGGAGGCGACGCAGCTGTCTTTCCCCCGATGAAGCCGATAGGGGCTGAGGGCATTGTACATGCTGTGCCCATCTCGATGGTGCTTTCGGGAACCAAGCGTGCTTCGGCTGGTGATGAGGCCGGAGCTCGCAAGAAGCAAAAATCTGGGCCTCCTGCTGAGGCAACGAAGTCGGGGCCTACTGAAGAGGCCACCAGGTCGGGGCTTGCTGCTGAGCTGGCTGCTGAGGCCACAATAATTGATATGACCGAGGAGGAGCCCCTTACCCAGAAATCTGCCAAGGGCAAAGAGAAGGTCACTCCCGGGGAGGAGGTTGAGGTAATAGCCGGGATGGGCGTGCCCGAGACTCTGCTTTTTAACCAGGTCCAGGGCTACGCCGATTCTCCTCGGATGACCAGGCTACTGCAGCAGTCCTCCGATCATGCTCTGAAGACGATGACCTACTCGCTGGTGGAGGTTTGTGACTGATACCCTAGCTTTACTATATTTCTCTGCATTTTCTTATGCTAACTTTCTTTGTTCGCAGATGGCCCACTATGCGAAGTACTTCAATCTTCGATTGGCTGAGGCCGAGAAGTTGAAGTCTGACCTCGTTCAGCAGGTCAAAGAGGATACCTCCGAGCTATCCCGCCTTCGCCATCAGCTCCGAGCAAAAGATAAGGAGCTAAAGGCCAAGGATGCAGAGCTCGAGAAAACCAAGGCTTCACTCTTCGCCGCGGTGACGGCGCAATCAAAGGCCGAGGAAGCTCAGCTGAAGGCCGAGGAGGCCCTGAAGACCACCGGGGAAGAGATGAAGAATTTTGAAAAGTTCTTCACTGCAAAGAGCTCGGAGCACGAGACGACCATCCAAGATCTCAATAGGAGGGTGGAAAAGCTCAACCTGGACTTTGAAGATATCCGAGCACGGTACCCCGGCCAAGAGACCCTCATCGCTCAGTACAAGGAGACTGAGTCATTCGTCGAGGACATTGCCCCTTATATGATGAAAGGACGATATCAGATTCTCCGAGCTGCAGCGGGTGCCGGGATATCGCTTGAGACGCTGGTTGAATGGGGGGCCTCCAACCCCTTTGACGATTTAAACCGAAAAGGTGCCGTGCTCGTGCCTTTTGATAGCGAGGACATCCAAGCTATTGATGAGGAGGATACTAAGGCTGGTAGGCCGGCGTGGGAACACCCAGCTATCCTTCAGCAACACGTCGAGAAATTGGTTGATGCTCGGCTCGAACAGATGGCCCTGGAAGCTTCCGGGGAAGGCGACGAACGAGAAAATGCCGAGCTCGGCCAGGCTGCTGACCAACTGCTGAAGGATACTGAAGGTGTAATGACCAACCGCGCTGAGAACCAGAAGGATGTGATGGCCGCTGAAGTGCGCTGAGCTTTACCCTGCAAAGACTTTTGTACAGTCTTGGTTTTGAGCCTGCGAGCTCGCAAATTTTGGTAATATGTAAATTTTGAACAAGTAATATTAGCTCGTATATGTAGTTTTTATTTGTAAATATGAACAAGTAATTCTAGCTTGTTAACATGCTTTCTTTTGAATGAATGATGTTTTTATATCCTATCAATTTATAGAATACAAATTTCAATCTTTTCAGAATTATTGCGGTGTGGCTCCGGCCTTTCGTCGGCAATAATTCGTTTATTACGGGGTGGCTCTGGCCGACCTCTCATAATTTTTCAAAGTCTATCATGGTGTGATTCACTATTGACTTTCCAGTGATGACTTATTCCACCTGCACTGAGTGATTCAATATTGACTTTGCAGTGAGGTCTTCAAAACTACTTGGGGTAGTCTGCTACGGAGCTCGGAGTAGTTTGTTTTATACTTAAGGGGCCCGCTGCCCGCTATAAGTATTTTGAATATACCTTAAAGTAGCCCGCTGCTGACTTTAGGTATTTTAATAATGTAATATGAAAACCCGAGTAAACAAACTTTGATTTCTTTACAAGGTCAAGTTGTCATACATTTACTCGAGAGATACATACAAATTAAGTACCATTGAATCAAAATTAAGTACGTACTCTCCTGGCTAGCTAGTAGAGAAACAAAAGCTAGCTAGCTAGCGTACGGCTGACTAACTAAAGCTAGTTACAAAAGCTAGTTACAATCATAAATAATATTTCTTGAGGTGATCAGCATGCCAAGGGTTCTTCAATAATGTTCCGTCTTGCTCGGCTAGTCGGTAGGTTCCTTCTCGGATGATCGAGGTAACCCGGAAGGGGCCTTCCCAATTCGGGGATAACTTGTTCCGCTGAGCATTTCTGCCTGTGGCTTCAATCTTCCTGAGGACCCAATCTCCAACTGAGAAGGTTCTAGCCTTTATTCTTCGATCATGATGACCCTTTGCGAGTTGCTTGTAGTTCACCATCCTTAACTGAGCTTCCAGTCTGCGCTCTTCTAACAGATCGAGGTCAAGCCCCCGGGCTTCTGCATTTGTCTTTTCATCAAAGTGTAACACCCGAGCTGTAGGTAGGGCCATTTCCACTGGTGCCATTGCCTCTGAGCCGTAAGTCAAAGCAAATGGCGTTTCTCCCGTCGGACCCCGCACAGATGTCCTGATGCTTCACAGGACTGCGGGGAGCTCTTCCAGCCATCTTCCTTTCTTTTCTTCTAAGCTCCTTTTAAGGGAGTATAGAATTTTCTTATTCCCGGCCTCTGCTTGGCCGTTGCCTTGCGGGTGAGCAACTGAAGACATCCAGTGTTTCACATTCATCCTCTCGCAGTTCGCTGTAAACTTGGTGGCGAATTGTGTCCCGTGATCGGAGACTATAACCCGAGGTAGCCCAAATCTGCACCAGATGAAGTCGTGTACAAAACTGATGGCTTTTTCTTCAGCAATTCCCGCAAGCGGCTTGGCTTCAATCCACTTTGTAAAGTAGTCAACAGCCACAATCAAGAACTCGCAACCTCCGCGAGCTTTGGGAAAAGGACCGATGAGGTCAATTCCCCACATATCGAAGGGCCAGGCTGCGACAACCGGTGTCTGGGGCACAGAAGGTAGTCTGGGCACATCAGCAAATCTTTGACACTTATCACATCTCCTGACATAGGCCTCGACGTCCTTCCTCAGTGCAGGCCAGTAATATCCGTGGAAGATGACTCTATCAGAGAGAGTGCGAGCTCCGGGGTGTCCTCCGCATACTCCCTCGTGTACCTCTGCTAATAAATTTTCAGTGACCTCAGGTCGCACGCATCTTAGCAAAGGTTTTGAAAAAGATCGTCGGTACAGCACTCCGGCGACCTTTGTATACCTAGCAGCTCTCTTTCTGATTTGTCGGGCTAGGCTTTTGTCATCGGGCAAGGTTCCATGCTCGATATAATCTTCGACCTCATCTATCCAACATCTCGTGGTTGCGATAATTGGCAAGACGGCCTCTCTATCTACAGAGGGGGAATCAAGGAATTCCACTTGAACATCTCGGGGCAGATCTTTTAGTTCCATGGAAGCCACTTTGGATAAGTAGTCAGCCCGAGTGTTGCTTTCTCTATCGATCTGCTGAACCTCCCAGTAGTCGAACTCGGATAGTAGCTGCCTTGCGAGCTCACAGTATTTTACCAGTGTGGGGTGATTAGCCCCATACTCCCCCGAAATTTGCTTCACGACGAGCTGAGAGTCGCTGAAGACAACAATTTGTGTGACTGTGAGGTCTTTTGCTAATTGTAGACCTGCCACCACTGCCTCATATTCGGCCTGGTTGTTTGATGCGGGGAACTTGAATCGAAAAACTTTCCGAAATTCAATTCCATCTGGGGAAACCAGGGATAAACCCACGCCGCTGCCCGAGCTGCTGACGGATCCATCTACGAACAACTGCCAGTGGTGGATAGGCCGTGTTTCCTGAGAGCTAGAGCGGATATTCTTGGTCGGAGGGACGACCTGTGGTGAGTCTTTCTCTAGCTCAGCTGAGGGGATCTCCGGGTAATCGTGAGTGAATGATGTCTTAGCAATGAAGTCGGCAAGAGCTTGTCCTTGGATTGCCTTCCTCCGCTCGTAAGTGATGTCGAAAGCGGAGAGCTCGACTGCCCACTTCATCATTCGGCCGGCTATATCGGGTTTTTGCAGCATTTTCCGGAGAGGTAAGTCGGAGTAGACGACCAAAGCGTGGGCTTGGAAATAGTGTGATAGTTTCCTCGCCATTACTATCAACGCTAGGACCACCTTCTCAACATTCAAGTATCGCGTCTCTACGTCGGAAAGCGCGTGAGAGACGTAATACACTGGTTTTTGAATGGAGCCCTCTTCTCTGATCAAAACTGCAGCCACCGCCGCATCTGAGGCCGAGATGTAAACATATAACTTTTCTCTGGGGACCGGGCTGGAGAGTAGAGGCGGGCTGCCAAGGTATTGCTTCAGCTCAGCAAAGGCCTTGTCGCATTCTTGGCCCCAAGCAAACTTCTGGCTCCCTTTCAAAATTTTGAAAAAAGGGAGGCTCTTCTCGGCAGCTTTGGCTATAAATCTGCTCAAGGCGGTTATCCTGCCATTGAGCTGCTGCACGGCTTTGATACTCGTTGGGGCCTTCATATCCAGCAATGCCTGGATCTTCCCCGGGTTTGCCTCTATTCCCCGCTCATTCACCATGTACCCTAAGAATTTGCCCGCAGTGACCCCAAAGGCACATTTTGCGGGATTCAGCTTCATGTTGTTTTTTCTTAGGCTGGTGAAGGTTTCCCGGAGATCTTCGACGTGATTGGCTTTCTTGGTCTTAATGACCATGTCGTCGATGTAAGCCTCCACGTTGCGCCCGAGCTGGTCGCCGAACACGCTGTTTACCATTCTCTGGTATGTAGCCCCCGCGTTCTTCAGCCCAAAAGGCATCATAACATAGCAGTACAAAGCCCCCGCAGCTCGGAAGGCTGTAAGCTTCTGATCCTCCAACCACATTCTGATTTGGTGATATCCTGAGTAGGCATCAATGAAACTCAGGATTTTGTGGCCGGCAATGGCATCCACGAGCTGATCAATTCTGGGCAGCGGGTACCAGTCTTTCGGGCAAGCTTTGTTCAAGTCGGTGTAATCCACGCACATCCTCCATTTGCCGCTGGTCTTCTTTACCATGACGACATTTGCGATCCAAGTCGGGTAAAAAATCTCTTTTATAATCTTGGCCCGGAGCAGCTTGTCGACTTCTTCTTTGATAGCTGCTTGCTTCTCCGGGGAAAAAACCCGTGGCCGCTGTTGTATGGGAGTGATTGCGGGGTCCACGCTGAGCTTGTGGACGGAGACGTCTTCGCTAATACCCTTCATGTCTTCAACCCTCCAAGCGAATACATCAGTGTTTCCTCGGAGGAATTGAATGATAGCTTGACGTTCTTCCTCGTCGATATCCAGACCAATTTTAATTTTTTGGTCGGGAAAATCGAAGTTGATGATCACCTCGTCGAAGTCCTCGTGTGGCTGAATGTTTGGAAGGTCGCGATTGTCGAGGGTCTCGATCGTGATCAACCTGGCTTTTTTCGGGCTCGGACCCGAGTCATGCGAGCTAGGGTTGCTAGCCCGCGCTAGCTGCTAATCTTTTGCCAGGCCGGATGTTGAAGTCGCGTTCTCAGGAACCGCGAGCTGTTCAACTACTGCCGGGCAGTCTTCGACTGGTGATGGTCGAGCTCGTTTGGCTGGGTTGTGGCAGATTTCCACGGCTTGCGCCTTTCCTCGGAAGGTCGCCTCCTTCTCTTTCTGCGTCTCTATCAAATGGGATAGAGTACTTTTCGGATCATTCCTCATCATGCCGACCTTCCCGTTGGCGGCGAATTTGATTCTTTGATGAGGGGCGGAGACGACCATGCCAAACTTGGCCTGAGCTGGAAGGCCCAAAATTGCATTATAGGGTGACGGGATGTCGAGAACGAGAAACTCTATTTTCTCCGTTCTGAAAATGTCTCCCTCTCCGACTGTTACCTTCATCGAGATGGTGCCTTTGGTTATCACCCGATGCCCGGTGAAGCCTTCCAACTGGACGTTACTCGGGGTGAGCTGGGCGTCTGTGAGCCTCATTTTCTTGAAACAATCATAATACATGATGTTTCGATTGGCCCCTGTGTCGATGAGCACCCGCCTGACCATGTACTGCTCTATCCCGAGATGCATTGTAAGCGGCTGTACTTTAGCCAGATCGGTGTTCGCCATCTCGCTGGGGTAAAAGTATATACCGACCTCATCCTTCACCCGAGGTTGGGACACCACGTTATTCAGACTGTACATGGTGTCGCTGAGCTGGGTGATGCTTAAGTTGTTTTCCATGATGGTAGATATCCTGAATTCCTCCCTTTCAACGTGCTCACGGCCATGCGGCGCCGATCTTCTCTCCGGCTCCTCTCTTTGCTCAAACCTCCTGAGCTCCCCCTGATCTATTAGTCGCTGAATGGCCTTTTTCAGCTGGCGACATTCCTCGGTGGAGTGTCCATTCTCTTTATGATATTCACACCGCAGGTTCGGGTTCCGAGGAAACTTCACCTCTCTCAGGGGGTAGGGCTTTCCTAGCTTGTTTTCCTGTTGCAGAACGGTCATGATGTGCTCGCGAGAAGCATTCAGAGGTGTGTAGACCGTTTTGTCTTCTTTCTTTCCTTTCTCCTGTGCCTTCTGTCTGGTGCTTGATTGCCCGGCTCTCTTTTCCGGGTTCTTGGTTTCTTCGTTCTGCACAGGCGCCACAACTCCTTTGGCTTTTGCCCTATCTGCCAAGGTTTTCTCCGTTTTTGCCACACCCTTGGCCAGAATGAACATTTCTGCGCTCGTGGCTGGATTCCGGTTATTCAGCTCTGCCAACAACCTTTCCGACTGATGCCCACTCTCAAAGCAGACCACTATCGTCTCGTCGGGTACATTCGAGAGCTCGTCGGCTACGTTTTTGAACCGCTGGATGTAGTCTGCTAACGATTCGGTTGGGCCTTGCTTTGTGTTCGCAAGGTCGGATTTATCCTTGGGAAGCTCTCCCGCTGAGGCATACTTCCTAAGGAATTTCTTTTTCAGGTCGCTCCAATCTGCAACAGATTCTTTGGGGAGCTCCCTGAACCACTTTAGCACCGTTGCATCGAACGTGCTAATGAAGACTTTGCACCACATATCCTGCTGTGCGGTGCATACACCCATCTTGGCTTCAAAACTGGAAACATGAGTCTCGGCATGTGTCTTTCCCGTATATAGTTTTAATTCGGGAAGCCTCAGACAATAGTTGGGTGGTGTCCTCTGGATCCGTCGGCAGAATGGACTCTCCAATATCTGCGCGGGTAGGCCAAGCTTTCCAGCTTCAAGGGCCTCCAACCGCTCTTGGAGGGCCTTTAGACCTCTGTCCGGCGAGGCATCTGCTCGGGACCTATGTTGGCTCCGCCGGTCGCGGCCGTCATTTTTCGACCGCTTATGTGATGAAGCGATCGAGCTGGGTGAGCTACTTGGCGGAGACGGCGAGCGTTTTGACTTGCCCCCTCGGGAACCTTTCCTCCGAGATTGTGCCTCCGGCCTGTAGGTACTGTCCGAGCTTGTCGGGCTGCATGAGCGTGCTCGGGATCCAAGCCGGTCTTGGGCACTACCCCGGGGCCTTTCCCTCTCTTCGGGGAAGTGAAGTCGACTGTGCACACTTGCTTTAGGGGCCGGACTGACCCGAGCTCCCAATCTGTTCGTGGCACTCTCGCGCAACCTGCTGTGCGCGCTTGCCCGAGGAACTTCCACAACCCGGGGTCCACGATCGCGGCTGCGTGGTCTGTCGGCTTGTACCCTCTCCAGCTCGAGAGGTTTTCTCTTGATCTGTTCCGCCGCTTTAACCCTTTTGAGGAGCTCGAATTCTTTTCTCTCGAGCTCTCTGATTCTTTCTACGTGCGCCCGCTCGCGACGTAGATCTTCCAACTCAGCTTGATCTCTCTCTAGCTGTGTAGCCGGCCTCTTTACACCAGTGATTCTAACCTCGTCATTACCGCAAGTGTCTTCTCCGCAAGAAGTTTCACTAGCGGTATCTCCATCCTGACGAGTTTTTCTCGCGGCCTTTCCTTTGCTGTTTCGCGACCTTTTCGCCGCTTTTTTTCTTATCACCCGCGCTACGTCCCGGGCTGAACTCCTGCCTTTCGAATTATTGGCAGGGGTTTTTCCGGGAGTCTTGGGAGCATGCTTCTGTGCTGACTGGTCGATGTGGTCAGCAGAGTGTGAAGATGTTGGGCCAGCCGTTTGAGCGGCTGATGCATCCTGTTGCTTTGAGTTTGTCATTTCCAACCGTAGATTTGCTAGGTTGTGAAGATTTCAATCTGAAGGTATCTAAATAGTAAGTCCCGGCAACGGAACCAAACTGATCACGCCAAAATCGGTTCTGGTGATCTGTCGCGTCCACGTAAGCAGCTAGACTGTGGTCAGGATGCCCCGGCTCTCAATAGGCACAAGCTTAGGTGGGACTTGTCCTACGGTAGATACCTGAGATGAATAAACAAGATAGAGCCGGACGTTGGTCCAGCTAAAGCCCTCCGGTGAGAGAATCAGTCTATGGTAAGGATAAAGGTCTCCGGTGAGGATTCAGGCTGTTCTGAGAGAGTATTTGCTCTGAATTCTTTAGGAGTTTGTAGTTGTGTGTGTTAATTTGAACTTAGACCATAAAAGAAGGCTATCACCTTGTATTTATACTGATGTGAAGTCGGTTTGAACCAAGTGGGTCTGCCAGGTGTCGACCTGGGGTGAGCTGCCATGTCCCTATCTCTGACAGCCGCAATATGCGTTGATGAGCTTTAATGTGGAAGTGACCTGTTCTGATGCAGAGGATAGAACTTCCCTGTTTGTCCCCTTGACCTTCTAGATGTAGCTTTTCTTAGAGGGCAAGTATCCTTTCTGCCCAATAGGATGCCAGATGGTGGTCCCGGGATGACGCAGCAGCTGGTGGGCATTGAATGCGGCAGCTTTCGTTGACTTTCTCTGTCTCCCGAGGTGATTACCTCGGGGTCTTTAATAGGACAGCTCGGGTCTGAGACCATTCGAGCTCCTTAGGTTCACGAGCGGGGAGAGATGACCATATTTGGTTCCTCGGACGCGTCGGAAGGAGAACCCGGCTCCGGTTGTATTTTACAAGCTCGGGATGCTGACTCCTCTGCTCCGGGCTCCAGATCAGCTTGGCCACGTGTCCCTTTGGCGCCACGTGGAGAGTGGACATTTCTGTATCTTCAAGGTCGTTCTGCATCACTAAAACTACAGATCTTCTCTCTGCATATACCTCCATCACTTGGCAAGAAGAAAGACATTAAATTAGCAGAAACCTTCCTCACTAGCCACCATTTTCGAGACGGCCTCGGAACCAACACCACCACAACTTGAATCCTGTTACCAATAGCCCATCACCATCAACCATCGGAAACCAACATTAAAACGATACCACTACCATATCACCGAGAAGACCGCCACTACCCGTTAACCCGCCAACTCTACCCTCCCTCTTCCCCCTCCCCCACCCCCAAACCCACCCTTTCAACTTGGTTCAAGCATATTTGCGGCTTCCTCACTTCCGTATAAGCACACCAATTAGCCATTAGATTTGATGTGACCCAAGAAAGGAAGAGATCGCACTCATAACAAAAGGTGAATCACGATGATTAGGTGCAAGATTCCCACAATACCTTCTTCTTCTTCTTTTTTTTTTTTTTTTTTGTGATAAAATTAGAACTTTTATAGATCAAGGATAAGATACAAGAGGACAGACTAGAGTCCATCGAAAAGAAACAGAGACAAAAGAAGAAGAGAAAAGACACAAAAAAAATCTAAATATGATCCCCTTGCGACACCAAGACGGATGTCGAAAAACAACCTTATCCCACAACAGAGTCATTGATAAAACATAATCCCAGAAATCCTGGAGTTACGCTCCGTTCAAATGCACCAAAGAATAGTGAAAACCCCACACTGCCACAAAATAAAACCATCATCTCCTCGCCCAAAACCTTTAAACGTCATCAGAAGAAAAGATGCAATTGAGGCAGGACTACCCAAGCCTCACCAACCACCCCAAATAGATTATGCCAATGGAAACGGGCACCTCCATAATGAAGAAACAAATTATCATAGGATTCAGAATAATTCTTATGGGTCACACACCAATCCGGGAAAATCCTCTTGTTCGCGTGACGCTTTTGCATCATGTCATTAGAATTGAGTTTATGAAGAACCAAAGACCAAACAAAAGCTCTAAACTCTTATCCCGAAAGGAACCCGAGCATTCCAACTAAAGGAAGACAAGTGAAATGGAGACTGGTTACAATACTGGATCAAATGAAAAATAAAAGAACGACAAGACTAGTGACCAGAACCCTCAACCCAAACCCGAGAGTCAGAATCCAATGAAAACCTCACAGAGTATCAAGAAAAGTGACCACCTCATCTGCCTCCCGATCATTAAGATGACGAAAGAAGTGAAAATCCCAACAACTATCATTGTTCCCTCACCTCAACAGAAATAGGAGCTAAATGAACTGACGAGAGACGGAACAGCTGAGGAAAAACATACTGCAACGAAATGTCCTCCAACCAGAGATCTTCCCACAAATGAGCACGATCCCCATTCCCCACAGTGAACCGAGTTTGAGAGAGAAACAAGGAATAACACTGATGGATAAACTTCCAAGGGCTTCTGTTAGTCACTGAACTAGCATCCTACCCATTTAGAATTGATCATTCAGAATTGATCATTTGAGTTGTATGAATCGATTTTTTGATTTGTTCTTCCGAAGCACTTGCTATTGCTGGGATTGATTTGTTTGGTTATTGACTTGATTTTGAATTAAAAATCTGGGTGTTGAGGTTATTGGCCCTGAGATTTGTGGATTCTAAAAGAGGAGAGGTATATCAATATAACACATTTGTGGATTGTAAAAGAGGAGAGGTATATCAGTATACCTTTGTGGATTGTAAAAGAGGAGAGCCCAAGTAGTGCTGGCCTGTTGGGTAGTTCATGAACTCGAGGTTTTGTTCGGATGGGAGAAGTATTTTCTTTCATCGAAAAATAATTGCTTGGGATATTAGACAAACAATCATTCTTCGGTTCTTTTTGTTTTTCTTTTTTTCCGAAAAATACCCCCCTTCCAGCCACTAAAATCTAATATCAATGAAAAGAAACTGAAAATCAGCCTTTTATTCAAACAGACTGCTCTGAAACTATTCCCTCACGCACTCCCCCTTCTTACCCCCCCCTCCGTGCGGAGTTCTCGGCAGATTGATAGATCATTGTAAAACATAATTTCCTTTTATTTAGCAATAATACTTCAAATGTTTCTTTTACAATTAATAGTACCTGGCTCAATATTGGTATAGCTGGTCCAGGAAGCCTTGCTGTAGAATATACATAACATTCAGAATCATAGACAATGTGAAAACCCAAACCAATCAAATTCCCTTCACTGACTTTTTGCAATTTATAATTATAACATATTCATCTTGCTATTTTGATTTAAATTAAAAGTACCAACTATGATTTTCACTTTGTTATTTTGATTTAAGGTTGAAATTTTGAACTGGGTTGTTCTTTTTTCGAAAATTCTATTTTGATTTAAGGTTGAAATTTTGAACTGTATGGATAATAGACTCTCTAGAAAGGTTTTTTATTTTTTTTATTTTATGGAATATAAAATATGAAATGAGGATCATTGTTGGATAATAGACTCTCTAGACAAATTGCTTTGGTCTTTTGTTGATTCTTATGTAAAGCATCGGTGTTTGTTATTGTATATTAAGTTTGCAACATCTGAAACAGCTTTAGCATTGGAGCCAATCAACCAGAAAACATATAATTTTCCTGAGGACTGACTACAAATTACTTTTTTTTTTTAAAAACTTTTTTAATCCTGTTTGGATTGATTGTATATTGATTAAGCGGTTATTTGATAAATTTCAATCTTATCATCAAGAAAAGAGGGATTTTTTTGGCTTCCTAGAAGATTGGTTGTCAGTACATCATATGACCTTTGTTAATTGCTCAACTGGTTCTGTTATCTTATTCCTTTTTATTTTGGGTATGGATATTGGTATTTATTTTGATTCATTCTTTTGTTTCTCTTCTCTGAATTGTTGTATTCTCTGAACCTCTTCAATAGGGCTCGAGGCAGAAATCTTAGTTGATGCAATTAAAAAATTTGCTTGCGAGATCTTATCTCACCTCACAGAAGTTTGGAGGTACTGGAGGTATGTACTTCCTGTCAGCAATTGACACTGCCTTGGACATTTTATGTTTTATACGTCTATTACAGGAAACTTGAATGTTTATATCTATGATAAAATATATATATAATAATACATAGTTTAATCTATAGCCTTCTTCAAAATACAATAGGAGAAGAACTTAAACTATTGGTGTCGCGACCCGACCCGAGATCCGATGTGAATCCCGTTCGAACCGCGAGACAAAGCGGAAAACACGAAAATAGCATCTCAAAAATTCCATTTAAAAGAATGCAAAGTCATGAGAAAACCCTGTAATGCACGTGCAAGTTTTCTTTAAACAACAAAACCTTTTAAACAATACTAAACCTCGACGGCGAAACAAGCCGGAGAAACAACACGTTAGCTAGCAACAACAAACTCGAGCTAACATGCTCGGTACATGAATAACTATATCAGAGTACGCGGAATAAAATTTAACAATGTATACAACAGCACGGCAACCATGCCGGCACAACAAAATAATATATCTCATAACAATCAAGACAACTACCCAACAAATACATTGTTTAAATAACAAGTACACCCTCGGCCTCACCAAAAGAAAATACTTAGGCACAAGGTGCACTACCAAAAGATGTCGACCAACGGACCTGAACACGAACACTAAGGATTCCTCGCCGGTGCTTGATCTAAGGAAAACAAATGAAAACAAACGGGGTGAGTTGAAAACTCAATAAGCTACTAATGCAACAATATGGCATGCTAGATGCAAGATAATAATATAACAAGTATTCATGTCATCATGATATCATTTCAATACCAAACGGGAATAACATGTCTTGCACATAACCAAACAACCCCATACTACACGAGAGGCTCGACGATCGCCAACCGTCCCATACCGGTTGGAAACCATGACCAACATTTGTTCATATAGGAAGCACATAAGAGCTATAAGTAAACACATTAAAAGGGATACGGCGTCGAGGTACACCTCCGACCAAACCAATACTTCCAACCAACTAACCAATAAGATACCAAGTGTAGAGCCGTTGTTGACGTGCTCGAACAAGAAAACCAATAACCAAAACACATGTGAACCATCTTCTGTATTCACGTCGACGGGTGATCTCGGCCCCTACAACCCAAGAATCTACCACGGATATAGCTTACCATGGTTGCGTTTATTCAGTACACCAAATGGCGCTATACCCCTACCGTGGCCAACGGTAGGGCGAGGCTCGATGTATTGGCCTTCGACTATTACGTAGCCCCAGCTCACGCAATAATCGAGCGTCAATACACCGCCAACAAATATGCCATGGACTTAACTAAATGCACAAGTAGATGTTTACTCGACATTTAAATATAAAAGGTCATACTCTAAAGTAGGGAGTATACCACAACAACAACAATTGACAATGATATGAATGTCACAAGTGAGTCATAATAATCTCACACCACAAATAACCAACTTACAATAATTACGACAATTTACGTAATATCAAACACACAACCGGTGTAACCAAATTTTCTAACGAATCACTCGAATCATTCAAGAATTCCCAAAACACACACGTGGTCTCATAGATTATGAAATCCTAACGAACTCTGTTAGAGTCATTTTCGGTTTCTAATGAGTTCGAGTTTACGCGAATTAATCATACCGTAAACTTAGCAATTACTAACCATATTTCACATTTCTAACATGTAAACATGAGTCTTCAAACATATTCACAAAGTCAACCATGAATTTGACAAGTCAACATAATCAAACATACTCAAAATTGATGATTTCTAACATATATCACCAACTATCAAGTCTAACATGAATAACAACTCAAAATTGAGGAATAACAAGGGGTAGTAGCTTACCACTTGAAGTTTCAACCCAAGGAAAATGACATGCAAGGTAAGGGATGGCTTCTCCTAGCCAAGAGCTTCACAAAGGAAGTGTTGGATGGTGATTTGGTCTTCAATTGAGCAATTTACAAGAGTTTCTAGCATAAACTCTCCACTTTTCTCTCTCAAGTTTGCCAAGGTTGAAGGTGAGAATGTGTGTGTAAAATGGAGTCTCTAAGTGTGTAAGAGAGACTTAGAAAGGCTGAAGACATGGTCAAAGGTCGTGGCAAATTTTCAGCCATTGGATTGAGTCAACAAGTCAAATTAAGTGAACAGAGCCCGTCGCTATGCGGGCGCGCCATGCGGCCGCATAGCATCTATGCGAGCGCACCATGCGTTCGCATAGAATCCAGTAACTTGGCAGTTTTGATGCGACTAGCCTTGTGCGCGCGCATGAGCCTCATGCGGTCGCCCTGTGCGGCTGCATGGAATCCAGATTGTTATGCTAAGGCTCTATGCGGCTGCATAGAGTCTGGGTTAGGCCAAAAACTTTCCAAACTAAGCCAAAGTGATTCTAAAACCATTCTAAGTCATCCAATGATGATACCAAACCCAAAACAAGTTCAAAACACATCCACAACACATTCCAAATCACATAAAGTGAAGCTTTAGATGCACATCAACTCAAATGCATTTAACCATGAAACTTCTAATACAATTTCATACACTTGAAAAGTGTCCAACAACTCAATTGCAAGTGTATATGAATGAGATTTGCACATGAAATGATAGTGTTAATATAAAAGACATAACATAGTATGAATGCAAATGATGCAAACGGTGCGGGAGTTACACCCTCACCCCCTTAGAATAAATTCGTCCACAAATTTACTTACCAAACTCAACAAACAATGAAGGGTACTTGACACGCATCTCCTGTTCTAATTCCCAAGTGGCCTCCTCGATGTTATGACTCCTCCACAAGACTCTCACAAGAGAAATAGACTTCGACCTCAACACTTGTTCTTTTGTGTCGAGTATCCTCACGGGCTGCTCTACATAGGATAGATCGGGTGTCAAGTCTACCGGCTCATACTCCAAAATGTGCGATGCATCCGATAAGTACCTTCTCAACATAGATACGTGGAACACCGCATGAACGCCCGACATCGACGGTGGTAGGGCAAGTCTATAAGCTAACTTCCCAACCCTTTCTAAAATATCAAACGGACCAATGAACCTTGGAGTCAATTTTCCTTTCTTACCAAACCTCTTGACTCCAATTCGTGGCGAAACCTTCAAGAACACATGATTACCAACCTCGAATTCAAGGTCCCTCCGCCGATGATCCGCATAACTCTTTTGCCGACTCTGGGCCGTTTTCAATCTTTCCCGTATGAGCTTCACACTCTCAACCGATTCGTGCACCATGTCAGGACCCCACAGCTTTGCTTCGCCGACTTCATCCCAACAAATTGGAGAGCGACACTTTCTTCCATACAGTGCCTCATAAGGAGCCATCTCAATGGTCGACTGGTAGCTGTTGTTGTACGCGAACTCTATCAATGGTATGTGTGAATCCCAAACTCCTTTGAAATCCATCGAACAAGCTCGCAACATGTCCTCAAGTATTTGTATGGTCCTCTCCGATTGTCCGTTTGTCTGTGGGTGAAAAGCCGTGCTAAGAGTTAACTTCGTACCCAAAGCATCCTGTAGTGACTGCCAAAATCGCGATGTGAACCGGGGATCCCGATCTGATACTATGCTAACTGGCACCCCATGTAACCTCACGATCTCATGTATGTACAAGGTAGCAAGTCTATCCATCGGGTAAGTCATCGCAATCGGAAGGAAATGTGCCGACTTGGTCAACCTGTCAATAATCACCCAAACTGCATCGTGACCCTTACGAGTCTTTGGCAACCCTGTCACAAAATCCATCGCTATGTTCTCCCATTTCCATTCCGGAATCTCCAATGGTTGTAACAAGCCTGCCGGTCGTTGATGTTCCGCTTTTACTCGTTGACATGTCAAGCATCTCGATACGAACTCAGCTACTTCCCTCTTCATACCACTCCACCAAAAATTCCTCTTCAAGTCTCAATACATCTTGGTACTCCCCGGATGAATCGTGTATCTAGACTTGTGGGCCTCCTCTAACACTTGTCTCTTCACCTCATCTATCGCCGGTACACAAATTCTGTTTCGAAACACAAGGATCCCATCATTGTTCTTTGCAAAATCTGTCGCCTTTCCTTCATTCAACCCATCAATCAACGTCTTCAATTCCGGGTCATCCTCTTGTGTCCCTTTTATCCTTTGAATCAATGCCGGCGTAGCCCGAAGGTTCGCAAAAATTACTCCCTGTCTCGATCTACACGGACTCCAATCTCGAACATCCTCAAGCATCTTCCATTCGCGGGTCATCAAGCAAGACATGTACGCCTTTCGGCTAAGTGCATTCGCTACCACGTTTGCTTTCCTCGGATGATACAAGATAGTGCAATCGTGGTCCTTAAGTCGTTCTATCCATTTTCGCTGTCGATTGTTCAACTCTTTTTGGGAAAATAAGTACTTGAGGCTCTTGTGATCGGTGAACACTTCAAACTTGGCCCCGTAGAGATAGTGTTTCCACTTGTGTAGTGCAAAGATGATCGCAACCAACTCAATGTCGTGGGTAGGATAATTCTGTTCAAACGAGGTCAACTTCCGAGAAGCATACGCAATCACTCTCCCATTCTGCATCAAAACACAACCCAAACCCTCTTTTGACGCATCACTGTATATTACCAACCCATCCTGTCCGTTCGGTAGTGCCAAGATCGGAGCTGTGGTCAACCTCCCTTTTAGCTCTTGGAAACTCGCCTCGCATTTGTCATCCCACACAAAAGGTTTGTTCTTTTGTGTCAAGTTAGTCATCGGAGTCGCAATCTTTGAAAACCCTTCAATAAACCTCCGATAATAACCCGCCAAACCCAAGAAGCTTCGAATCTCCGTTACCGACTCGGGTCTCTTCCATTTCACCACTGCCTCGATCTTAAGTGGATCCACCGAAATACCATCTCCCGAAACAACATGGCCTATAAACGAGATCTCCTCAAGCCAAAATGCACACTTGCTGAATTTCGCATATAACTTCTTTTCTCTCAACACCGACAACACAATCCTCAAATGTTTCTCGTACTCCTCCCGGGATTTGGAGTACACAAGAATATCATCAATAAACACCACCACGAAACAATCTAGATAAGGCAGGAATAACCTATTCATCAAATCCATGAACACAGCTGGTGCATTAGTCAACCTAAATGGCATCACAACAAACTCGAAATGCCCGTATCGAGTTCGGAATGCTGTCTTCGGTATATCCTCCGCCCTAACCTTCAGTTGATGGTAACCACTTCAAAGATCAAATTTCGAATACACAACTGAGCCCTGTAGTTGGTCAAACAAATCATCAATGTGTGGCAGGGGATATTTGTTTTTAATGGTTACCTGATTCAGCTCCCGGTAGTCAATACACAATCTCAAGGATCCATCTTTCTTCCTTACAAACAACACCGGTGCACCCCACGGCGATACACTCGACCTAATGAAACCCCGATTCAATAACTCCTCCAACTGTACCTTCAACTCCTTCAATTCTGCCGGTGCCATACGATACGGTGCCTTTGACATTGGAGCGGTACCTGGCAACAATTCAACACGAAATTCCAACTCTCTATCCGGAGGCAAGTCATACTCCGATGAAAACACATCCGGAAATTCCCGTACAATTGGAACATCCTCCAACATAACAACTTTCTTAGACTTATCAACCACACATGCTAAATACCCGGTACACCCATGTGACAACAATTTTCGGGCTTTCAAAGCCGATATCATGCGAATACCACCCATGCATTTATCACCCTCAAACATAAACGGAGGCATATGAGGCAATTCAAATGTGAAAATTTTCTTACGACAATCAACTATGGCATGATAAGTGTGCAACCAATCCATGCCCAAAATAACATCAAAATCACGGATAGGCAACACTACCAAATTCGCAAGCAAAACATGATCATCAATAACAACTTCGCATGCACGATGAACATCAGAAGCAACTAGGCACTCTCCCATCGGAGTAGACACCTCATAAGACAGCAATTCAGGCATAGTATACAAGTGGCATGCAAAGTGAGATGCAATGTAGGAATGCGATGACCCTGGATCTATAAGGACTCGGGCTCGCTCTCTCGAGACAAACAAAGTACCTCCTATCACGTTGGGAGCGTCAGGAACACCCCTCTGATCTAAAGCGAACACTCGACCCTGGACTCTCGGTCGACCGTCGTTGTTCCTCTTCACCCCCGTATTCTGTTGTGCACCACCCTGAGGTAAACCCCTATTCCTCGAACAATCCTTTTGGAAATGTCTGTCATCACTACATAACAAGCACCTCCCTTGTTTCATCCAACATCTCTCTTCCGAGTGCCCGGTCTTCTTGCAGAAGTTACAGTTAAATCTCGACTCACGCTGTCCCTGGCCTCCCGGTTGCTGTCCCGTTTGGCCTGCCGGTCTACTCACATTCTTCCCTTTGCTGGAAGTCCCACCTGTGTTCTGCCTCTTCCAATTTTGCTGCGAAGACTGCTGATTACCTTCCCTGTTACCTGGCTTACCCCGGTGCTCCTCGATGTCATGTTCAATTTTGTATGCTTTATCCACCGCGCTTTGGTAACTCGGTAGATCAAGCGGTAACAGTTGCTTCCTATACTCCGTCCTCAACCCCTTTACAAACCGATAGACCTTCTTTTCTTCCGTTGGAATCAAGTGTGAACAATACCGTGCCAATTCCGTGAACCTCGCAGAGTACTGTCCCACCGTCAACGATCCCTGCTCAAGACTCAGAAACTCTACCTCCTTCTTTGCCTGTACCACGTCAGGGACAAAATGGTTCCTGAACTGTCGCAGAAATAGTTCCCAAGTTCGTTCTACACCTTCCTGCACCCAACTCGCCTCAACTACTCGCCACCAATGTTCGGCGGCATCCTCCAACTTAAAAGCTGCAAATTTAATCTTGTCATCATCAGTACAGTCAATTGCTGCAAAGATTTTCTCAATCGACTCTATCCATCTCTCCGCTTTCATCGGATCCGGCTCCCCATCATAGCTCCTTGGTTTCATCTTCAAAAACCTTCCTAATCTCCGGTCATAATCCCCATTGCCCCCAGCTGGTTGGGCCACCCGATGACCTCCTGCCTGTCCCAAACCTGCCATTGCTTGCCTCTGCAACTCTATGTTCTGCCTGTTCATCTCCATCATCGACTGCATGAATCCCTGCATCATATTCACTATCCCCTCATTCGGATTACCCGGCATCTCAGGCTATACCCCCGGCTGTCCCGCAGGTTGAACTCTAGGCTGTGTGGGTGGCGGGGTATTTCCCTGTTCAATCGAAGTAATCCCGGCTCCACTCGAGCCACCATCCTCAGTACTAGCACCATGTCTAGTCTCTACCATAATGAATCACCTGCAATAAACACTCGACGTTAACGACTTAAACACACAACCAACCCTCCTAAGCCAAAGATTCTCACCCAGCTAGCTAACTTATGCTCTGAAACCAACTGTCGCGACCCGACCCGAGATCCGATGTGAATCCCGTTCGAACCGCGAGACAAAGCGGAAAACACGAAAATAGCATCTCAAAAATTTCATTTAAAAGAATGCAAAGTCATGAGAAAACCCTGTAATGCACGTGCAAGTTTTCTTTAAACAACAAAACCTTTTAAACAATACTAAACCTCGACGGCGAAACAAGCCGGAGAAACAACATGTTAGCTAGCAACAACAAACTCGAGCTAACATGCTCGGTACATGAATAACTATATCAGAGTACGTGGAATAAAAGTTAACAATGTATACAACAGCACGGCAACCATGCCGGCACAACAAAATAATATATCTCATAACAATCAAGACAACTACCCAACAAATACATTGTTTAAATAACAAGTACACCCTCGGCCTCACCAAAAGAAAATACTTAGGCACAAGGTGCACTACCAAAAGATGTCGACCAACGGACCCGAACACGAACACTAAGGATTCCTCGCCGGTGCTTGATCTAAGGAAAACAAATGAAAACAAACGGGGTGAGTTGAAAACTCAATAAGCTACTAATGCAACAATATGGCATGCTAGATGCAAGATAATAATATAATAAGTATTCATGTCATCACGATATCATTTCAATACCAAACGGGAATAACATGTCTTGCATATAACCAAACAACCCCATACTACACGAGAGGCTCGACGATCGCCAACCGTCCCATACCGGTTGGAAACCATGACCAACATTCGTTCATATAGGAAGCACATAAGAGCTATAAGTAAACACATTAAAAGGGATACGGCGTCGAGGTACACCTCCGACCAAACCAATACTTCCAACCAACCAACCAATAAGATACCAAGTGTAGAGCCGTTGTTGACGTGCTCGAACAAGAAAACCAATAACCAAAACACATGTGAATCATCTTCTGTATTCACGTCGACGGGTAATCTCGGTCCCTACAACCCAAGAATCTACCACAGATATAGCTTACCATGGTTGCGTTTATTCCGTACAACAAATGGCGCTATACCCCTACCGTGGCCAACGGTAGGGCGAGGCCCGATGTATTGGCCTTCGACTATTACGTAGCCCCAGCTCACGCAATAATCGAGCGTCAATACATCGCCAACAAATATGCCATGGACTTAACTAAATGCACAAGTAGATGTTTACTCGACATTTAAATATAAAAGGTCATACTCCAAAGTAGGGAGTATACCACAACAACAACAATTGACAATGATATGAATGTCACAAGTGAGTCATAATAATCTCACACCACAAATAACCAACTTACAATAATTACGACAATTTACGTAATATCAAACACACAACCGGTATAACCAAATTTTTTAACGAATCACTCGAATCATTCAAGAATTCCCAAAACACACACGTGGTCTCATAGATTATGAAATCCTAACGAACTCCGTTAGAGTCATTTTCGGTTTCTAATGAGTTCGAGTTTACGCGAATTAATCATACCGTAAACTTAGCAATTACTAACCATATTTCACATTTCTAACATGTAAACATGAGTCTTCAAACATATTCACAAAGTCAACCATGAATTTGACAAGTCAACATAATCAAACATACTCAAAATTGATGATTTCTAACATATATCACCAACTATCAAGTCTAACATGAATAACAACTCAAAATTGAGGCTTATCTTTCAAAGGATTCCCTCCCTGTTAGTGTTTGGCAGGCCTTAGGCCATGATGATTTAGGCTTGTATAGTTTTAGAAAGTAGTTATGTAGCTATTTCTTTTCCGAGGTCAGGCTCCTCTGTCCTCCCAGTTATAAGGGCAAGGCTGGTTGTCCCCCTCATGTTTGTACCTCTTTTTTTATTTAATAAAATTCTGCAGGGTGCCGTCCCTGTTTCCTAAAAAAAAAAAAAAAAAACTCAAAATTGAGGAATAACAAGGGGTAGTAGCTTACCACTTGAAGTTTCAACCCAAGGAAAGTGACATGCAAGGTAAGGGATGGCTTCTCCTAGCCAAGAGCTTCACAAAGGAAGTGTTGGATGGTGATTCGGTCTTCAATTGAGCAATTTACAAGTTTCTAACATAAACTCTCCACTTTTCTCTCTCAAGTTTGCCAAGGTTGAAGGTGAGAATGTGTGTGTAAAATGGAGTCTTTAAGTGTGTAAGAGAGACTTAGAAAGGCTGAAGACATGGTCAAAGGTTGTGGTAAATTTTCAGCCATTGGATTGAGTCAACAAGTCAAATTAAGTGAACAGAGCCCGTCGTTATGCGGGCGCGCCATGCGGCCGCATAGCATCTATGCGAGCGCACCATGCGTTCGCATAGAATCCAGTAACTTGGCAGTTTTGATGCGACTAGCCTTGTGCGCGCGCATGAGCCTCATGCGGTCGCCCTGTGCGGCTGCATGGAATCCAGATTGTTATGCTAAGGCTCTATGCGGCTGCATAGAGTCTGGGTTAGGCCAAAAACTTCTCAAAATAAGCCAAAGTAATTCTAAAACCATTCTAAGTCATCCAATGATGATACCAAACCCAAAACAAGTTCAAAACACATCCACAACACATTCCAAATCACATAAAGTGAAGCTTTAAATGCACATCAACTCAAATGCATTTAACCATGAAACTTCTAATACAATTTCATACACTTGAAACTCAATTGCAAGTGTATATGAATGAGATTTGCACATGAAATGATAGTGTTAATATAAAAGACATAACATAGTATGAATGCAAATGATGCAAACGGTGCGGGCGTTACAATTGGCAAGAAAATGAAAAGTCTTTTCACCCATCTCTTAATCATATGCATGTAAAAATGTAATGCCTTTTTTTTTCCCTTGCAAAAGCTCATTTCCTATTACAAAATCTCCTTCTCCTCAAAATCCCTCATCCTCGTTACCAGCACATGCCACTTCCCCCTTATTCTCTCCGTGTGTGTGTGTGGTCCAATCTTAGTGTACTGTGATTTTCGACCAAAATTAGAGAGAAATGGCGGACAGCTGGTAGACGTGTATCGCCATTGTTAGCTCCATCCGGTGCAAGGTGAAGAAGTGTCAAGAGGAGTGCAAAAAGAGCTGCCCTATAGTCAAAACTGGTACCCTTTTTTCCGTTCTCTTTTACAGCAGTTTCTGTTACATAATTTGCCAAGCTTATATTACCTGGCCTTGATTCATCAGTTGATTAATGATATTCGTGGCAGAAACTTGGATATGAATTCAAGGGATTGAGGTGCAACTCCATATCATAAATTTGATGTCAAACTGTATGGAAAAAATAAAATAAAAAAAAGGGTATGTTTGTGTTATAGATGCTTGCAACCTGCTTTAGCCTTATCAAATTAATTCAATTATTAGAAATCAAGATCTTATACTTAAAATTTTCATGTGTAATGCCATTTACTACTGCAAATAGTATTCCTTCGTATGATGATATGATTATGAGCCAGTGTGATGTATTATTTTGAACAGGATATGAAGTGCTTCAAAAGCTGCCGTTTGGGTATTCGGCACCCTCCAGAATCAACAACACCAACAAAATCCTTAGTGGTTTGCCAATATTTGAGTGTCACTTCTTTTAACTCTTACCTCTGAAAAACAAAGACAAAACTTAAATAAAATAAATTGAGAGTGGAGGATGCCCTCAATGCAACAAAGGTGTGTTTTGAAGCAATTCATCTAATCCATGGGATGTATTTTTGGATATGTTACCTACCTGTCATTCATTAATTTCATATGCATATAACCAATCCAAAATTTCCAACTTCCTACACGCAGCTGTTGAGGAAGGCATTGGCAGAGAAGCTGAGATTGTTTAGAGGACATTACTCATTGGGGTACCCAACGAAGTTAATTGCAAAAAATGCAAGTGTCAATGGAAGTATTGTGATCGAGAACGTAATTGTTGACTAAAATAAATCAATTTAAGTTACTATTGTGTAAATGGGTGACAGAGTTTCATGCTATTTAACTTAGGTGGGTTGATGTAAATTAAATTCATTCTCTTTAGGTATTGACGAGCAACAACCTAAAGTGTGGGGACATGCTGCAACTGGCTAATACGGGAATCTATTTCCTACTCCTAAACCTTCCCAAACTAGGGTTCATCAGTTGATGGTAAAGGGTGTTTTTTTCTTAATTATTCCAATCTTTTGCGCTCTCATTGGAAGAGGTGAGAGAAAAAGAAGAAACAACTCTTCCTGTGAAGTTGATATGTGTATATTGGCTTTGTTGCTAACCGTTTACACTTTTAATATTTCATTATTGGTTTTTTACAAAAAAAAAATGAATTAATATTTCATTATTGGGTATTCGGCACCCTCCAGAATCAACAACACCAACAAAATCCTTAGTGGTTTGCCAATATTTGAGTGTCACTTCTTTTAACTCTTACCTCTGAAAAACAAAGACAAAACTTAAATAAAATAAATTGAGAGTGGAGGATGCCCTCAATGCAACAAAGGTGTGTTTTGAAGCAATTCATCTAATCCATGGGATGTATTTTTGGATATGTTACCTACCTGTCATTCATTAATTTCATATGCATATAACCAATCCAAAATATCCAACTTCCTATACGCAGCTGTTGAGGAAGGCATTGGCAGAGAAGCTGAGATTGTTTAGAGGACATTACTCATTGGGGTACCCAATGAAATTAATTGCAAAAAATGCAGGTGTCAATGGAAGTATTGTGATCGAGAACGTAATTGTTGACTAAGATAAATCAATTTAAGTTACTATTGTGTACATGGGTAACAGAGTTTCATGCTATTTAACCTAGGTGGGTTGATGGAAATTAAATTCATTCTCTTCAGGTATTTACGAGCAACAACCCAAAGTGTGGGGACATGCTGCAACAGGCTAATACGGGAATCTATTTCCTACTACTAAACCTTCCCAAACTAGGGTTCATCAGTTGATGGTAAAGGGTGTTTTTTTCTTAATTATTCCAATCTTTTGCCCTCTCATTGGAAGAGGTGAGAGAAAAAGAAAAAACAACTCTTCCTGTGAAGTTGATATGTTTATATTGGCTTTGTTGCTAACCGTTTACACTTTTAATATTTCATTATTAGTTTTTTACAAAAAAAATGAATTAATATTTCATTATTGGTTTTGTTACGAAATACATGAATTATAATTTATAATTATTTCATTATTTTTGTTATATTTAGTCTTACTCACCCTTACAAAACTTTGAGCATACGTTAATCTCAAGTATACAATAATTTGATTCCTACTGTTACCGTGTCATAGGCACGGACACAAAATCTAGTATACAATAACTCAACTCCAATGCATAATTAAAATAATAAATAAACCAAAAACAAACAATATTTTAAAAGATAAGAAGTTGGTGGTCTTGGCTTTGCATATATAGTGACGTGAGTGAGCTCCAGCTCCTCCATGCTTATATATAAACAGATCGATGCATGCTTCAGCTTAGCTCTCTCTACATAACACATATCTATCTACCTATCCATATATCGATCCTTCTACTCCATCTGCAATATAATTAATCAAACGAGCTTCCAGCCTACCTTCCTACCTCAATCTTCATATATACTCTTGATCGAATTACCAGGTAATTTCGTATCTTCTAGCTTCTCTCTGTTTCTCTCTCTCTCTCTCTCTCACACACACACGCACACGAGCGCAAATAGATGGCAATCAGGCAAGTAGCTAGCAACACACAGTCTTTGTGTTGCCGCACTCGATACTAGGCTAGATGACATGCATGCCTGCATAAATATATATACTACAAGTGGAGTTACATATATAAAACACAATTTCATGTGTCAATTTGCTTTAACAATTTAAAGTGCATCTTATTTTTCAGGATGGAGGGAGTAATAGTTAATGTTTTCAGCACACTAGCTTGATCTGATTCACAACGTACAATACACAATTGGGGGGACGTTGGCCATCCTTTCCTTAAATTCCTTCCCTCCCCAAGTCCACACCATCCATGCATGATACTCAAAACCTGAGACTGCGACCACATGCAGATGCTTTGAGCTTCATCTCTTTCGACACAGTACTTGTTAAAGAACTATAATTGAAAATACTTGACATCTGATCAACTCTCAAAACCAAAGTATACTCCCAGGCCAATATTACTGTATATTTCTAAACCCCCCAATTATTATTATTTTTAAATATAGTCTCTTAGCAAGTTTAATTCCAGCTCGATGAATGGGCCCACAATTATATATTAATTGTGAGAACTTGAACTGAAACAAATTTGTCATATATAGCAATAAAGCTATTAAACTATATATAGTCCTACCATGCATAATTTCAAGTAATTGAAACCTACTCTCTATCAGGCTCAACCATAAATGATTTCTTTTTATCTACAGACATACATTTATGTTTCTTAATTAATTGTTACTGAAATTCATGCATGCATGAATGATTAGATCAGAATTGAAGTAGCTAAGCTAGCCAGGAATCAGCAAATAAGCAATGTGGAGGCTGAAGATAGCAGAAGGTGGCAATGACCCATACTTGTACAGTACAAACAACTATGTAGGGAGGCAGACATGGGAGTTTGATCTTGATTATAATGGGACCCTTGAAGAAAGAGCCAAGGTTGAACAAGCTCGTATTGATTTCTGGAACAACCGTTACCAAGTTAAGCCTAGCAGTGACCTCCTTTGGCGTTTTCAGGTCACTCTCTAGCTTTCTCATCCATTTTATTCACACATCATCATCATCATCATCATGCATCTTTATGTATAAACTAGTGCACATGCATCTACTTGGCCGCATGCAAGCTCTCTAATCTAAACATGCGTTACATACTTTGCTACGTACCTCTCTAATTTGTTATAACTAGACAAACTTTTGGGTTATAAGTGTATTTGGATTCTTATGTTAAGTTTTACAAGTATTACTGGCCTTCCAAAAGTGATAAGTTATGAACACATGTATGTTCAGTAATGGACTCAGATCAGAGCTTCTCCATTTGGCTTGGTTCTCGCTCACAACACGTCGTTACTTTAATAAGACACATCCAATAGTTTCTATAAAACTCGATATTTTGATATGTACATTCAGTTTTTCAATACTCCATTCGTTCCTAAATTATTTGCATATTTGATTTTTTGGAGTTAAATTGAATGTTTTTCAAATAAAATTTGACGTATATCTTTTTCAAAACCATAAAACATGTAACTCGTAGTACTATTTTAGTATTACGAGTTACGTGTTTTATAATTCTGAAAAAAAATAAAATTATATACGTCAAAGTCTCATTTGAAAAATACTCGGTTTGACTAAAAAAAGTGACAATAATTTAGAAAACCGGAGGAATATTACATTTGTACATTAGTAGTTTGACATGGACGTTGTAAGTTGAATGTATAAGAGTAATAATAGGGATCAAAATATTTTGTACAAACATCTCATTTCAATCTAGCTGGCAAAGCATATGGTTGACTAAGTATCACATCACTTAACTGGTGATGTTAGTTTTACAAATCATATGTTTTACAACTAGATTCTGATGAAATATATGAACAAAAAAGTTAGATACCTATCATTTTACGTCAATGACAAGGATTCTAACCTTTTATTTCAATTTATGTGGCAAGATATGCGTGTGATAGGTTAGACACCAAATAAATTAACCTATAGAGCCACAGTTTTAACAATCACATAATATAACCTCTTAATTTGGTTCGATTGTAGTCTACAGCAAGTCAACGTATTTATGAGGTTATTACAGTGGGGCTATGTTATTGTCGGTCTACTTTTTAACTAATGCATACCAACTATTCCCTCGTACCTAAATTATTATTTTGTTTAATATTTTTATTAAATAATATATTTTTAAATACAAATTTAATGTATATAATTTTTATTTTTTTTTAAATTATAAAACACGTAATTTATATTTTATAATTTATAAAAATGATAAAAAAATAAACATCAAATTTACATTTAAAAAATATTTTGTTTAATTACCAAAAAAAAAATCAAATAGGATGATAATCTAATAATGGAGAGAGTAATATTTTATTTTACTGGCATAGATGTTTCTTACATTATGCAGTGAAGTGTTCTAATTAAAAAATCAAGTGAAAATTACATGTATCCTAGTTTAAGTATTCCTAGTTTGGTATGATAGAGTTTGTTGTTTAAGTATTCCTAGTTTGGTATACATGTATCCTTAGAAATTCAATATATGCATTTAGTAATCTAATTATGTTCATTGTATAACTTGAATTAGCAAATATACCTACTAAACTACCTAGTGTTATATTAAAATCATTGTATCAACCTCATTAATGTATTGATGCATTCTACTCCCTCCGTTCAAAATAAAGAGTACACTATTCTATTTTGAGATGTTTTACATAAAGAGTGCACTTTCAAATTTATGTCTATAATCTTCAAAATTTTACAACATTACCCTCCATAAACATTTTAACTATGCTAAAGCATTTTTGTAATTATGAAAAATTCTAATGATATTTATATATCTCTTAATTGCTCCCTCCTGTTTGACTTTTTTTTGGTCAAACAAGATGTTTTTCAAATGTAAATTTGATGTATATTTTTTAAATTTTTCCTAAAATCATAAACACGTAATTCGTAGTACTTTTAAAATTCTATGAATTGTTGTTTTATGATTTTGAAAAAAATAGAATAATATACATCAAATTTACATTTAAAAAACATCATGTTTGACAAAAAAAAGTCAAACATGACAATAATTTAGGAATGTGGAGAGTATTAGATTTTTCAAACGTGGGCTCTTTGGGTAAAACGAAGAGAGTAGTTAGGGCGAAAATAGATAAGTTGTGAATGAAGAGGTTCTGAATCGAAATTAACAAAGACATGCAACCAAATCAATTGGACTGTGGTCAAGTGGTACTAAGGGTCGTCCGTCAGACCTATAAGAGACGAGTTCAATCCCTGCAATTGTAGCCTTTAAACCTAAATAAAAAAAAAATGCAACCAAGGTTAACGACAAGAAGTTAGTGAAGCATGTCATTTTATTCTCTTTTTTTTCGTCTTTTTTCTTTTTTCTTTTTGGTTTTTATGGTTTGATCATTAAGTTGGTTTACTAGAGTCAGTTTGCGTGTATTTTAACATAATCCATCTTCATGAATATATATATATATATATATATATATATATATATTCAAAATATTCAGCAGCAAACTAGACGAGAAAAAGTGATAGAATTAATAGGAGTTTATAGTCATAGTTATTTAATTATTCTAAAAGCTATAGGGTTAAAGCCAATTTAGTCCGATGAAACACTAGTTTAACGTTTGCTAAGGGGGAATTTAAGTTAAGCTAGCCTAGTATGAAAAGATTTTTGTGACCATAATAGCTCCAAAAGCTTAAAATGATCAAAATTTATTTCCAACCGTTGTCAGTGGACAAAGCAAGCCTTTAGATCTTTGACACGTGGTAATACATTTTTATATTTATTTATTTATATTTTATTTTTATTTTAACAAAGAAACATTTATACCACCAAGTAGTGGAGGCTTCATATTATGGGATAGGATTAATTGTAGCCTTCCCGCCAAAAAGAAACTCCCTAATTATCTTTCTTACTAGGTTTCGGACATTGTCGTCTTACAGCAATCTTCTTTGCATTTTTTTGTCTATCATTTGTATCCAATTACTATATATATATATATATATATATATATATATATATATATATATAATGGTTGAACATGATGTAATGCAGTTTCTAAGAGAAAAAAACTTCAAACAAACAATACCTCAAGTGAAGATTGAGGATGGTGAAGAAATTACCTACGAGAAAGCCACAACCACATTGAGGAGAGCCGTCAACTTCTTTGCAGCCTTGCAGGCCAGCGATGGCCACTGGCCTGCTGAAAATGCCGGTCCTTTGTTTTTCCTTCCACCCTTGGTACTAACTTGATCCTTCTATGCAAACCATATTCCATTCACACATGTCGTATCAAAAGTGAAGCGTTCCTCCTTCCATATATACAGTATGCAAAAGCAATGGCTAATTGATCTCTTTTTCTGTTTCCGAAACAAAAAAAACTGCAGGTCATGTGTGTATACATTACTGGACATCTCAATACTGTGTTTCCTGCAGAACATCGCAAAGAAATTCTAAGATATATATACTGCCATCAGGTACACAATTTTGTGGTTTTAGTTTACCAAATGCACAATGTTGAATATAGTTTATTCCAGATATAAGAAAATATGAGTTCATTACACAACTAGTATTTCCTCGAAGAATTATTTTTGAAGAATATATGTAATCAGAAAAGGTTTTGTCCTTTATCTTTTGAAGTGAGTTCTATAATAGGGAAATTATATTTTTGACCATCGTACTAATTGGGGGCGACTGATTTTATCAACGTACTTTTAATATCCCAAATGTTCTCAATTTAGGTGCGATTTCGTCTCTGCTGTCGAGCTCCATCTAGAAAACTAACTGTCATGCTGACGTGGATCTTTCTAAGAGTAAGAAAAATTATGTTAACGGTAAAGGGTCCAAAATGATACTTGTAGAAAATGGAGGGCACCAATAATTTTTTTTTCTCTCTCTCAATCTCACAAACCAGAAACATAGTTCAACCCCAAATCAAATTGAAGAGAAATTTAACCCAAATCAAATCCCTCCCACGACAAGTTGAAGAACAATCAGGAGACTTATACGCTACAATGATACACAAAGACAACGATCAAGACTTTTTGTGGTTTCAGAAATTTGTGTACAAGTGCTGGCCCTTAATCTCCCCTCATTGGTATCTCATAATGCTTCCGCTAATTAACAAAAAGAAAACTTGCAATTCTTGGGATTGTTTGGGTTGCTTTGTTTAAATCACTTGTAAGGTGTGTGTCAAGGTTTTCATAGGGTCTCGATTTTCATTGATAATGTGTAGTCGGTCATGGTGGAAATTTCAGTTCATAACGGGAGGGATTTGATTTGGGAATTAATTTCTCTTCAATTTGATTTGGGTGATGAACTTTCTGGGTGTGAGATTGAGAGAGAGAGAAAAAAAATATTATTGGTGGCCCCCATTTTCCACAAGTATCATTTTGGACCCTTTACTGTTAATCTAATTTTTACCGTTAGAAAGATCCACGTTAGCATCGCCGTTAGTTTTTGGATGGAGCTTTGACGGCAGGGACAACATCGCACTTAAATTTCCAATTAGTACGATGGTCAAAAATATAATTTTCCCACTATAATATCAACCAATTTGACCCATTTTCAAAGCATGTTAACAGAGTTAAAAATTCATCCTCCATTAATAAAAAATGCTGACTTTGCCTCTGTATACCAAATTACTATCTGAAATTTTCTATCATGTTACAGAATGAAGACGGAGGGTGGGGGCTACATATCGAGGGCCATAGTACAATGTTTTGCACGGCACTCGGCTACATATGTATGCGCATACTTGGAGAAGGACCTGAAGGTGGTCAGCATAATGCTTGTGCCAGAGCAAGAAAATGGATCCTTGACCATGGTAGCATAACTGCCATACCCTCCTGGGGCAAGACTTGGCTTTCGGTAAGACCATTTTGTACATGAACTCAAGATCAAGTCTCATCATTGGAAATAAACCATGTAAAAAAAATAAATAAATTCTCATACTTGCCAAGGAAACTTGTGTCTAATGCTCCTTTCTTCAGATACTCGGGGTTTATGAATGGTCAGGAAGCAACCCCATGCCACCAGAGTTTTGGATCCTTCCTTCTTTCCTCCCTATGCATCCAGGTCTGCGCAATGAATTTACTAATGTTAATGCCTAAATACATGTTTTGTTTAGTGACAAGGTTTTTACTCGTGTAGATCATTTGGAGCTGCTAAATGAATAACTGAACTGATTCATACTTGTTTCAGAGTTCACACTTAGTTTAATATTTTCAACCCCTTAATGCAGCAAAAATGTGGTGCTACTGTCGGATGGTTTACATGCCTATGTCATATCTATATGGGAAAAAGTTTGTTGGTCCAATCACTCCTCTGATTTTGCAACTAAGAGAAGAACTTTATGCTCAACCCTATGATGAAATCAATTGGAAAAAGACACGCCATGTGTGCGCAAAGGTACACACAAGGATGATGATGTTACTGTACAGTGATCAGTGTTCAACTGGTTCTTCACTCAAATGAAACTCACTATTTCCACATACTTTTCATTGCAGGAGGACCTATACTACCCTCATCCTTTAATACAGGATTTAATGTGGGATATGCTTTATATTTTCACTGAGCCATTCCTGAATCGTTGGCCTCTTAACAAACTGCGGGAGAAAGCTCTTCAAACAACCATGAAACACATACACTACGAGGACGAGAATAGTAGATATATCACCATTGGTTGCGTGGAAAAGGTAATTAGGCGTTTAAACAAAACGCATACCCTGATACACATGATCCAAAAACTAAAACTATGAACATTAAATGCATGCACGGGATAATAATGGAAAGGAAAAGGATCTGAACATTATTACCTTTGTTCAGGCTGCTTATGATTTCTCAATTGATTTGAGTAGGTGCTATGCATGCTTGCTTGTTGGGTTGAGGACCCAGATGGTGATTATTTCAAGAAGCACCTTGCGAGGATCCCAGATTATATATGGATTGCTGAAGATGGAATGAAGATGCAGGTTAGAACACCTACTTATTTACAGAATCTTATAAAGTTTCTAGGAAAGTAAAATGCCACAAATCCAACAGAAACCTTGATTATCATTAGTAAAAGGACAAATGTTATGGAGAATGTTATTGTCACAGTGATTTTCACAAATCAAGTGATCCCGTAAGAAGTTGTACTTTTAGCAAAAGATTCTATCCTCAGATATGAGCTACTGTTTCCTAACTTATTCACTTCCTTTTATGTGGAGAACTCTTAAAGCGAAGCATCAAATGTTGATTCTCTAGTGGTTGCTGAAGTCTCGTGGTTTATCACTAATATGCAGAGTTTCGGTAGTCAAGAGTGGGATACAGGTTTTGCCATTCAAGCGCTCATTGCAAGCAATCTCACCCAAGAAATTGGTCCTACGCTTAAGAAAGGACATGATTTCATAAAAAAGTCTCAGGTTTGCTTTTTCAATCCTTAAAACACATTTTCTTCAGTTTTCCTTGAAACCTTCTTACGAGATTTTCCATGTAATACTGCTCTTTATCTACTCAAAAACTTCTTATAGGTCAAGGATGATCCTTCAGGTGACTTCAAAAGCATGCACCGCCACATTTCTAAAGGATCATGGACATTTTCAGATCAAGATCATGGATGGCAAGTTTCTGATTGCACTGCAGAAGGATTGAAGGTGTCTAATACTGCTCAGGAACCTCAATCAATAAATAGGTTATATATGCCACCAGTAGCAACAATAAATGGGGTCTCTAATTGTTTCTTTTTCCATTTGTATACTTCAGTGTTGCCTTCTTTTCTCAATGATGCCACCAGAAATTGTTGGCGAGAAAATAGAACCTCAGCGATTATATGATGCAGTTAATATTTTGCTCTCCCTACAGGTATAGATGAATTTTACAACACTCTACCTTTGTCAATCCATTAACCCAAAATTATATTATTTTCTGTTGATACAAGAAACCATTTTAAGGTAAGCTGGCATAGCAGTCCTTTTAAGGTCTAAACAATTATTTTAAAGAAAACGTGTTCACTTGTGCTTTAAATGTAATAACAATACAATCAAATGAAAGAGTTCTTAACTACTTACAACCAAATCGTTCTACAACTATAATAGTTGAAAAATGCTAATTTGCTGACCTTGTATTGTAGAGCAAAAACGGTGGTTTAGCAGCTTGGGAGCCTGCTGGATCCTCGGAGTGGTTGGAGGTAGATATTCCTAATATCATAGAAGACATAATACAATCGTCAATATTGTTTTAGATGAAGCATTATCTTCCACATTTTTCAATATACTTTGGTAATTGATATATTCTCTTGTTATCCCCTAGTTGCTAAATCCTACAGAGTTCTTTGCAGACATTGTCATCGAGCACGAGTAAGATATCAAATCTTTAATAGCTCTGTATACACCTTGTCATGAATATATGTGATAGACTAAAAGAACTACTTTCTCTTAGGTATGTTGAGTGCACTTCAGCAGCAATTCAGGCACTAATACTCTTCAAGAAGCTATACCCTGCGCATAGGAAGAAAGATATTGATAGTTTTATTAAAAATGCTATGAGATACCTTGAGGACATTCAGATGCCAGATGGTTCATGGTACTTTTTCTCCTCCGAAGCATAAAAAGACAGCAGAAAAAATATAAAAAGGGGCTCCTTTCTTCCTCTTCTTCAAATTTTTTTCCTCTCTTTTTTTCCCTAATCATGAAGCAACACTTACGTAGGTATGGGAACTGGGGAGTGTGCTTCACATATGGAACGTGGTTTGCTCTTGGAGGGCTAGCTGCCTCAGGCAAAACATACAACAATTGCCTAGCAATTCGTAAAGCTGTTGTTTTTCTCCTAAAGTCACAGCGGGAAGATGGCGGTTGGGGAGAAAGCTATGAATCCTGCCCAAACAAGGTAACTCTACAATATAAGAATAATAAAAGATATTAACAATGAAAACTATTTGATCATTTTGAGTCAAAGGGCGGTTTATTGAGCTACTTCTGTTAGGGTCGCAGGGTAATCTGTAGAAAGTTTCTAGCAGGTAAAATCATGAATTGGGAACTAGTAATTTGGTTATTTATAAAATCTCAAGATTCCCAGCATATCAAGCACAATGGTAGTACACCAAAAATGATAAACGTCCAACTGTCATGGTTATCTCGTTGATCTCATGGTTTCTATTGAATCTTGATTAAGCCTTTAATTGAGTAAGTAATGTCTGAGTTCAACTATTGAGTTCAACTAGTTGAGTAAGTAAGTAATGATTGGAGTGCTTGCGACACGTGTCACTATTTCTGTCTTAATAGTATTTGATCTCCCATCTAATTTTTCTTTTTCCTTCTTTTTTCACCTTCTAATGTTCAAGTTCCAGTGAACATTATAAAAGGCTTATAAAATGGAAAAATATGCATCTGTTTTCAATTTTTCATTGTTTTGTAACTCTGTAAGAATGTAGAAATTGAAGGCATAAAATACATCTGGCAATATTTGATTGAGTGAAACAATAGACGTGATTAAGGAGACACACAGAAACAATATAAGTATATGTGAATACACCCACACACAGAAACACATACACATACATTTCAACCACAACTTGTCTCACTTGCTAAGCTTAAACTTTTGTTCTCATGTGTGATAAAGGAATACACACCTCTGGAAGGAAATCAATCGAATTTGGTACACACTGCATGGGCCATGATGGGTCTAATGCATTCTAGGCAGGTCAGTTTGTTATTTCTTAAATAAATAATTTCAACTACACCCTATTATTGTCACTCTTCGTTTCCAGTAATATGTACTTAGCAATATCTATCCAAGATTTCTGAAGATTTTTACAATTTCCCCCTGATAGGCGCACAGAGACCCAAAACCACTTCACAGGGCAGCAAAATTGTTGATCAACTCTCAGATGGAAAATGGTGATTTTCCCCAACAGGTAACCTATAAAGGCAAAGAAGTGGAAGTAATATACTGCTACTTTAGCTTTTTCTTCCACAACTCTCTAACAATGATAGGACTGTTAATGGCAGGAAATCACTGGAGTTTTCATGAAGAACTGTATGTTGCACTATGCGGTGTATAGGAATATATATCCATTGTGGGCTCTCGCGGTATATCGCAAGCATGTTCCACTGCCATAAGCACATAAGATATATGCTGTTTACCAACTATTCCATATTAATAATAAAACCTCATGTGCTCCATTCACACAGTTCTGCATTAGAGTGACAAATATCTACAACTTGATTATTACCAATCCGTCTAGAGCTGCCCTCGTTCATGGAACTTTACAGAATGTTGGTATGGAGAGAGTGTGATCTGAGGGTTGTAATATTATCACTCTTTTTCTTCTTGTTTTTCCTTGCTGTACCTTAATTGCTTTATCCTGGACCTTATTTCAGCTTTCGTATTAAATATTTAATCCTTTATAGTAATTTGTGCTTTGTTCATGGAAATTGAGATTTAAGAATTCACATGATGAGTTTTTGGATTGAAAAACCGAGAGAGAGAGAGAGAGAGAGAGAGAGAGAGAGTTTTACGAATGGGGCGGAGAATGCACAATTAACGGAGGACAAAATGTCCATCATACGTGAAAAAAGTGGGAAAATGGGGAAAGATGAGAAGGAAAACATTGAGCCCTCAAAACTGGCCCGTCAAGGAATTCAACACCTTCCAATTCAAACAAATATCTGTGATCGCTACCCCTGAAAGCACCCATAGCTGATACCTTTAGGGACAATATATAAACCACCTTCTCCCTCAAATGCGGTAGGGAATAACCCTAGCATCTGAAAATCCTCGAGTTCCTTTCTACCTGTTAAGTTACCAACTCATGTAAAAGCTTAAGCTGTTACACGAGGCTCAACAATGTATATCAAGCTTAACACTCACCCTCATGTGTGACATGTACACACTAACAAAGGTGCCTCACTAGGGACCTCATAAACCAAACAGGTACCATCATGTGCCCTCAAAATTCTGCGGGAAACAAATGTAGGCGAGCTGAGTTGGACCCAAGACCTTGCCAAACCTAGGCTATCATACATCTTAACTTACCACTCATTAAAAGCTTAGGCCGTTAGAGAGGGGTTCAATAATGTATATCAAGCTTAACACTATCCGAAGTTAGGTCCCAGAATGCCTGCAACACCACAAAGTCTACGGGTACATATTACTCCAAAACCAGAAAACTCTGTAAGAAGCAAGGCTTCCACCAAAGAAGAATAAAAACAAGGATTCCCAAGCACACGAAATGGCAGAGATCATAAGCTTCACACCACATGGAAATGAAAGAAGAGGTTGGCATAATTCTCCATTTGGCACCTGCGCAAAACAAGAATATTCAGGAAAGGATTGGTGAGGCCTACATTTCTGCCTCCAATCATTGGTGTTCAATCAGCCACATCAAGACACTAAGCAAAGCTTAAAGCTTACGAGGCATCTTAGCTTAATAGATATAGGAGGCAAGAAGGAAATATTGGAGTCTGGACCGAGCCAGGAAAGAGATAAACCACTGAAAAAATACATTCCAAAAAAAATCCAAAATCCAAGAGCGATGAGTTGGGCATGAATGAAGCGATAAGGGAGAAATATGGCCAACAAAGAAGCAAGCTGCTCTGCCTTCCGATCGTCAAGATTGCGAACAAAAAAACTGGAAATCCGAGGATACATTAACACCATTCTTAAGAAGGAACGGCTAGAAAAGGGTGCCTCAGTGTAAGGAAGAGATTTTATGGATACTTGGAACGGAAATTGAGAAAGGTGCTTCCCCAATGCACTAGTCCTCACAAAACCAAGCACCAACCCCATTTCCAACCAAAAATCAAACCATCTTTACATGAATGCACTATGTGTGTGCTGACCATGGACCATATGCTTGTATTCATGACTATGAGCCCATGCCTCCGTTTGGACACGCTAATGATAGTTTTTTCCATTATTAACAAAAAGTATTGCTTTACCTCTAAAATACCAAAAACAAAAACAAAAAAAATGAACAAACAAAACCAAACCCTATACTAAAGCATTTTTGTCTGCGTCCATCTATGTTACGATATTTTCATTTATCATAAATTAACCAAAAGAACGAAAACAATATCTTAACACGTGTTCAAGTTAAGCCTTATTCAATGATAAGCATTGCTATTTATTTTAACATTGATGTTGATCAGGATACATAAATGGTTACAATTGCAAATTATAACAATAACAAAAGCAATTTAATCTTCAAGAATGAGAGGGCATCCAACTTCAGGGACGAAGACTTACGAATTATGAGACCGAGTTATTCCACCTTTTTCTCATGCATCTTTTCTGTCATGTGATCGGGGTTTCAAACCCTTAGAGCTTCAGTCATCAAAGATCTACCATGTCCATCACCTAAAAAAAGTTTCCAGCGTTACTGAATCACTGTGCCATCCTCAGACCTTCCATCTTAAGCAGCTAAAGGCCCAGGTAATCCAACCGTGGTTTTCTTTCACGAATAAAGACAAGGAAGCCTTCTTGGTTCTTATGATATCTAAGTTCTCTTGTCCTTCAGAAAGTTCAATTTTTAGTTTATAGTTCCTTCGTCCATTGGCCCTACCCATACGCCTGCTACCCAATTTCCATGTTGAGCTGTCATTCCAATCAACCTGCCTCCGTCGAGCCTCCCTCTTCTCTTACTCTAAACATAATCCAGCACCTGCCAACACCAAAGTGGGCAAAGTGAAACTCTAGGAAGCAATTGAGTTTTACTCAAGAGTATTAGATCATCAATGCAGGCAAACCCAGATGGCTAATAGGATGGATTTGGGAAGATAAAAAGAAATACTATTTAAAAAAAAAAAAGAATATTAAAGATTGAATACTATTTAAAATCAAGAATATTAAAGATTGATACAAACCTTTCTCGACCTGTACAGTTTTCTGTTCAAAAAAAATATTGGTACTAAGCTTCTGAAAAGTTCGGTTAAATTGATCAGTCAGTGTCATTCAAAGTTCTTCATGGTCTTTCTCCTTATGGGGATCTCAACAAAACAAACCAATTATTTATTCCTAAAAAGGTTTTCGTTGTTTGTGCTATCCAAATATAGATGCTATGATCATAATAAATCTTAATTTATTGTGAAACTCCAACAGGCAATTGAGTTTCACTCCAGCAAGCCGTTGAGATTTACCCTGTCGAGCCTTCCCCTTCTCTTACTCTAAACATAATCCAGCACCTGCCAACACCAAAGTGAGCCCAAAGTGAAACTCCAGCAAGCAATTGAATTTTACTCGAGTAATAGATCATCAATGCAGGCAAACCCAAATTGACAAGAAGACGTATTTGGGAAGATCTATTAGGACTTATAAAAATTGATTGTTAATTTGATATGAGAAGAAAATTTAACTGTGTGCTGAAAATGTTGCAAAATCGTATCCCAGTGAAAGCTTAGACTCAGGTAACCAAAATTCCAAAGATGTTGCTTTGACGTGGCTAACCAGTGTGCCTGATCCAGAGCTGTCAACTTTGCCAGTTTAGGTCGTTCTGCATCACTAAAACTACAGATCTTCTCTCTGCATATACCTCCATCACTTGGCAAGAAGAAAGACATTAAATTAGCAGAAACCTTCCTCACTAGCCACCATTTTCAGAGACAGCCTCAGCAACCAACACCACCACAACTTGAATCCTGTTACCAATAGCCCATCACCATCAACCATCGGAAACCAACATTAAAAACTGATACCACTACCATATCACCAGAGAAGACCGCCACTACCCGTTAACCTGCCAACTCTACCCTCCCTCTTCCCCCCACCCCCAAACCCACCCTTTCAACTTGGTTCAGCATATTTGCAGCTTCCCCTCACTTCCGTATAAGCACACCAATTAGCCATTAGATTTGATGTGACCCAGCAAAGGAAGACAGACTGCACTCATAACAAAAGGCTGAATCACGATGATTAGGTGCAAGATTCCCACAATACCTTCTTCTTCTTCTTCTTCTTCTTTTTTTTTTTTTTTTTTTTTGTGATAAAATTAGAAATTTTATAGATCAAGGATAAGATACAAGAGGACAGACTAGAGTCCATCAGAAAAGAAACAGGAGACAAAAGAAGAAGAGAAAAAGACACAAAAAAAATCTAAATATGATCCCCTTGCTGACACCAAGACAGATGTCAGAAAAACAACCTTATCCCACAACAGAGTCATTGATAAAACATAATCCCAGAAATCCTGGAGTTACGCTCCGTTCAAATGCACCAAAGAATAGTGAAAACCCCACACTGCCACAAAATAAAACCATCATCTCCTCGCCCAAAACCTTTAAACATCATCAGAAGAAAAGATGCAATTGAGGCAGGACTACCCAAGCCTCACCAACCACCCCAAATAGATTATGCCAATGGAAACGGGCACCTCCATAATGAAGAAACAAATTATCATAGGATTCAGAATAATTCTTATGGGTCACACACCAATCCGGGAAAATCCTCTTGTTCGCGTGACGCTTTTGCAACATGTCATTAGAATTGAGTTTATGAAGAACCAAAGACCAAACAAAAGCTCTAAACTCTTATCTCGAAAGGAACCCGAGCATTCCAACTAAAGGAAGACAAGTGAAATGGAGACTGGTTCATAGTTATTAAAGGCGAAAAGCGAGAAGCGGGCGAGAGGTGCCTTTTTCGGGCGAGAGGCGAGGCGAGAGGCGGGCGAGCAAAAGGCGAACAAGTCAATAATTAAGAAAAAATACTTTTAAAGTGTTATATCTTGTAATTTTTTTCATAAAATAATTATAAATAAAAGTAATTCATGTAACTCAATCCACAAATGGTAATAATAACACTATTTTCAGCTTTAAGGTTTTGTATTTATACGAAAAACTACATTTTTTTTCTTGAAAATCAAAATGTAATAGGTATATTCTAAAAAATATAGACAAAAATCTTCTAGATCCACTTCAAACTAGTCAAACACTTTGGATCTAACATCTGCAGGTGCCGGCGACCCTGTCTGTCATCTCCGGCGAAGATTCCGGCGAAGATTCCGGCGCCGGCCAAATTTTCCGGCGAGATCCGGCGGTGAAAAGTATAGATCTGTGAGCGTCTCCTCAAGGCGAAGACATCTGTGGCCTTGGATTGGACAAATATTAGGTTGATTTGTCTAGATCTAAGAAAATATGTTGAGATCTAAAAAAGAAAAATTCAAATCTGGTCAAATTTTGGTTTGGGTTCGCCTTAGGTCGCCTTTCTTCGCCTCTCGCCTCTCGATTAGGCGAGAAAGGCGTACGCCTGGGGTCGCCTTTGTCACATCGCCTCGCCTGAGTACCTCCGGGCGACATACCCTCGCCTCGCCTCGCCTCTCGCCTCAGGCGAGCCAGGCGATCGCCTTTAATAACTATGGACTGGTTACGATACTGGATCAAATGAAAAATAAAAGAACGACAAGACTAGTGACCAGAACCCTCAACCCAAACCCGAGAGTCAGAATCCAATGAAAACCTCACAGAGTATCAAGAAAAATGACCACCTCATCTGCCTCCCGATCATTAAGATGACGAAAGAAGTGAAAATCCCAACAACTATCATTGTTCCCTCACCTCAACAGAAATAGGAGCTAAATGAACTGACGAGAGACGGAACAGCTGAGGAAAAACATACTGCAACGAAATGTCCTCCAACCAGAGATCTTCCCACAGAGAAACAAGGAATAACACTGATGGATAAACCTCCAAGGGCTTCTGTTAGTCACTGAACTAGCATCCTACCCATTTTGGAGCATCCCAGATTTGCTCTTGATCACTTTATGCCAAATAGACCGTGGTTCCCGGGTAAAGTGCCAAAACCACTTACTCTCATAAGTGAGACGTCCTGACAAATCATAATACTTCCCAAGAAATTTCAAATTCAAATTTCACAACCATCCCTTTTCATAAATTTCAAACTTCTATGTTAAGTTTTAAAAAAGGAATATATTATAAAGAGATTTCTATCGGAGAACTTTGATACTCTCGTGAACTCTCAAATTCAAATTTCACAACCATCCCTTTTCAGGGGTGAAAGCATTCATTACTCCTTATGTGGGTTGCTTGGCAGCCATGTTTATTTTGGGTGTGGGGGAGGAGGGATGCTAGTGAATTGAGAGTCGACCACTTGTAATGAGTTAGAACCTAAGTACGTCTTGTTAACTTGATTATTTTTTGTAAAAAAGAGAAAATTGCATTCAATTATGAGGATGTTAGGGTGAATTTGTAATTCTAAGTTCATGTGACGGTAACAATTGGGTTTGATTGAATAAGAATTGTAGTTTTATTGATTGCAAAAATTAGGCCATTTAAGAAGAAACAAAGATCTTAGGAAGTAAAACATCACTAATCAAAAAAAGCTTTTTAATTCGAAATTCACATGAAAAAGTAGAATACCTTCTATGATCTTACAGAAGTAGCTTAGATCCACAGCTGATTGTAAGCCAAGTTGCTGAAAATGAAGGATTGCATCAGTGCATCAGCACTAAGAAAGAATACCACAATGGCATTATCAATGTTCGAAGAGGCCCAAATCAGTTGAGAGTAGATAGAGTAGAGGACAACATGTGCTCCTTTTATAATTCAAAGGGAACATCTTACTGCTGCAGCACCAAAAGAGAGAATACTGACCAATGCAATATCTGAAGAAGCTGGATTCCATTAGACTTCACTGTTGAGGAAATACTCTCCTACTACAATGTAGGGGTCCCGATTAGAATATGAATAGATTATTTAGATTACCATCCACAATCTGCAATATGTAATGGCCCAAATAATTGTTGTGTTCACTCCTCAATTAGAAAGGAGCCATAGACACTCGTCATCAGAAATAATACTATTAAACAGTAATATGAGACATTCAACTATTATGGTGACCAGGAATCACCTTATACCATGATTTAGAACATAAAAGTTATCAGCTATAGCAAAAGGGGCTGCACATGAATGATGTGAGTATGAATATGTAAATTAGATACAGAGAATAATGTTTGCCATTCAGATTCATGTTTGTTTAGCAGAAGAGCGTATATAGGAATGAAATAATCACAAGAAAACCCTTGAACAAGATACCAGAGAAGAGCTAGGCCAAAGACATGATTTTATAAGAGGAAAGATCCAACAAAAACAGGTCTTCAGATCGCCCAACCTCTTTAAAATGGTTGAGCTTCATCATAGTTGTCGTTTGGAAGGACAATCGGAAATTCTCCTTATTTGGCATTCTGGCACTTGTCTGAAGTGATTTGAGATGATAATAAGCATAACTAGAGTAAGAACATTATTCTCGGCAATTTCAGTTGATCACTGTATATTTTCACCAACTCAAACATTCTGAACAACAATTAGGTTATCCCATTTTCTCCCCCAGAAACTTCAATGAACAAGGAAACAAGTGCTCCTCGTTTAAATCTACAACAAAGTTCGCCAATGTAGGTATCATTCTCTACTTGTAGTTATTGACAAAGCTAAGAGTGAACTGGGTACTGCCAACAGTTGGACCAAATATTTTTGGAAGTTTTGATCACTAAATAGCCTAACTTTTGTGGCTCTTTCAAATTTTTGATGATTTTCAATTAGACTGTAACTGATTCAGCCACAATTTGAAAAATAGGCACATTTGCATATGCATTACCAATAATCCCCACAAGAACAGATGCCATCCCTAAAGTGGTGAAAGCGGTGAGAGTCCCTCAGAATTATCAGCCTACCCACAATCTTTGATATGTGCTTAATTGCAGTGTGACAGTCTGTGCAAATCCTTAAGTTCTTTATCACACGGATTGGTCTCCCAGCTGGAATGGTCAGGATTCCAAATGCCACAGCCAATTTTTCACTATGATACTTGAGCATATGCTCCTTTTCCTCCTCTTCCACATCATGTAAAACCAATTTTGTTGAAGAAAGATAGCCCTCCACTTTCAACCGCAAATCCAACTCTTCCAAAAAGGCATATATTCTGGTGGTCTCTGGATGGGTGGAATCCCCCACTGAAAAGGTGTGAATCTTGTCTTGTACTTCAATCCAACTGTACCCAGGTACCTTCCTTACCCCTGTATCCCTCATCTTCAATCTCATCTTACCAACATCAGTCCATCTTCCTGAAGAAGCATATAAATTTGATAGAAGAACATACATTCCTGCATTATCAGGCTCCATCTGGAAAATTATCTCGGCAGCCTTCTCTCCCAATTTGGTGTTGCCATGAATCCTGCTGGCACCAAGCAGAGCACCCCATGCAGCACCATCTGGTTCAAAGGGCATATCTTTCATTAGATTTTGGGCATCATCTAGGCGCCCAGCTCGACCCAGAAGATCAATCATGCATGTATAGTGCTTTGGATTCGCAGTAATGCCATAATCATGATTCATTGAATGAAAGTATTCCATGCCTCTATCCACCAACCCAGTATGACTGCATGCAGATAGCACGCCAACCTGTGCATTTACAATTATGATAAACTGGTGAAAAACTGTTAAGCGTATATGTCATGCTGCTATCAACAAATGAAAAGGCTAAGCAAGAAGAAACAATACGAGTGTTAATGAAAGATGTCAACCGTATTTAAGGTGTCCTAAACCTTTTACTTCAAAGGAGAGGGGCTTAAACTAAGAGTGAGCAGTGGGCTAGAGTAGAGATAACTCTGTCTCACACGTCACCAGAAACACAAATTACGTCATTTGAAGAGTAGTCAATAAATAATTTATGTTTCTTATGACGTGTGAGATCGAGTTATCTCTGTTCTAGCCCACTGAAGTAAAAGGTTTAGGACACCTTATAAATGGTTGGCATCTTTCACTAACACTTATATAAAAATAGATTCACTGTGTCATAGCTGCTAGAATCAATTAAAAGAAAATGGCTATCCACACTGAATGAGTTTCGGAACTGGGTCAATACTCAAGCATTCCCACATATTTCCTCACTTTGTTTAAATCCTGGTTCAGGCTGCTTTCTGTTTCAGAGAAGATGATGAGGGACTTTATTTGGTCAAGGCTAGATAAGAGAGTCATCTGGTTAACTAGGAGACAGTTCCCATGCCTCTAAGAAGATTTGGGTGTGGGTAACCTGGTGTTCAAAAACATTTCTCTAGTGGCTAACTGATTATGGAGCTTCAGTCTTGAACCTGATTCCCTTTGGCATCATGTGATTAGAATCAGGTTTGGCCTTCTTCAGAATGGGTGGTATGCTAAACCTAGGATCTACATTATCCATGTGAGTCCCTCGAAATTCATAACTCAGCTCTCAGATTTCTTATTTTCTCATGTTTCGTGCAAGGTGGATAACATTCTGCATGTTCATTTCTGGCAAGATTGGTGGGTGGATGATAGGCCCTTTTGCCCGCAACCGGTGTCTTTCTCATCTCTCTTTTTTGCACGGGGCTCCACTCTCTTCTTTTATCCAAGTCACTGAAAAGCGTTATTCTGGATTCTCATTTTTCCCGTGACCCCAAAGACAGTGAATACAAGGACCCTTGTCTTTGATTCATCTTGTGTGTCCTTGCCCTTCAGGTTTTCCGTTATGGGTCATGCTTGGAACTTTGACAGTTAGGGGAATTATTATTTTCGATTTTTTAAATGTTTTTCTGGCTCACGCTTGAGTTCTGCTTCTTTTCCCGCCTTCTAAATTATTTGAGAGATGAGGTTTCCACTAAACTAGCGCCTCTGTTTGGCCTTTGATTATTGGAACTCAATACAAATGATTGCAGACGACAATGGAAGCAGTAGAAAGAAGCTGTAAGCCCAAATTTGTGTTTTATGTGAATGCAGGACAGCAAGAATCAATGAAATCTCTTTCTTCATTGCACCTTGACCGGACACTTGTGGTTCTTTTTTAATCTAGTAATGTTAACAGTGCCTGTACTCTAAAAGGTTTACTTGAAAGGAACTGAATGGGCTCTGGGTATCGACAGTGTGTGGAGATGTGGAATGTTTTCCATACTCTGTGTCTGGACAGAACAGAATTCTAGGATTTTCAAGACCCCAAGTCTGTTATTTTCTTTGCTTTGGAATCGATCTTTGCTCTGAGCTTTCCGAGGATTGGCTATGTCAGGGACTGGATGCCCGTTATTTTTTAGATTTATCTTTTGGGTTGTCGTGTTGCTCTTTTGCTTCCCCTTTTCTTGTCAGTGGACCTAGAGCCCACTCTGTATACTCTTCATTCTACCAAAATTTCTTTTTTAACTTTAAAAAGAAACAAGCAAACAAAGTTTGAGTTAAATGCAAAGATGACTATTGGATTTTATGATCACTATATAATGCCCAGATATCCTACAAAATTAGTCAAAATTAAAATAGTTGAGGCAAAATAATTACCATGGTCACCTCATCAGGTTTGATACCCACTGACTTCATTGATTCAAAAACTCTCAGAGCCTGTTTGCCAAAGCCATGCCTGGCATATCCAGCAATTATTGTGTTCCATGAGACAACGTCCTTAACGGAAATTCCTTCAAACACATCATAAGCTTCATCTATGCTGCCACACTTGCAATATGTTGCAAGAAGTGCATTCCCAACAAAGCACCCTGACTCAAATCCCACCTTAACAACCTGTGCATGTACTTGCTTCCCCAACTCTAAAGCAGCAATATCTGCACATGAGCTCAAAATGCAGGTTAACGTTGACCTATTCATCCTTTGTCCATCTCTCGTCATCTCTACAAAGAGACGCTGAGCCTCTTCACTACAACCAACATGAGCATATCCCGCAATAATTGCTGCCCAAGAGATGCAATCCCGCTGAGGCATCTTATCAAATAAAGTCTGAGCGAGAGCAATGTCACCACTCTGCGCATACCCTGTAATCATCGTATTCCAAGAACTAACATCCTTACAAGGCATTGCATCAAACAACTTCCTTGCCACATCCATCCTCTTACATTGTGAGTACCCTGCAATAATTGCATTCCACGAAACAGAATTTTTCTCTGGCATTTCTTCAAAAACTCTTGTAGCTTCCTCCAGCTTCCCGTTTTGCACATAGGCAGACACCATGGCCGTCCATGTAAACACATCTCGAATAGGGGACTCATCAAACAACCTCTGAGCTTCTAACAAGTCCCCATTTTGAGCATAACCGGAAATCATAGTGTTCCATGAAACTTCATCTCTCACCGGCATTTTATCAAAAAGAGACCTGGCATCAATTAACCTCTTCTTCTTCACATACCCACCCATCAAACAGTTCCAAGAAATGACATCCCAAGAGGACTTTGATTCAAACAACCGGCGAGCGTCTTCAACCCTCCCATTCTGCACATACGCGGCAAGTAACCCATTCCACGATATAGAATTCTTACTCGGCATCCTATCGAAAATCAACCTAGCCTCATCCACAAATCCATTTTGCGCATACCCAGACAACATAGCATTCCACGAAACCGTATCCTTCGCAGGCATTTTATCAAACAACAACCTAGCAGCCCCAAGATTTCCATTCCGAACATACCCACTAATCATCACATTCCATGAAACTAAGTCTCGTTCGGGCATTTCACTGAATAGCTGCTGGGCAAGATCTAACCTGTTGTTCAACAAGTACCCAGAGATCATTGTATTCCATGAAACTGAACTCCGGCGGGGCATGTTCTGGAAGAGGCGTAAAGCAGACTCGCATTGTCCGCTGCGCATGTGATTGGTGATGGCAGTGTTGCATTGTACAATGTGTGAGGCTGAAACTGTGGGCAATGTGTTGTTTGGTTTTTGATTCCTACGTTTGGGTCTTTGGAGATGGCTGCTAAATCGTTCGCTCCGCACTGCACGTATAGTGCTGCTGTGTAACCGTCTGAAGTGCATGGCTGGAGCAACACATTTGGTCTTCACAGTTGACAAAACCGTATCGCTCTCAGCGCAATGTAATGGGCTTGAAACTAGCCCCTTGGCCAAATCCCAGCGCCACGTACCACGCACCACGTACCACGTTCGGTCTCATCTCATAGCCCCCTTGTGTAGCTGTGTTTGCTTCTGTTAGATTAAATCCTTTTTTCAAGGGTAAACCAGTCGTTTGGCATGTTTGATCTAATATAGTACAATTTTGATTTTTGAAAAGGCAATAGGAAAGTTCAACGGATTTTATTTAATCAGATTGACCTTGTATGACGTTCAACTTATGTTAGATATGTGGATATGTCCTCTTATCAAAATTGGATCATGATTTAGAAGTGTTGTGTTTTTTGGTTGTTCGCGTAGGTGGAATAGAAATACAAATACAGCTTAAATAACAAAAGTTTAATAAAACCAATCTATGAGACCTCACCAAGACGTTCAAATAGATTACAATAGGAGTGGGGATAACAATTTATCTACTCTATAGGAATATTTCTAATACTATAATTTATAATCTCCAAATATCCTAAAAATACTACACAAATTAGTATACTGCAATAATGAAGAAATAAACACAATAATAGTATAAGAAAATAAGGAGAAGACAGTGAAGAAGAGAAGCTCTTCTTCAATGGTTTCACATGCCAAAGCCTCAACCGAAACCACCACAAGGCTCAGATTTCCCGTTCTCAACCGAGTCCACCGAAAGTGACCCAAGTAGAGAACCCAGCACTGTCCAAGGTAAAATCACAAGCTTTTTCCGCCAAAAGCTCCGACAACCCTAACACCCAGCTATTCCGGCAACCCAAGTCACCGCCACGTCCCACGAAGCACACCACCGTCTTGCCGGAGTTCAAGACTCCAAAATACCACCAAACTGAAATCCCTCACTCACACACACAATCTCACACAGGAAACACACTGTGAGAAGAAGAAAGAGAGAGCACTGATTGTTAAGGCTGAAAAATGCCGTAACTTGTGTGTGTTTGTTGCTTCACCAATGTCTTTTGATGAAAACTTTGCAAACGTTGTTAAATAAGATAAAACTAGTTTGTGGCATAAAAGACTTGGTCACATGAGTAGAAAAGGCTTAGAAATACTAAACAAAAATGGAGTGTTTGGAAAAGATGAAATTTCTAAATTGCCTTTCTGTGAATCTTGTGTGATGAGAAAACAACATAAAGTCCGTTTCAAACCATCCCTGAACCCCAACAAGTCTTCTAGCAAAAGAATCCTTGAGTACATACATGCTGATGTATAGGGGCCTTCTAGTAAGCCTACTCAAGGTGGAAACCGATATTTCCTGTCATCATTGACCACTTTTCACGAAAAGTCTTGGCTGTTTTTTATGAAATACAAATTTGATGTTTTCGAAAATTTTTAAAATTGGAAAACTTTGATTGAAAACAAAACTGGAAGGAAAATCAAAATCCTTAGGACTGATATTGGTTTGGAGTTTTGTAATTCTGAAATGGATAAGCTCTGTGCTGAAAATGGAATTGAAAGGCACAAAACAGTGCCTTATACCCCCACAATAAAATGGGGTTGTTAAGAGAATGAATAGAACTCTTTTATAACAGGTCAGGAGCATGCTGACCTCCTCGGGTCTCTCTAAAGGTTTCGGGGAAAGGCAATTTTGACTGCCGCCTATCTCATCAATAGGTCCCCTTCTGTCCCATTGCATGGTCGATGTCCTGAGGTAGTATTTTCTGATAAGGAAGTTGATTTTCAAAATTTGAGAATGTAATGCCTCGATTTTTCTATGATGTTACCTTGTTGCATATCATTAGATTGGACATATATGTTGTGTTACTTGAGTAACATGTTTATGGGTTCATGTGTTGGTTCTTTGTAGCATTTCATAGTCTCACTTATTATTCACTTGTTTATGTCTTGAATTGTGACTTAAGTCCTTAAAGTTATTCATGTCTAGGAAGAATTGCATGTTATAACCTTATTAGATGTGATTTGGGTGAGTTTGAACATCTTTTTAACTTGTTTAGAGGTTAGGTTTGTTTTGGGGTGACTTTGGATAACTTTGGAACAAGTTTTAAACTAATTTTGAGTCTCAGGCCACGCCCCAACGCAACCTCAGGCGCGCCCTAGCGCGCAATAACTTGAAGTTTCAGAAAATCAGAGAAAAAGTTCTGACCGTACCGCGCCTTAGCGCGCAAAAGGTCGAGCCCTAGCGCACCCCGCCAGACAGCTTTACGTAATTTTTTTGTTTTTGACTTTTTGACCCAAATCCCTTGGCTCTCCTTGCACCATGGCCTCACCTTTATGGACCAGCCATATTGACCTTACTTAGACCTTGAAAAGACCTCATTTCTTTCCATTTTCTCACCCCTTTCATCCATGGAAGCTTAGAGTGTGTGTGTGAAGACATAGTGAGATTAGTATGTGTTCTTCATTTTCTCAACATCCAACCAACCAACCTTTGATCCAGGACAACCATTTTGTTGCTAAGGACTAGGAGACCATTATACAAGGCTTTGATTGTGATCTTAGTGGTTTGATTGTGCATTTTAAGGTAAGTTATTAATTCCCTTTTGTATGCTTAGAAATTATTGCATAATTGTTCTTAAAGATACATACATAACTTGTATACTTGGTATTTTCATGTCTAAATGATATGTTGAAGTCTATAATATGTTCTTGTGATAAATACTTGCTATGGATGATATTGCATGTACGTAATTAGATGCTCAACCATGGAATTGAACTAAGAAGGTAAGATGAGACTTTAATTGGGAAATTTTGCATATTGCAATTATACCCAAACTTTAAGAAGTGTAGTATGACTCTAGAAAGTTGATTTTAGAGAAGAACGATGCTCACCAAACAACATATTAAAATCCTACGAGAATTTGAGTTCATTTGATATAGATTTTGACCCTCCGAGTATTTGGTACTGGTAAATTAGAGACTTGTAATTTAGCTCTAAAGTGATTGTTTAAAGTTCTTCAACAATGTGTTTGATGATAATTCGTAGTAGAATAATATAATCTACTTGACATTTACCAAATTCACTACTTTTGAACTTGGTGGTTATTTGCATAAGATGAGTATTATACCAACTTGTGCATTGCATTGAGTCCAGTTGGCTTTGCTGTTTAATCAATGTGGTACGATCTATAGCCTTTATGAATTTGTTTTGTGATCGCTATAAGTCGTCGTACCGAAGTTCACACACCTCTCCTCTGTTGGCCACAGTTGAGAAGTAGCCACACTATTGTAGTAATATGCATGACTTTGGTTTGTTAAGTAGGTCTGATAGATTTTCAGACTCAACGATACATCACGCATGAGTATCCCGTGATACGTTTGTTGTTGTCGTGTATTGCAGGAGCAACGCGAAGATGGAGAAATGATATCCCTTATTATGTGGTTTATTTACAAGCACTTATGTGAACATCAAGGTGCTATGTGACTTATGTGAATTGTATATCAATGTTGAGTACGTGTTCAGTTGAGATATGTAAATCATGCTATCTTGTTATGATTACAGCTGCATTATGCCATGTCATGTAGTTGCACTTAGTAACTTATTGAGTTTTGACTCACCCCATTTGTTGTTATTTGTTTTCCTTAGATCTGAGCCAGCCAGGGAGTTCGCGGTGAGATTGGAAAGGCCGCTTCTAGTTCGCAGGTTGTCTTTTGGTTTGGTAGCTCTTGGAACCCGTTTATAGTTGTAGCTACTTTCTTTTGGCAAGGACGATTGGTGATGTAAAGTTATGTAAACTTTACTATGGGTAGTGTTATCTTGTGTCGTATTGTATATTCTTTTGGTAGCCGACACTTGTATGTCGTGCTTGTGTAAATAATTCTTAGTTAATTCAATTCCTTTCCCGAGCATGTTGTAGCTCATGGTTTATGTTTTCTCCGGCATATTGTGGCCGTAGAGGTTGTTGTTGGTTGTTTTCCTAAGTTTTAGACTTGTGATTTTTATTAGTTGGGTTCCGGCTGTAGTGTCGCCGAAGACTTGTTTATTGTTACCTCAGATTTTAAATTATTGTTGTTTTCTCGTAAGTACGGATGGTTGCGCCGCGTGCTTTTCTTGTTGGATTTGCGTTTCGTTGTGTTGTTTGGCGACTCGACCTTGGGATTTTGTATAGAGATCTAGGTCGGGGTGTCACAGAGAATTTTTGGGTGTGTTGCCTATGGTCATAGAAAAAATGATAAACTAGAACCTCGATCAGTTAGGTGTGTCTTCTTGAGTTACCCTGAGGGAGTAAAAGGGTACAGGTTGTGGTTGAAAGATGAACTAGGCTTTAAAGTTATTATTAGTAGGGACATTGTTTTTAAAAATGAATTCCCCTATTTAAATGTGTCAAACAAACCTATCCCTCCCCATGCTCCTATTATGGTGGAGCACCCTTACATATCGAGTCCCGTTGATGCTAGAGCGCAACTTGAAATTGAAAATGTTCTTGAAAATGAACTTGAGAATCCTGAAATGAACAAAATAACTCTAAAATTCCTAATGTTGATCTTAATGAGCAAGATGATGTCATTGAAAATGTGCAAGATGAAATTCCTGATTTGAATGATTATCAGCTTAGTGTGATAGGCCTAGACGCATTATTAGACAACCCTCCCGAACAAGAGTGATTGTAGCCATGTGATCTCAGCAGTTGCATCGGCCAAAGCTTTATATTCTGATTCGGTGGACGAACGGGCAACTGTACGTTGCTTGCGGGAGGACCAAGAGATAAGATTAGTTCCCAAAAAAATTGCATAGCCGCCGGTAGATTTTCGATCATCAACACAACCCCCCCCCCAATCGGCATCGGAGAAGGCTTGAATGGCACATGTCGAGGAGTTGGAAATAAAAAGACCATGAGACTCAGTTGACCGCAGGTAACATAAAATACGTTTAACAGCAACCCAATGATCATCAGTTGGAAAATGCATATATTGGCATACCTTATTGACTGCAAAGGCGATATCAGGTCGAGTTAACGTCAAGTATTGAAGAGAACCAACCACTTGACGATAGTGTGTAGGATCATGAAATGGCGCACCCCCTGCTTTGCGTAATTTGACGATAGGAGAACAAGGAGTGAGTAGTGGCTTGCTAGTTGACATGCCACTCTTGAGAAGAAGATTGCGAATGTATTGTTGTTGAGAAAGATGTAGGCCAGTAGGCAAGAAAGTGGCCTTAACACCCAGAAAATAGTGCAGCTGACCTAAGTCCTTAAGAGAAAATTCGTTGCCCAACGAGGCAATAAGGGATGAGACAGTGTTGGGACAGTTGCCAGTAACCAGAATGTCGTCAACATAGATGAGTACATAGATGAGAACTGAACCATGAGAGTAAATGAAGAGAGAGGTGTCTGTTTTAGATGAAGTGAATTTTTGAGAAAGAAGGAAATGAGTGAGGCGATGAAACCAAGCCCGGGGGGCTTGTTTAAGGCCATATATGGATTTATGAAGCTTACAAACATAGTGTGGTCAAAGGGGATCTTCGAAGCCAGGTGGTTGTTGCATGTAGACATCCTCAGTAAGGATGCCATGAAGAAAGGCGTTATGAACATCGAGTTGGCGAATGGGCCAACCGCGAGAGACAGCAAGAGACAAGACAAGATTTAATTGTTGTGGGCTTCACAACCGGACTGAATGTTTCGTGATAGTCCAAACCATGTTGTTGATGAAAGCCTTTTACGACAAGTCGAGCTTTGTATCTCTCAAGAGTGCCATCAGCTTTATATTTGATGCGGTAAACCCATTTAGATCCAACAACATTTTGAGAGACAGATGGTGGGACTAAGGTCCATGTTTGATTTCGAATCAGTGCATTAAATTCGTCTGTCATTACAAGACGCCAATGGGGTAATTTGTTTGCGGAGGTAAAACAAGTGGGTTCAAGAAGAGCATTGGTTTCAGCGAGGTCTGCTGAAGGTTGGGAGGTGGACATATGGCGGAGACGCATGTGGTAAGTACGCTGAGGTTCTGGTGGGGGCGGGGGACAAGGGACTGACGAGGAGTTTGAATTAGGAGTAAGGTCGACAACTAGATTAATTCCTCTTGGGTTGAAGTTGCTGGATGGATGATGAGATATGATGTTGTCAATGAGGGGAAGGGGTTAGACGGTGCTGGAGCATTAGGTGGGTGAGGAGAAGGATGGGGTGGTACTTGGGACACAGCATCAGTGGAAGAGATGCCAGCTGTAGAGGGATGAGTGAGGCCACTGGGTTGTGTCGGATGACGTGGAGATCTTAAGGGGAGTTGATTGTTGGATAAAGAGAATGATGCCCATGGTGAGGAACTAGACCGGAGGGGGGGACTACCCAAGACCGATGGACCCGAGAAGGGGAATGAAAACTCATCAAATCGAACATGGCAGGCAATATATGTGCGATTTGTTTTCATGTCGAAGCATCGATAGCCTAGATGATGCGGACTATAACTAAGAAAAACACATGGTGACGAGCGAAACTCAATTTTGTGTTTGTTGTATGGTCGAAGATACGGAAAACACAAACAACCGAATAATTTGAAAAAAGAGTAATCTGGTGGTGTTTTGAATACTCGTTGAAATGGGGATACATTTTGCGAAACCGAAGAAGGCATGCGGTTAATTAAGTAAACAGCAGTTTCAAATGCAAATTGCCAAAAACAAAAAGGAACCATACTGTGAGCTAACAGCAAAAGCCCCGTCTCAACGATATGACGGTTACGTCGCTCAACGTTTCCATTTTGTTCATGTGTGTGTGGGCAGGAAAAACGGTGGTCAATGCCAAGGTTGGCAAAGAATTTATTTAGAGGACGAAATTCCCCACCCCAATCAGTTTGCACTTGCTTAATTTTAGTATTAAATTGTCGTTCAACCAAGGCTTGGAATTGAAGAAAGGTTTTGAACACATCAGACTTTTGAGAAAGAGGATAAAACCAGATATATTTGGAGTAGTGATCAACAAATATGACAAAATATCGATGTCCGTCGGAGGACATTATTGGAGAAGGGCCCCATACATCACTAAAAATTAAATTCAACTGGGAGTTGCTACTATGATGAGTGAGAGGAAGAGTGAGACGGGCTGATTTCCCTAACTGACAGGCGGAGCAAAGGGAGTGAACAGTTGGAGATGTACATGGCAGATTATTGTTGTTGATGATCTGGCGAAGGACACGAAGATGTGGATGACCCAGCCGGCGATGCCAGCACTCGGAGGAGACTTTATTGATGGAGAAAGCAGACACAGGAACGGAAGATACTGAAGGCGCTGAAGAAAAGAAGGTATAAAGACCGTTGTTACTCGGGCCGGTGAGGAGGATAGCTTGAGTGTTCCGATCCTTGACAAGAAAATAAGAGGAGTGAAATTCAAAAAATACATTGTTATCTCTACAAAATTGCTGAACTGAAAGCAACGGTTTGGAGATTGAAGGCACATGTAAGACATTAGATAAAGAAAGAGGACGAATAGGAGTGCATAGAGAGGTAGAACCAATACTATGTATTGCTAGACCCTTACCGTCACCAATTGTAACTTGGTCATGACCAAAATAATCTGCCGAATGAGAAAGACCGGTCACATCGGGTGTGATGTGATGAGAAGCACCGGTGTCAGGGAACCAATTTATAGGCGATGAGCTAGAGGAACGATGAGCGAAATGGGCCGAGGGATGCACGGTGTGAGAGAATCGTTGATAGCAAACATCAGCAGTATGACCTTGACGATGACAAATTTGACATTCTGGGTTAGGAGAGTGGCCTTGAGAGATAGATAATGATGAGAATTACTAAGGGTGATTGGCAAAAATTTTGAAGTTGAGGAGGAAGAGGCCATGTGATCGTCTGTTTCTCTGATACCAAATTAATTCACAGTACTGTTTGAATAATGATCTTTCTCATTTTTCCAAGGGTTATTGTCATGATCTTATATACATATGTTAGATACATGGATTACATGGATAAGGAAGGGAACCTTGGGAAGATAAAACATCATACATGAATTGGCAAGGCATTATACAAAGGATAGTTGACTGCTGTATCTTAATGACTTGATATATGGGCACCAAATGCCTGACTGTTAAAAATTTTCTGTCATGTTTGAAAAATTTAAAATTGGATACTGGTGATTGAAATCACTGTTTTGTTGTTACCCCCTGAAAATCCACAGCATTCTTAGTATTTGTTGTGGTATCTATCTTATTCCCTCTTTGTGTGGTGGAGTAATTTAGATTGTTCTTTCTTGCATGCTTTGAGTGTTGCGTTTTCGAGTGAGTTGTTCCTGCTTGGTGTTGGAACAAGTTATGTTTTTAAAGGCGATGATGATTCTCATTAATAAAAGTCATGTGAGTCCATGTTGTGTGAACTAGCACTTGTTCCAAGTGGAGATTGTTAGATATAGGAGGCCCATTTTAGTGAACAACTTTGAGCAGCCTTTTTTCTACAGCCCATTGTTTGGGCCACTTCTTGGAGGCCTTTTTGGTAGCTTACGCTTAACCAGAACCTTTTGTTGCATGGTTTGTGATGTGATTCCAAGATCGTGACAAAGCAGAACCAACCAAAAACGCGGATTAAAAATAGAAAACAACGAAATGAAACGAAGATAGGGAGCTTCCCTCAACCCTAGGGCAGATTTAATCCCTAGAACCTTGGGGTGCAACCTTAACCCACTAATCGCAATTGATTAGTAACCAAGATCACGGAACGCCACAAGCCTGCAGCTCAACAAACTTGATAAGTTCAAGGGTTGAGAATTCTAATCCAAGAAATCTCTCAAAGGCTCACAATATTGTGAAAACTCAATTCAATTTAATAATAATCAAAGATAATGTTTTACAATGAAAAAGAAGCCTTTATATAGGCCTAACAATCCAACTAAACATAGGAAATGTTTATTAGGAAATAAAAATACCTAAAATATCCTAAAGTTACCAAAACTCATGAAAATACGTCTAATAATCGCGTTCCAGACAAACTGGGGACAAGGCGATCGCCTTGTAGCTAGCGATCCAGGGCGATCGCCCTTCAGGCAGTACACAAGGCGATCGCTTTTCAGAGTTTCAGGGCGATTGCCTTCCAAGCAGTGTCCAAGGCGATCGCTTCTTCTTGAGACAGGGCGATCGCTTTGTGGCCAGAAACTTCATTCTTCATAAAAATGACCCTCCAACACACATACGATCCGTCCTTCACTGTTTTGAGTCGTGTTGGCCTTGATTGAGTGCACGAGCGTCATGAGAGCTTCCCGAACTTTCTTGATTCGCGCTCTTGTCATTAGGCCGCCGGTTATCGTCATCGGATCTCTTTGAATATTGGGTCTTGGTCATTGATCTCCATCAGTTTGCCTATTCTACCCTATGACTTACATCTTAAAAGCCCCCTTTCTACTTGCATCCAGAAGATCCAAGATAGTTATAGCGTCATATATATATATATATATATATATATATATATATATATAGTACGCTCTCTCAGAAAATATCTAACCTAGATCTCTCCTTCGTCACTGTGTGTTCTCTGTATGAGGTTGGTGTGAGAGACTTAGGGTTTTAGTTAGTCCTTTTCTGACCAGAGTGAGTGAGAGGGTTAATTAGGGCGTGGTTGGGGTTTGGGGTAGGTGGTCTGTGTCACCGGAGTAGTGGCCGGAAAAGCTTGGGTTTTCCATATGGGACAGTGTTGTGTTCTTCACATGGTTCACTCCGGTGGACTTGGTACGAGAAAGGGAGTCTGAGTCTATGCCTAGTCTATTGTTTAGGTGTGTACCGATCTTGGTCGAGGCTATAGCCGGTGACACCATTGTGCTGGCTCATACGTTCTCACTTAATGTTTTTTTCCCATCTAATGATTATGTGTTTTCGTTTTTCTTTTGTGGTAATGATACTATTGCTTTTACAGGTTACAATGAAAACAGAGTAGTTGTAGATCTATTCTCATAGTTTAGGTCTTGTGTTACTTGTACCCTGTTTGTACTCTCTTGAGCGTCTTGGTGAGATCTCTTAGATCTGATTGTAACTAGGCTTTATTTGTAATATTAAAGTCGAGAAGTTGTTGCGATTCCGCCTTCGATTTTGTACATGTTGATTCTGGAAATACAACATAGAGCAACCAGGTCTTTTGGCTTCTGATTTTTTTATTAGAGAAAAACTTGGAGTAGTCAGTTTTGGGGAATTTTTTTTTTTGGGTAAATTCGTTTTAAAGTCGAACAAATAACGGAGCGTTAGTATTGGTTGAAGCTAAAGACACGTGTTGACATCTCCCGCTTGTGACAGGAGATGAGACAAGAAAGTGGGACAGATGATTTAATCTTTAGTTCATAACTATTGTACATGGTGACCAACTCCTCCAACATTCCTTTCTCAGTTTCCAATCAAGAATAAAGTCAAACTGTACGTCAGCCCCAATTGAAGCAACCCAATTTAGCCGGTCTTTGTTAATTTCATCCAACTAGCTAGCATGAAACTTTATATGTCCTGGACTCATATTCAACTCCACTTCCTACCACCATCTTTTTGCCATCGGCTAAAAGTTGGCTTCAGTTCACACTAAATATAAAAGAGCCTAAATCTAGAAATGTGGTAGTTTCCTAATTAACATATTCTAAGTGGTATCTAAAGGTTTTGATTTCATACGTAATAGAAAATGGTTGCTTTCCCCTCAACATAAAATTAAACTCCTTTTCTTCATTTTAAAAGCCACAATTGACCTTTTTTTGGGAGGTCAATTTGATCATTTCGGTTTGAACTTATCTTTGGAAACTATATATAGTATTGACACTGTTTGAATAGATAATTGATTTTGTTTTGTGGTTAGTAGTTTTGATTAATAATTTTGTAACAATTGAATGAAAAAATAACAACGTCCACATGGTAGCTTTACATTTTGCTTTTGATTCATAATTTTGTAATAGTTAAATGAAAAAAATAAATGGGAGAAACTGTTTTTGCTAATCCACTACATTATTAATTATTACATTAAACAAATATATATTTTGACAAAATTACCCTTAATTACTTGTTCATATTAAATTAACTAACAAAGTTACTTTTCTAATTACCTTTCAATATTTTTTTCTAATTCAAAACATATCAAATGATCTTTGATTAGAATTCATATGTACGATATTTATTATTCTTTTTTATTTTTATTTATTTAAATATTTAATTAATTAAGCTCACGACTAGAGTCACATTGCATTATAGAAAAAACTAATATCATAAGGATATTTTTTGTTAACTGAACTTTGAAAAAACATGGGATCTTTGTTTATTGAAATAAAAAATTTACAGTTAGATTTAAAAGATTTAATTGTAAAAAAATTAATCCAATAATTAAATTATACTGTAGTATAGTATCGTAAAGTTTTAATACCTTTTGCCTACCTATAACAATTGATTCTAACCGACAATCAATTCAATACCTAACATATTGCTATCGATTTTTAAATTTTAAACATGATTGAAATCGACAATCAATTCAATACCTAACATATTGCTATTATTGAATTTATTTAGATTAAATTAAAGTTTTTTATTTTAGTAAGAAAATATTACATATTTTCTAAAATTTTGATCGATAAATGTTTTTAATTTTTTTTATAATGAAACATGAAACGAGTCATAAGCATAATTGAGAAAACATATTTATTAAAATTAAATATAAATAGAAAAAGCAAAACTACCTCGTTTGTTGATATGTTAGGAATTAAAAGGTTATTTGAAAATAAGAAATATATGAATCCACTTCAAATTGCAAGTAATTAATTAAGGGGTAATTTTGTCCAAATATGTATTTGTTTTGTGTAATAATTATTAATGTAGTGGATTAGCACAATTGTAATCAAAATAGCCCCTCTCAAAATAAAAATATCTACATAATAGCATTACACTTTGCTTATTCTTTGAGGAGTCACTTTTGTAAAAGAAAAATAGTATGCTCTTCATTTTAATGTAAAAGATCTATTATTCTATTTTAAGATGTATCATGCACAATGTTCACTTTTAAAATTTTTGCATTCAATCTACAAAATCATTCAACTTTAACATCAAAAATATGATATAAGAGTTTCGACTGGAAAGATATTTTCTATGTGATACTCTAGATGATGTCTTTCCATCCACGTCATCAAATAATAATTAAAAATTAGAATTTTTGTAAAAAAAAAAAAATACAATTAACGCATTATCAATATTAAATAAAATGAGATCTGATACTAACCAGGTCATTAAAAAAAGAGTGAAAACTGAAAAACTCTTAGCAGGCCTTGGGAGCGATTTCCAGCATAGAAGAAAACAAAGAAAGAAACGAAGAAGAATGGTGAAAGATGCCATCAAGTAGTTCTCAAGAGGCGGCAGGAGACATTTCTCTACTACCCATTACTATATTAGCAAAGACAAAAGGAGCATCTCATCTCAATTCAATATTAGCTAAATATGGTGGCCTTTTTGTCATACACAAGGGTGATTCTTAAAGTAGGTATCCTTTGAATTTAAAAAAAAAAAAAAATAGCAATGGGAGAAACACTTGAAACCACCTAACTCACGATTGTATAGGTGGTTGGTGAATCATACATACAAGAAACTTGGAGGTGCAACAATGATTGACATTTATTGATCGTATTAATTTAAAGTTCATTTGGTGCAGCATTTTTAAAATGCAGTTTTTTTTATTATTATAAATACGTTTAAGATATCATTTCAAAACACAACTTTTTTCCTAGCGGCGTTTTAAAACCTGCGTTTAAAAAAAAAGCTAGAAATTTTAGCTTTTCAAAAGCAACTGCGTTTAAAAACATAATTTTTTTCTATCACAACATTAAAATATAATTTTTACAAATAAACTTTATTTTTTCGTATACGACCAAACGGGCTCTTACCTCTATAACTACGGGATCTCTTGTACTAGAAATCTTGAAGAATCTACCTGGCCAAATGGTCCGTCTATTTTCTCTTTTTTTTAAAATTTTTTATTGTATCCATAGTTTAAAATTTTCCATGAATTGGATCGGTTAAATTGACTGATCACTTACAATTAGGAGGTAGGTAGCCTTTTAAGTCAGTCAGTCTACATTTAATTAGTGGTGCAAGTAAACAAATAACAAAAAATAAAAATAATTAGTTGTGCCAGTGGTTCAAGTACTTTAATTAATGTGAAATCCTCATGTTCTCATTTAGATTCAATCACTAAATTGTCAACTGAGACTTTCAAATGAAATTAAAGGCAGATTACTGTTGCTATTTTAGGCAAAAGTTTAGAAAAAATCGTCTTACGGGTATTTTTTGTAATACGAATATTTTTAGCCCGACTCATTGTGTGTTAGTGGGCTGAGCTGTTAGAGGGTGAGACTATGTCTTACGAATTAAGATTCATAATACAGTCTCACAGGAGACCTACTCGCTACTTTAATACTTAATCTCATTAAGCAATTGTACTTTTAGTTGATATCCGCATGAGTGAAGTAGTGTAGTGCCACAAAATAAACCAACGTCATTTGTCAAATAAAAGGAGCCATATTTTCAAATAAATTTATTTATAGCTATTGCAACCATTGAAGTAAGGAAGGCTTAGTTAGTTCCGATTTAAAACGATCCGATAAATCTCCGGAAGGAAACGTTGTTTTCCATCAATTTTCTACCAACATATGAAGAAAATAAAATATATAATCTTGAAACATAGTTTACATTGAAATAAAAGGAGTGAGTTGAATTGAATATGAATAGAAGCAATAAATAAAAATAGGTTAAACTTAAAGACAATGAAGAAGATTAAGCAAGGTCTATAAAATTTGGAGTTTTAATGGAGTGGAGGCCAGAAGAAAAGATACTTATTCACTCCACTTTGTCCCGATTGAAAACTCACACCAACCCACCAATATTATAGGCGGCTAATTTGATACCCTCAAGCCATGGCATGATGCATAAAACTAAAGTCCAAGTTGAGTCACAAGTCACAACATTTCCAATATCAATCTGACAATTTAATTTATTCATTTACCCCCGTGTCTGTATTAAACCTGCATCATGGACATGGACCACTCCCTAATTTCTCTTAGTTTTCTCATAGCGTATACAGGAATATTCCGTAGCAACACTTTCAAGGTAGGAGTTTAATTATTTACTTTTCCTTTCTGAATCTCAAAAGCTCAACTCACAAGTGTCAAAATACGAAAAAACCCCCCCAAACTATACACTAAATTTCAAAGTCTCCCAACTTAAGGTTTGTCCCATAACTTTGTCTCATGTTACCAATTTTTCTAGTTAGCCCCTGACCGTTCGAAAGTTAATGTTTTTTTTATCATGTGTCTTGCACGTGCGAGGCCAATTAAGTCATTTCTTTATATATATATATATATATATATACAAAACATCACTAAATAAAGGGGGTCAAAGCTAGGAAGCTGAGAGAGAATGTTACCTACTAAAACTCATCTTCCTCTCTTTTCCATAAAACCCAATTATCAAACCCAGTTGAAGATTTATGTACAAGCTTTGTAGTTGTTTTTCCTATGAAGATTACAACAGCGTTTTGCTCCATCTTTGAAGATTTTGGTTTTAGCTCATAACTAATTAGCATGGGACAGGCTTGCTAGTTCGTGGGTGGTGATATCATTTCGAAGCTTCTTGGATCTCGCCTGTATACCACTGTTGAATGTTCTTCAATGAAGATGACTGTTGGTATCTGTCCAGTCAAATATTTTCAAATATGAACAAAGAATTTACTACAAAATGGATTAAAATTGTCCCTAATCATTTGATGGAAGCATAAAACTGACTACCTAGGTTTAAAATCTTGAAATGAGAAGGAAAATTGAAAGATGCCAATTAAAATCTTAAAATCCCTTCCTCTGCAAGCGAACAATCCCCTTCCCTCTCTATACTCCAGCTCGTCCCAAGCAAGACTTGACCAAGCTCCGACCATACCCTCCATCTTTAACCTTCGATCGGCATCTTGTCCAACCGACCACAAACTCATCCTTCTCCGCCCAAGGTCCTCTGCCGCTGCCTCTAATTGCGAGTTGTCCGTCTCTGGCCGTCCTCAAATCCAGCGACACCAGTGCGTGTGTGCGTCCTCGCTGTCTCCAGCCTTGGCTCGCCCGTATCAGGTCATCAACCTGATTATCGCCGGCGAACCCACATCAAGTACGCCCTTTCGCTCTCACTCCATCGTAATCCCTCCCCGAGCTCGCCATCACTCCGGTTGCCTCCCTCATCACCGGCAAGCCCAGTGCCGTCTCTCAACTAATGCGGCTTGGGGTCTGGGAAGAGAGAGAGAGAGAGAGAGAGCACTAGTTTTTTTTTTATTTTTTTATCTTCTTGTTTTCTAAAAAAAAATAAGTAATTTCTTTTTTGACACTTTGACCACCTTTATTTAGTTGTGTTCTGTATATATGAAGAAATTACCTAATTGCCCCTACATGTGCAAGGCACATGATGAAAAACGTTAACTTTCTAATGATCATCGCGACCAGGGTGCTAACTGGAAAAATTGTCAACATCAGGTGGAGTTATAGGGCAAACCTTAGGGGGGGGAGAACTTTGGGATTTGGTGTATATTTTGTGGTGCTTTTCGTATTTTGGCTTATATATATATATATATATATATATATATATATATATATGCAAAAACTTAGAAAAGACCGTCTTACGGATATTTTCTGTAAGACGGATCTCTCTGACCGGACCCACCTTTTGTTAGTGGGCTGAGTGAGGTTCCGTCTTAGGAATTAGGATCTGTAAGACGGTCTTACAGGATACCTACTTTTATATACATATATATATATATATATATATATATATATATACATAAATTTAATTTAATTTATTTTAAGATTCAAACCTGCGATATGTAAAAGGGCCGAGACTCTTATCTACGAAGTTAACCCTTCATTTGATATATATTAAATTATTTTTGATTAATTATAATGTATAAATTTAGGATAATTATGGAATGATTGCTATATATAAGGGGTGGAATGGGGGTTGGGTTGGTAGACTGTCTTAGGAGCAGTTTTGGTAGGGAGGCAATTAATTTCTTGAAGGTTTTGTCATAAAATGGGGAGTTGCTTCCACTATGGGTTTTTAGTAGTTGGGGCAATTCTACTTGCTTCTCTTCTGCCATCTTCTTCTTCTTCCACTACTACAAGGCGCTTTCAGTTCAATGTACTCTCTCTCTCTCTCTCTCTCTCTCTCTCTCTCTCTCTCTCTCTCTCTCTCTGTGTCTCTGTCTCTCTCTCTTTGTCACACACATGCATACACACATTAAGATACGGAGGAGACATTAAATGTGCATGCATGGGATGGTTTGGTTTCAGGTTGAATGGAAGAGCGTAACGCGTTTATGCAGCACAAAGCGACTTTTAACGGTGAATGGGGAGTACCCGGGGCCGAGCATAACTGTTAATGAAGGTGACAATGTGGAGATTAAGGTCACCAATGGTGTTGCAAGCAATACTACTCTCCATTGGTAAGTAGTTAGTTTGTACAATATTCCATTTCACTAATACTCTTATAATTGTCATACCATTATGAACTTCTTCTTCATTTGTCTTTGCATAGCTAGCTTGTTACAATAATTTTAAAAAAAAGCATGTTAAGATATATATACTAAAGGGGTATATTGGCTATGGTCATCATATTCAAATTAAGTGCATAGATTTTCTAATGTTGCACAATATTTTTTTCATTCCTAATTGTAGACAAGCCTATAGGAATCACTAATCTCCAAAAGGCTAGAGCCTGCCTTTGACCAATACCGACAAAAATGCACCCCTACCAACTGCCATTTTAATATATTCCTGATTGGATTTTGCTACCCAACTTCTTCATTATTCTTATACTCCCTCCCTCCGTCCCTAAATTATTGTCTGGGTTAACCCGTCACACGGATTACGAAAACTCAATTGACTTGATTATTAATATTGGAATAGTATTGAAAAAGTGTGTTGTTTCCTTTGATGCACATGTGTATGTGGCCCATAATTAAAGTAGGAAGAAAAAATAAGGGTAAATAGTAAAAGTAATGTTCTAAAAAGGAAAGTTTCAAACAAGACAATTATTTTAGGACGGACGAAAAGAAAAAGAAGACAATAATTTAGTGACGGAGGGAGTATTATTTATAAAAAGAAGGTAAAACACCATAGAATTGTGAAGAATACGATATATGGAAAAGACAGATCTATCTAGGTCATGAAAGAGAGTCCTTGAAATAGACACATGAAAAGGTTCTAATACAAGTTAAGTAACAGTCTGATTGTCCATGTGCTAGCTAGCTAATTCATTGCATGCTTATAATTAGTCTCTTTCCTGTGATCTTTTCCATAACACTTCAATTGTTTTTGAGTAAACTAGAAGGTCAATATGTTTCCCTTCTTTTTTGACATTTCAAGAGATGTACTCTTCAAGTTTCTCCCTTTAGGTGTTGTAAAAACATTTATGAACACTTTTTATATCGAGTTAATTCTTATTTCTTATCACCGAGTTCAATTCTTCTGATTAAGAACACATTTTAACTATGGTAACAGATAACTTATGTCCAATTACAAATTAAATGAAACCATCAATTAAACTAACAAGCAAAACAGTTTTTGAGAATGTAAAAGTGTCGGCTCTATCCGTATTTTCTTTTCCACGGGGAAAAGTATCACACAAACGGCCATTGGGAATTGGATATTTGTTGGTCAGTCATTTTCTGTAACAAATAGGACAATAGTATTGTTGATGAAGCTGTGGTACTGGCATGCACCGCCACAACCATGGCCAATAAACAAATCCCCCAATCATAGAAGCAAGCTCACTTTGTTAGTTACTTTGACCCGTTTGTTGTAGCATTTTTAAAACTCAGTTTTCTTAATACACAGTTTTTTGAAACACGACTTTTTCTCTCGTAAATGCGTTTAGTGTAGCATTTTAAAATGTTGACTTTGCGATTGAATACTTGTCATCAGTTTGGTCCGAGGATTGAAGCCCAGCGTTTTTGTTGGAGCGTTATGTTAAAAAGCTACAATTTTGTAGCATTTAAAAATGCAGTTCCGTTTTCTAAATGCGGCAATTTAGAACTCAATATTAATACAATTCTATATGTAAAATGGAGGATTTTTTGCCCGGGTTTTGGCCAAATGCACGACCAAATGGGCTCTAATCCTATCCCAAGAAGCCTAACACCATATGGAAAGTGAGATTGTCACTTTTTTTTTTTTTTTTGGGGGCATGTCAAAACATGAAAAGGCTTAATTTTGATGCTAACAGATTTACATGTCACTGAACAACTCAGGCATGGAATAAGGCAGATACGAACGGGATGGGCTGATGGTCCGGCATATATTACCCAGTGCCCCATTGGAGCTGGGGGTTCATACACGTACAAATTCACAGTAACCAGCCAGAGGGGCACCCTCTGGTGGCATGCCCACCTAGCATGGCAACGCGCTTCCGTCTATGGCGCCTTCATCATCTATCCTCGCATGCCCTACCCATTTCCAGTTCCCATTCAAGCTGAAATTCCCATCATTTTCGGTACTAAACTATTTCAATCACACTACCTCCTCAAGATTTCCATTATTTGAATGTCGCATAACATTTTTCTACTTACTGATGAATGATGATGTCTCCCGATATACCATTTTCTTGGTTTAAGGTGAATGGTGGAACTCAGATATAGATGCAGTCGAAAATGGATTGAAGTATGGGGGTGGCCCTAATTCTTCAGATGCTTATACTATTAACGGTTTGCCTGGCTCACTCTATCCGTGCTCTGAGAAAGGTGAAGTACAAACGATCCGTTCCCCTGCATTCCTATGTTCACGACAGGGGAATCATATTAGGCATCTCGATATTTTTCAACTAACTCATATTGTTTCCATCTACAATGTGCAGATACTTTCATGGCGACTGTCGAGCGTGGCAAAACGTACATGCTTAGAATCATCAATGCAGCGCTCAACGACGAGCTCTTCTTCAGTGTCACCAAACATACCCTCACAGTTGTCGAGATAGATGCTGTTTACACAAAGCCCTTCAAAACCTTTGCCATAATGATCACTCCAGGGCAAACCACCACTGTTCTGCTTACCGCAAATCAGGTTCCTGATTCGACGGGCATGTTTGTAATGGCAGCAAGGCCATACCTTACCTCACTTTTCCCTTTCGACAATACCTCCACAACAGGCTTCTTAAAATACAAAGGAACAAAGACGACCAAGATTAAACCATCCAACGTACGCTTACCTTACAGTCTTCCTCGAATGGAAGACACACCCTTTGCCACAAAATTCGCAAATAAACTTCGGAGCCTTGCTACTCCTGAGTATCCTTGCAATGTCCCCAAAACAATAGACAAGCGAGTCATAACAACTATAAGCCTTAACCTTCAAGATTGCCCCGCTAATAAAACTTGCGAGGGTCTTTATGGCAAAAGCTTTTATGCATCGATGAACAATCAATCTTTTGTTCGTCCAGATAGGTCAATACTGGAAAGCCTTTACCATAATCACTCTCCTAGTAGTTTTACATCCGATTTCCCAGAGAAGCCACCACATATCTTTGACTTCACCGGAGTAAATCCACTAGCCGAAAACATGAATACTGAATTTGGTACGAAGCTTCTGGTAGTACCTCACGGGACAAAGTTGGAGATTGTCCTGCAAGATACAGGTTTTCTTAACGTGGAAAACCATCCAATCCATATTCACGGTCACAACTTCTTCATCGTAGGAAGGGGATTTGGAAACTTCAATGCCGCAAAAGATCCTGCTCATTATAACCTTGTGGATCCACCAGAGAGGAACACAGTGGCTGTACCAGCAGGGGGATGGGCAGCTCTTCGAATCAATGCTGATAATCCGGGTGTATGGTTCATTCATTGCCATCTCGAGGAGCATACTTCGTGGGGTCTTGCTATGGCATTGATCGTAAAAAGTGGTGCAGGCCCAAATCAGGGCTTGGTTCCTCCCCCTAGTGATCTCCCTTCTTGTTGAGCCTTCAAATAGAAGTCTCGTTTATACTTTTTTTGGTTGGATGTAGCCCCTATATATACTTTTTAGTCGGTGCAAAATGTATATTAATATGTGTGCTTCTTTATATGGTACGTTCAAAGGAGGTTTCGAGTTTTGACTGATAAAAAAGTTTATTCTTGAAGAAATGACATGAAGATTTCGGACTTGATCATAGTAAAACAAGTTATGAGTGATCGATGTTGCAATAATGTGTTTCATTCCAAACAGCAGACAAGCTTATTGATGTGATTCCAAACGAAAACCACAAGTTATATTGAACTTGGAACCACGTTTTAGAAGACGAATCTCGCGGAAAAACAATCCAAGGACTTGGATAACAATAAAAAAAAACTGCAACCCCTAATTCACTATGTAATTAAGAACCTTGGTATATTTGAAACTCTTAACTCTGAATAATTAAGAACCACAAATTAAAGAGAAAACACAAACTCAATCCAAAGTTTGCAAAAGTTCTAACAAATCTATGTTTGTCAAAAAGAGTTGAAAACTCATAATATGTATTGAACAAAAAACGTCTAACATTACAACAGAAGAAGACACATATTTATAGGCTTTGGAAAAGAAAACCTAATCAAACTAGGAAAGCATTAATTGCCTAAACTTAAACTAGGAAAGTAATAAAAATTGTCTAACAATAAGAATCCTAATAAAAGGAAAAATAAAATATACTTTAAATAATAAAAGGAAAAATAAAACAATCATTAAATAAAATAGACTTTCCAAGCCAAGGAAGTAGCAAGGAAAGTGTGAAGAAGGGGGAAGGAAGGAAGGACGGCCAAGGCTTCTAGAAAGTCTACAAATCCCAGTTTTCTAAAAGTTCACTTTTGAAAAGTGCACTTCGGCCCCCAAAAGTCATCCATTTAGTATTAAAAGACTCTCAAATTCATCCTTGAACTTATAGGCTTACTTTTTAAGGCTTTTGCTCCCAAAAAATGTCGTTTAAGCCCTCGAATTTTCCCAAACATGTTGGACTTCAACCATATTCACCAAATTGGTCTCTTCAATTGACTTCCATGCTTGGGGTTGTTTTTGGACTTGCAAAATAAGGCTTGATCTTTGGCTTGGTCCACGGTCCTTATCATACATCACTTGGTGGTCCTTCATCATTCCCTCCTCCTTTGAAATAATTTGTCCACAAATAAGCTTCATCACCTACATTAAAAGGACACAAATCAGAAATAGAGAAATATTCACTAACATTATGCTCACCATGTAATTCCACTTTGAATGCCATGTCGTAGACTTGCTCATGATCCCCTTGTTTTCGATTGATTTCTCCATCCAAGCTCTCACAACTCCAATCACCGGGATCGAAAATCAATCGAACTTGACTTGCTTTAACTTGTAGGAAAAACACAACTAAACAACGCAATGCAAGATGATCAAAGTTGTTAACACAAATTATATTATATAATAATTGAGCACACCTCAAGGACAAACATCCCTTATGCCTAACAATCTGACCATATTCAATACTCCTAATTCCCAAGCTATCACACGTCAAAGCATTCTCAACATGAATCACACAACCTTCCCAAGTTTTAGCATGCTTAAGAAAATTGCTTTTAATAAACATGATTTAGCTCTAAAAATGCCATGTAATCCATAAATCTTGTGAAAGAACAATGCAACATAGAAAACATCATCTAATTTGTGACATGGAATATGATAAACTATTTTTGAAAACTCATTCGCACTCACAAACATAGATTGCTTAACCTTATGCACTTCTAATGCAAACCACGAATCCAACAATCCCATGGAATCTACACAAAATAAAGATAATAAAATTCTAGGCATCTCACGTAAGTCATCATGTATTTTAGTATCTTTATGAAAGAACACTTTATCATGGGAAACATTACCAATTTTGTGACATGCGTCAAAATAACTCATTGTAGAAAAGTCGTCGATACGCACAAGCATAGGACTCTTAGACACTTCCAATACACAATTCAAATATATATTTCAAACTAGTTTTCAATGCACTATACAAACCTACCAAGCCAACCTCTAAAGAACATCCAAATTCCTCATATTTGCCAAGTTCCCCACAAAAGTTATGGGAATTATCAAGCAAATCAGCATTTTTTCCACAACCCATGAACTTATTATCCAAAGAAGAAGGTAAGACAAACCTATGAAAAAGTGTATGGACTACAACAATTTCATTATGCAGGTCATATCCCCACTTATATCTCACAACCTTCTTACTTAATTCGGGAAATACATCAACAAAAATTTGTAGAGAAGAAGCAACACATGGAAGAGAAAATTGGGGTAATATGTCAGTATAAAAAGATTTCTCTTCGGAAAAGAGAACTATCTCACTAAGCGTTGACCACAACTCCCTCTTAATCTCACCACTCATTGCATAAAAACTCTACTTTTTTCCCCTCCACTCAGATTTTTCACTCAACTCATTTTTTTCCACTCTTTATCTTTTCTCTCAATTCTGTTTTTTTCACTCTTTTTATTTTCTCTCTCACTTTCTTTTTTCTCTCTTCTGTCTTCTCTCTCTCTCCCTCTCTATTTCTCTCAAGCTCTCCTTTTTCTTTCTCTTCCTCACTTCTTTTTCTTGATTCACTGATCCTCACTTGATCTTCCCACACTTTTTGTGGAGATAAGGGAGCAAGGACATTCGTTTTCCCACCAATCTTAAAAGAGTACTTGTTGGTGTATCCATCAAAAGAAACCTTTCGGTCAAATTGCCATGGTCTACCCAACAAGAGATGGCTAGCTTGCATAGGCACAACATTGCATAACACCTCATCCTTATACCCCCCAATAGAAAAAGCAATCATCACTTGTATAGTCACTCTCAATTCACCACAATCATTAAGTCATTGCAACTTGTATGGATTAGGGTGTTTCAAGGTAGGTAGGTTAAGCTTTTCTACCATCTCTGTGCTAGCCACATTAGTGCAACTCCCCCCATCAGTAATAACCATGCACACTCTCTCACTCACCAAACATCTAGTATGAAAAATATTCTCACGTTGTATCTCCTCAACAACATCCACTTTCATACTCAACATCCTCCTAACTACCACATTTTTCTCAACTCATCACCATTGGCATCACCCAATGGTAGCATAGTAGAAGAAACATTATTTCCCTTATTCACTACCTCATCTTTTGGTTTCCGCTCCATAGAATTCTCACACCTACTTCGAATATGTCCCTTAAGAATTGTATGATTTTTAGCTTTAGGAATTTCAACCTTGAGTCTCTCAATGGGACCCTCAAGACTAGATCTCCCATTAGCATTGGAACTAGAAATCTCTCGAGTACTACTACTCCTAGATCCTCTCCATGGTGGTTCATCTTCTTCTAACCACTCATCTTCCTCAATGGGTTGTCTATTTTTTCCCACTCTCTCCCTCCTACGCTTATTATGTTTCACCCTATCTCTCCTCTCATTCACTATCCCAATCTCTTCCCTCATCATCCTCCTCATCTCACCTAACAAATCTGCCATTGACATGTTATTAGGTATCCCCTCCTCCTCTACAATATTTTTTTCTTTATCTTGAGACATGAATTCAGTACCCCTTACGTGTGTTTCTTTCACAATCACTCACCACTCAACTCCTGTGAATTCTCACACATGTGCTCACCACTCTATGTCTTTTTCCACTCACAACTCTTGAGAAAAACAAGTATAGTTAGAACACAACAATTTTGGAGATAAAGTTGTTGAAAACTCAAAGATTCGTAGAACTTAATAAAACAAAGAAAATGGTTTTATAAAAAAGGTTTAAGAAAGGGTTTATGGAAGAAGAATTTAAGAAAGAAAGATTCAATTTTTTTTTTCTCGAATCAAAGATGTAGAGAATTTTTTCTTGAGAAGAATAAGCTGTGTAGCTCACGCCCCAAGCTCCCTTTTGTTTTTGTTTGTTTGTGTTGTTTTTTTTTTTTTTACTAAGCTTGGCCGAATTTAAAAAGGAATAATTCTGCCTTTTTTTTTTTTTTTTTGTACTTTAGCCTCCTTGGGAACGGCCTTGAAGAAGAAAAGATGAAGAAATACTCTGTGGCACAAAAGAAGATAATTAGGTGATAATATGGCTTGAAGGAACAAATAAAATAAGAGCAAGAATAATAAATAGGAATAGAATGATTGTTACCAATAACCTTGCCCTGATACCAACTGATGTAATTCCAAACGAGACCCATAAGTTATATTGAACTTGGAACCACGTTTTAGAAGACAAATCTCGCGGAAAAACAATCCAAGGACTTGAATAACAATCAAAGAAACCGCAACCCCTAACTCACTATAGAATTAAGAACCTTGGTATATTCAAAACCATTAACTATGAATAATTAAGAACCACGAATTAAAGAGAAAACACAAACTCAATCCAAAGTTTGCAAAAGTTCTAACAAAACTATGTTTGTCAAAAAGAGTTAAAAACTCACAGTATGTATTGAACAAAAAACGTCTAACATTACAACTGAAGAAGACACCTATTTATAGGCTTTGGAAAAGAAAACCTAATCAAACTAGGAAAGCATTAATTGCCTAAACTTAAACTAGGAAAGTAATAAAAATTGTCTAACAATAAGAATCCTAATAAAAGGAAAAATAAAACATACTTTAAATAATAAAAGGAAAAATGAAACAATCCTTAAATAAGATAGACATTCCAAGCCAAGGAAGGAGCAAGGAAAGTGTGAAGAAGGGGGAAGGAAGGAAGGACGACCAAGGCTTCTAAAAAGTCTACAAATCCCGATTTTCTAAAGGCCCACTTTTGAAAAGTGCACTTTGACCCCCAAAAGTCATCTATTTAGTATTAAAAGGCTCCCAAATCCATCCTTGAACTTATGGGCTCACTTTTTAAGGTTTTTGCTTCCAAAAAATGTTATTTAAGCCCTTAAGCTTTCCCAAACATGTTGGTTGGACTTCAATCATATTCACCAAATTGGCCTCTTCAATTGACTTCCATGCTTGGGTTTGTTTTTGGACTTGCAAAATAAGGCTTGATCTTTGGCTTGGTCCACAGTCTTTATCATTCATCACTTGGTGGTCCTCCATCACTTATGTTCACGAATCTCCGAAAGGATGGAGCATTTAACCAACTGCATCCCTATAAGAAACCTAATATGGATTTTCCATCCAATCATTTAAAGATCAAAGGTAAAAATAGTGAAGAATAAGATAGATGGGAAAGACAAAAAGACATGAAAGTGAGTTTTTAGAAAGGGAGGCGCTAAACGCAGTTCCCTCGTAAGCTAAACGCAGCCCTTGGTAAAATTACTAATTTGCCCTTGTTCTTCTCAAAAAGTCTACGTTTGAAAAGTCTAATAATTAAGAAATATATTAATGTAATTGAAGTTGGCCATAATTATAAAAATACTACAACACAACAAAGATGATTACAATACAAGTAGAGGGTAAAGATGAAAGATTTTAAAAATTGTAAGTATAGTTTTTGAAAAATGAACTCTTCAAGTGAAACATTATAAAATAGAATAGATGACTATTTGTCTGAAATGGAGAGAGTAATTTTGATCACCGGAGATAATATATTTAAAACTAAATTATCTGATCGATGGCGATCCTCATGAACTCTAATCGATCTTTTCCTGGGCTGAGTTTCCAAAGTCGCAATGTGGTCAAAAAGTGTATATAGCATGATTCCTATACAATCTCTTGTAACCGACAGTCAAGTGGTTGACTAAGAGACAAGAAGTTGGTGCCTAAAGGTGTCATCTCTCGATCTCTACTTTTGATCGCCCTATGCATGTTTCATAGATACCCTAACCTTCAACTTGTTACTCCCCTATAAGATCCCCGTACTTGTTTAGGCCACACACACATAAGTTCGATCCACTTAGCCGTTGCACACCATTAGTTTTGTTGCACGCTCGCTCGCTTGCTTGATCGATCTCCTAGCTAGCTTGATTATGTCTATCAATGTTGATCCTCTTGTTGTTGGGAGAGTCATCGGCGATGTTGTGGACCCTTTTATCCCTACTGCAACCATGTCTGTCTACTTTGGCTCAAAGCATGTTACCAATGGTTGCGACATTAAACCCTCTCTTGCCACAGTAATGCCCAGAGTTGTCATAAATGGCGATCCTCGTGAACTCTACACACTGGTCCTTTCTCGCTCTCTCTCCCTATCTTTTGTGCATGTCTTGTTTCATCTTTGAATTTCCACTAATATGTTCATGTGGGTTGTAGGTTATGACAGATCCTGATGCACCAAGCCCAAGTGAGCCAACTCTGCGTGAACTTGTGCACTGGTAATTACTCTCTCTCTCTCTCTCTCTCTCTCTCTGGAATTTTCCTCTTTAATTTTTTATAGGATTGTTTGTGTACTTCAGGATCGTAACGGACATCCCAGGTCGTACCTCTCCTGAAGAAGGTAAAATCTAACTAGTGATTAATTTTCATATGCTATATAGGAAATAATATATTGATGTGCAAGCCCGTGCATTCCAAGAAGCTCAATACACTCCTTAAGAGGCTAGAGCGAGAAGCGACTTTCGTCAAAATAAGGTGGTAAATTAAGTCACTTACTCGAGTCTCGGCTTGACCTCCATCCATGCAAGTGCACACATCTTGTCAATTTGTAAAGCTTTCCAGTAATACTTTTACTACTAGTAAATTACATAAGGCAATCTCTAAATACGAAATGCAACACACTTTTCCTTAACTTCAACTTATGGTTTATTCAAACTATTTTGATTTGTGGGTTTCCAAGATTTTTTGTTGACCAAATTGATTTGATTTGATTTAAGGTATTGAAGTTCTTCCATATTTGGGACCGCATCCACCAGTGGGGATACACCGCTACATATTTGTGTTGTTCCAACAGAGAGGCAGGATGGGGCTTTTAGATCCACCGATATCTCGGACGCATTTCAGCACTCGCGGCTTTGCAGTCCGGTTTGGACTAGGCATGCCCGTGGCAACCGTTTACTTCAATGCCAAGAAGGAGCCACTCATTAGAAGGCGTTGAAGAGGCCGGTGCTGTTGATGTATCTCGTGTTTGTAGTTGCTTCACATTTTCTTTCTTTTATTCAGAGTAATGTTTTCCCTTCTTTAAATTGCAAGAGTTTTTACTGATTGGGAAAGCGAGACAATTAGCGGTTCTTTTGTGCTTCTTTTTTTATTTTTTTCTAAATAAAATGTATTGGCCTTTTACAATGTGCATCACTTACTCTAGTGGCTTGCGAGTTTGCTTCTAGGGTTTGGGAAACCCCTATTCATGCTCTGGTTCGATCAAGATTAGCTCGTTATGTTCTCGATCTCTATTTGATCCTCATAAACCTATATTCATTAGTGCCAGTGTTTGGCTATGAGTATTCCGGTTGCATCGATGGACATAATCGCTTCCTCAAACAATTGAAGCAATAGCTAGAAGGCCCATGGTTCTTATTCTATATATTGACATCCGTAATTCTCGATCAGCATTGCAAGAAGATTTCCAGCCATAATCTCCTTCCTAATTTAGAGATTCCAACATATGTAAATCCCATATAATCTGGCTTGATTGACATGTAAATCATAGGCTGTCATTGCCTAAATTGTGTAACACGTTTTGTATATATAGAAGGAATCACAGCAGCCCCACGTGGTCTTGGGCATTCAAACAATTCAAGATTCTTACATGGTATCAGAGCTATAAGGCTCATGCCATGGATGAAACTCCTTCTACCCCCACAGCCTCTTCAATCTCTAACCCATCTCAATCCATCCCAAAATAACAATGGGTACACCCTACTAGTGTTCTTCAACCCCCAATCTTTCATGGCCAATTGCTTGTTAACCTAAAAAAACTACCTCAATTGGTCTGCTCGATTTCTTGCCCTTTTTCGTACATTTTCATTAGAATGCGTTCTCTTCGATAACAACCCACCTAATGAAAAACTTGAGGATAAAATCACTACCAATCCAGCCTACCTAAAATGGTTGGAGGTAACCAGGTTGTAGCTTGGATACGATCCTCAGTCACAGCCCCAATACAACCCCATCTTGCCTCTGTCAAAATTGCCCCAGTTTCCTGGAAACTTGTTTACAAGAAATTTGGAGCAACTTCCACAGCCCATGTTCGCACTCTGCGTCAAAAACTTCACGACCTCAAACTTGACCCAAACACCTCCATGACAGATTACCTCTTCTGTGCCACTACACTGTCAAATTCTTTATCCATTACTGGAGTCATCATCTTTGATGAAGACCTCATCAAATAAGTGCTCCATGACCTAGGATCAAACTACAAAGAATTCTTCACCTCATATAATCAAAATCCAGCATGCACCTTTGATGATTTCTCTGACCGTCTCTTATACGAGGAAACTCTCCAAACCCGATTCTCCTCTCTAAATCTCCACTCAAGCACTCTGCTCCTTGCCCATAAAAATGACACCTCAACAGGACCCAATAGCAATACCAAGAATCCCTCTCACTACCAATCCAAGCCCAGTCAGTACCCACACCGAAGTCATGGTCCTAACAACTATCGCAGCAAAGGAAAAGGCAATAACTGCTGTTGTGGCAGAGATCAGGGCCGTGGACGCTCAAATAGAGGTCAAGGTATTCTCCAATCTTCACCATATATACCAGCCACCATCCTATCCTTCACATATGGACCAAAATCAAACATGTCAAACTTGTCATCGTTACGGCCACAATGCAAATGTTTGCTACAATCACAATAATGCGGCCTATACTGCCACTTACTCTCCCCAGCATAACCCAAATTGGTGTCTCGATTCTGGAGCAACACATCATATTATATCTCAACCCTCAACGCTTCAGCAAGCACATCCTTACCATGGCACAAATTCAGTCACTTTTGGTGATGGCACATAAACACCAATCTCTTATGTTGGGTCTTCCAATATTTCCTTTGGTAACAAAAATTTCATATTCAATAACATTCTGTGTGTCTCTAATGCCCATAAGTCTCTACTTTTCATTCGCCGTTTTTCATATGATAATCATTGCTTCTTTGAAATTGATGCGTTTGATTTTCGTGTTAATTAAGGACCTCCACACCAAGAAGATCCTTTTTTCTGGGCATAGTTTCGCATTTGATTCTTCTACTCGTCATAGTCCCCTTGTTCTCGTTGGAGAACAAACAAACCAAGACGTTTGGCATTCTTGACTAGGGCATCTCTCATCATAGATTCTTCAAATCCTACACAAGAAGTTTAATTTACCCATTCAAGGCCGGCTCAGTCCAAATAAATTTGCCAGACATGTCCATTAGGCATGCAAATTACCTTTTGTAACACACTCTTTTAATTCGAAAGAACCACTTGCTTTGTTACATTTGGATATTTGGGGACCTTCCCCTGCTGCATCATTGAATAAATTTCGTTATTATCTTTCCAATGTTGATGACTTTTCTCGATACACTTGGTTATTCTTCTCACTCATAAATCTGATGTCCTTGCTGTGTTTGCCAATTTTAAGCTCCAGATTGAGAATCAACTGTCTCGACGTATTGAGGCAATTCAAACAATTAAAGTTGTGCAAGCAGATGGTGGTGGCAAATTCACTAGCCATTTTTTTTTTTTACAATTCCTCTCTCAACATGGCATTAATCACTAACTCACGTGTCCTCACACACCACAACAGAACGGTGTCGTGGAGCGAAAGCACCAACACATCGAAGAAATGGGTCTGTGTCTTCTTGCTCAAGCTAATGTTCCTATGCATTTCTGGTTTGAAGCTTTTTCAACCACAGTCTTCCTAATCAATCGATTACCAATGAAACAATTAAACTACATTTCTCCCTTCGAAAAACTCTTTCAATGCACTCGAGACTATAAGTTTCTTAAAACTTTTGGTTGCTCTTGCTTTCCTTACATTGTCCTATATAATAAGCATAAACTACAACCTAAGTCAATACATTGTGTGTTCCTTGGGTATGATGTTCATCGCAAAGGATATCGTTGCTACGATAAAACCACGGGAAAAGTTTACATTTCACGCCATGTTCTTTTTAATGAGTTTTCTTTCCCCTTTGCAAATGACAGGCTTACAAGCTCTTATAACCAGTCCACTGCAATCTCATCTTCTCCAAGTTCATTGTTTGCTAGTGCTCCTCCTCAAGCTCATGCATGCCCTCCAGTGCATGGCCCTCTCAACACTCGGTTTACATCTTCTCCATGCGACTTGGCCACTACATCTATACGCTATCCTTCTGGCCCAGACGAACAAAGTCCTATCACACCAAACCATCATGCTGACTAATCCCTCTTCACCTCCTCATCCGCCCCACCATTGGGCCACCCAGATCGGCCCACTGGTACTCCAGTCACCCCAATACCACTTATGAGCCCAGAAATCTCCTCTCTTGAGTCCATACTGCTTTTAAAGTTCAAAAGCATCAACAGATTGTTCTATGGCTCTCCTCGCCATCTACTTCCAAGTGCCCACTCTACGGTCCTCTCAAATTCTCTAGACTTTAAACCCACCACTTATAAACATGCTTCAACACTTGATCAATGACAATCCGCTATGAGGGAAGAGTTCTCCGCCTTACAAAAGAATAACACATGCATGGACACTTGTGCCTCCCTCTCCTTCCATGAACATTGTTGGATGCCGCTGGGTCTATTGCATTAAACAAAAAACGGATGGTTCAATCGACCGATACAAAACACAACTTGTTGCTAAGGGCTTCAATCAACAAGAGGGCCTTGATTACGACAAAATGTTTAGTCCGGTGGTAAAATTTGCAACTATTCGTACTGTTCTCTCCATCGCTCACTCCCGGGACTGGCCAATTAAACAGCTTGATGTCAGGAATGCTTGTTTAAATGGTTTTCTGTCCGAAGAAGTATACATGGCTTAAGCCCCCAGGTTCGTGAATCCTATTAAACCCATACATGTATGTAAAATACGATTTCTTTATATGGCTTGAAGCATTCTCCTAAGGTTTGGTTCCATCGTCTCTTCGAGTTCCTAACTGTAGACACCTAAATTTCGTACACCTACATTATACAAATTATCCTATAAATAATTATTTATTTATACAATGGACTAACACATGTTTTCATGATCATTTCAAGAAATAATACATCCAACAGGACTAACGACATCCAACAAATACAACAAACTTCAGTTAACTCAACATGAGGGTCAAAACTGAAGATACAAAGCTTCAAAGGGACAAAGTGCACAAAGCAAGGTTTAATAAGACAAATACAGGCTTTGGTGTGCTGAGGCACCATATGGTACGCCGCACACCAAACAATGCAAGCCCAAATACAGGCTTTGGTGGCCTCTGTGTTGTCCCTGCGGTCCCTATTATCTCTTCACAAGCGTAAGCGATCAAGTTTCCCCAGATTCAGCAGCCTCTGAATCTCCTTCTTCAGCTGCATATAATCCTCAGTACCATGCCCCACATCGTCATGGTAGGCACATCACTTATTTAAGTCCCTGCGCTTGTTAAACAGGGGATCCAACGACTGCGTAGGAGGAAGCTCTGTTCGGATCTCATTCATGATCACCTCCCGAGTAGTGTTGAAGGGATCAAAATCTATGTGGTCAGTCGTTCAGGAGCGATTCCTCCTCCAACTTCTGCTCGATAACTGTCCAGTCTTGGCCCCTTTAGTCCTCTTTCGCATCCCCCTTCTTCTCTTTCTTGTCCTTTTACTTGGGCTCGCCCGCATCCTCCTCATAAGTTATTTGAGCTGTTAAAATGGTTTCGGACCGTTGGGCTAGCCCGGACTGCCACAAAAAATAGGCAGGTTGGGTTAATAAAATATGGGACCATTTAAAAGCGGGCCAAACAGGCTGAGCCCGTGCGGGTTGCCGACTGAGGCGGGGCATTACGGGTTGGCCCGCCAATACGAGGGTAAAGATAGAAAATCGGCAATTTAAAAAAACCCTAAGCTGTCTAAGGATATTAGCAGCAGCAGCGGCGCATTCTCTCTCTCTCTCAATCCCTTATTCTTTCTCAAACCCTCACTAGTCACCACCACCATCCCGCAGCCTTCACGCATCCATCCTAGTCACCACCACCATCCCGCAGCCTTCACACATCCATCTCGCAACTTTCTCGCATCTATCCCGTAGCCTTCAAGTATCAAAGCACGTCAACAGCCGCATCCATAGACAGCCACTGAGCCACGCACACAACTCATCTCTCTCCATGTCCGGCATCTGTGACTTCAACCCTCCGTCTTCGTCTTCCCCTTTTTAACACAAGTTCTTCTTGTCTGAATTGCTAATCCACTATTAATTTGTTGAGGTGTCTTGTGTTCCATCATTGACTGAAGAGTTTCATGTACTACCAAAGGGCCATCTGTGTAGTCCTATAAACAATAAGCGGCTGCCTGTCTTTTGTAAGCTTTCAATGTATAAACCAATAGAGCATACACAAATTTATTTAAATCTTTGATTGTGTTTTTTTTTTTTTGTATGTGATGTCTTTTGTTGATTCAATGTTCTCCTTTGTGTATTGTATTAATTTAAAGTTTTATTTGAGAAGACTTTCATTAATTTTTGGGCTTTATATATAACATTTATATCAAAATGTCAAATTTTTAGCTTAATAATAATTATATTAAATTTTAAATTAATGTATTATTTTTTGATGGGCTAATCCGTTTAACCCACAACCCATGATCGTTTGGGTTGGGATGACACATTTTAGACCCGTCCCTTTAACGGGCTAGCCCGCACCGCACCGCCAAATAGCGCGCTTATAAAGCTCGCAGGCTGGCCCGCACCGCCATCTCGCTTTAATAACTCAATAAGTTATACTCCAACTTTGTGCGCGAGCGAACATTTCTGGCATGCCAAACTCTACTTTTAGCAGGTGTTTGGTCATGCTGCCCATGAAGCACATCGTCACTTCACGGTCAGTGCGGTCGTCCGCCTTTTCGAGCATCTTCTGGAACCTGTCCATATATTTGCTCATTATTTCCCTCTTCTTTTGCTTGATGTTGTAAAGATCCATTCTAGCCTTGGAGTCTCCACTGGAATCGGAGTTGGCCCTATAGTGAGCAGTTACTGGTTAAGGGTGTACATTTGGCTAAGGTACAACGCCTGATTAACCAGAGCAGCAGAGCGAGCAGCCTCCGTAAGCTGAGTGACATCTGGAGTGTTTGTGTATGCCCTTTTGACGTTGAGCTAGTCATGAAGCTTAACCCTATGACCGACTTGATGATTGGTGTTAGAGGGTCCATCCTCATGCGTAGACGCCTAAGAGGTAACCCATACTGAGCAGGATCACGTCACACGGACAATATTACCATAAGTTGGAGGTGGCAAGGTTGAGCCCCCTACCAGAGGTGGGTTACTTTGGCCTCCAGTAACCCCCGTGGTAGGGCTCTCAACCGCCGTATCCTTCCCGTTTCCAGCCATTACAATGATGAAAGCAGTGTTTATCGAGTAAGAAAATTAATTTCCTGGCTACGGAACCAATCTAATGCTACACAGAATGTTTTGGGTTGCTCTAGGATTCAGATATGGATATTTGGGCTTGAGTTAACCTGCCAAAGAGAGAGTAAACACTAGGGTGAATGCAGGGGCCTGACCTGCAAAGGCACTCCAGTGTGAGAGTAAGTATATAACTCAAAACTCAATCCAGCAGAGTGTATTTGCTATGAAAGTGCGCGTACCTTGGCTTAGAATTGGTCTTTGTCTTATATAGGGGTTGCAATAACTGCGAATCATAATGGGAGTAATGGCAGGCATAACTGTCGCTTAGTGGGCATAACTCCTGTTGTGGTGGGCGTAACCGTCCGGTACGTCTGGCCAATGACGCTCTGACACATGGCCACGTCTCTTGAACATCCGCAGGTTAGACGGGGAGGTGAGGCCTGCTCGCTGCGTCTTGACTCCTGCAGGTGAGTCCTTCTCGCTGGTCCCTTTGAGGGCTTCCAGGGCTTTTCACTGAGGTGTGTCTACTCGCACTGTGCTGGGCTTCGACCTGTGCTGTGGTTTCGACCTGGGCCCAGGGCCTTGTTTTTAGGCCTGTCTCTTTAAGGAGAAACTTTGATAGTGTTTGACTTATGCTAGCTAGCTTGAAATTTGTGTTCCGAATCGAACATATAATTACAATTACAAGTGACTATAATTTCTACCACATAGATGGTCAACATGTTTTTTTTGTGTGTGCTCAGATTGTGATTTCAATTGGTTAGATTCAATGTTTTCTGTGATAATTCAAAATTTATACTATTGTGTTCTATTATAAACAAGTATGGAGTCTAAAATTTCAAGTATTTCATTCTTTTTTAAAATTAAAATATGTTTTGTTTTAATAACTAATCCTACTTGATTTGTAAATAAGACCCTTGCTTTGGACTAGTGTATGTGTAAGGGAGCATGAAAACTAGCACAAGAACTATTAAATTTTCATCATCACTTGACTAATAAATCTTCAATATTAAATCCACCAATGATGCCTATGCACATTCACAGAAGCTTGCAATTGTTTTAATTTCTTGTTGGAATTCATTTCCTCAATCAATTGATTTGACCAAATTAGCTAGTAGTGAAGGAAAGAGATACATGCATGATAACTTCACTTATTAGATCTGTTAATTTGTTCAATAAAACAAAATTAATTAGTTAAAGTATGATTAGACATATACTATACTTTATCTACTAAGCATATATACTCCCACTAGTAAAGATGTCAAGTCATATATACTTTACATATTAAGCATATATTCACCCCACCTTATAATACAAAACTTTAACCAAAATAATGATTTGTTCATGATACAATTAACAATAATTTCCACTTACTTTATAAACGCAACTGCCTAAAAAAAACTTAAAATCAATCTTAGCTTCCCAACAAACACAATTCCATCATACCCCACTCTCAATACCATAGATTTGTACCATCCCACCAAATTTATGCACAAATAGTTGGGACTGGTTATGGTGATTTAAAGAATAGTTAAAACTTTTTGTTCGAGTCCCTCAAGAATGGTTTATTAGAAATTTATCTCTTACTATTTTGTAGGCTCGGCGTGAATGGACTGACTTTGAATGATTCAAAAAAGTAAATTAATCGAAGTGCCTAAAAACATCACTGCTAAATAAAAAGTGAGGAAGAAAACAATATCTTCATTTAAATTTGTAACCGATGTTGTACATTGTTACTTTAAAGTCTTGCAAGTTTGTTTTTTTTTTTTTATGAATTATATGCTCAATCCATATTGAAACTTGAAAGTCAATTTTAAGACTATTTGGATGGATAGTTCTTTTTGTACTGAATCTTTTGTTTTTGTTGTTGTTGTTGTTTTGTAATGATTAAATTTAAAAGTAAAACATAGATAGAGAGAAATATAATGAGACTAAAGATGAAGAAAGTGAATATATAAACAACAAAATATATCATGAAGACGAACGCGGCCTCAGTTGTTGAAATTAGTAAGATTGTGTTTGGCATCCTGATTAAGTAACTTTGTTTTGAGGTTTTGGAATTTCTTTGTTTGCCGTGATTGAGAAAAAGAGTTAAAAAAAAAGAGAAAACTTGTGAAACGAAAGAAAGAGTCGATCTATGATCACAAAAATAGTCACTAAATCATGATAAAAAAAGAGAACTCTATAATAACTTAATACTTCTTCCGTCCTTAAATTATTGTTTTGTTTAATCCAGCACATGAATTAAGAAAAAATATTTGACTTAATTATTAATATTGATATAGTGTGTAATTTCCTATTAATATTGATATAGTGTGTAGTTTCTTATAATGTTCATGTACATGAGATCTATAATTAAAGTAAGAATAAAAAGTAAGGATAAATTGATAAATATGTTATCAAAAAAAAAAAAATTCAAAAAAACAATTATTTTAGGACCAAAAAAAAAAAAAGTAAGACAAGGACGGAGGAGGAAGTAGTTTATTTGATCTCAAAGCCGATAATTCTTTGAAACACGTGTAAATCATGCTTGGTTAGCTATTCCAATTTCCATGTTGCCTGCCTATTGTTTTAAGATTGTAATCATTCAATATTCACTTCAATTGATGCGTGTAATTATCAGCTGCCTACATTAACAATCGGGTGTTGGCCTTAGCATTGGACCTTACCCACCCAAAAGATGAATATATTTAAATGTGAGATAGAAAAAGTTTCACCTCCGACTCAAAATAATTATTATTTTAGTAATATTTTTTTATTTTAAAATAATTATCGTTATATGATTTTAAAAAAATGTGATCATATTTTACCAAAATTATCTTTATTTATTACTCTTATTAAAAAGAGTTAGTAATAAGAAAAAGAAAAATACTCTTACAACTTTTTTACAAGAACTTAAATAAAGGTAAATTAGTTTTTTTGAAAACTTTTTTAATCTGTGTATTGGGTCAATTCAGACGATAATTAGGGACAGAGAGTATTAATTTTACTATCTTGCGCTTGTTTTGATTTCTATTTCAAGTGACGAGTCCCTATCACTCATGTACTTTATTAGAAGATACTCGACGTCATACTCCCTTCGTTTTAACTAAAGAGTTTAATTTTGACTATTTTGAGTCAATTTAATTAAAATTTTATTAATAATTTACATAAATTTATTTATTTTTATAAGGTTATAAAAGTCATAATTCATTCATAATGTAATTTTTAATAAATAAAATATATTAAAATTTATGAAAAATAGAAAGCTGGCTATTCAATCGAAACGGAGGAAATAATATCTATAATAGTGTTGGTTAATTATTATAATTTGTACGTTGAGTCAAATACTAAGATTTTTTTTTAAAAAAAGAGTAATGCTACGTGTATCTAAAGTGTGCGTCAAATGTGCACCTAAAGTCCTTGTTGTCATCTTTTGGTTAGTCAGAATATTTTTAAGTGGTAGGGTCCATAAATCATTTAACCAATCAGAAAATATCAACTTAAATTTTGGTACACATTTGATGCACACTTTAAATGTACGTAGCATTACTCAAAAAAAAAAAAAAAAAAAGGAGTACTAATTTCTAACTTATTGTAATGGAGAGAAGTCTCAAAGTAGAGGTTTTGGATCCAATTTTTTCCGCCATGGTCATGGATGTAAAAATTACTTTGCTCAAGTTACAGATTTGTGGTTTCTTTGCCTTTTACTTTCTCCAGACTTTACAGTCACCTTTATTCTCTCTGTAACTCCACCAACACACCATTAAAGTAAAGAGCCTCCCCCCTCCCTAACCTCACTCACTTATCTCCCTCTCCATTTAACTACCCACCACCACATCCTCCCCCCTTCCCCCTTCGCATTCACACAGCCATGTCCCCAAACACCCACCACTGGTTGGCATTCCTCTTTCTAATTCTCCTGCCCGCATTGCCCGCCCTACCCAACCCGGATCCACTCACCATCCAAACCTTCCTTCCCGCCCCATCCCCACCCGCCACCATCCCTGCATTCCCCGAACAATCGGACGTTGCAGGCTGCCCTCTTAACCTCCCCGACGAGCTCTTCCACGGCGTCAAAGCAGCCTGTGGCGTCGCCAAAGGAAAATCCGAGTCGGACCAGCTCCATCGGACCCGCTGCTGCCCCGTACTCGCAGCGTGGCTGTACTCGGCCTACTCGGGAACCGCTCTAGGCAGGGCGGTCAAGGGAGCGCCTCAGAATTCGACGTCGTACGATCTCCCGCTCCTTCCCGACGATTCGGAGACCTGCGTGGACAGTCTTCAAAAGGAACTGAACAGGAAAGGCGTAAAATTGATCAGACCGAACGAAACGTGCGACGTCGTTTACTGCTACTGCGGTATAAGATTGCACCCATTGACTTGCCCGGAGGCATTCTCCGTTACGTCTAACGGAGAATTGACTGGGCACAAGAGTGTAAAGAGGTTAGAGAGAGATTGCTTGAGTAACGGCGTTAATGGATATGCTGGTCTTGGTGGCTGCTCCAAGTGCTTGAACACACTCTACCATGTCAGTCCCCTCTCTCTATATATATACATCTTTCTCTCTATACATACTTGTACACTAGCAGATTAGGGTTCTTCGAGTTGCTGGGTGCGAATTTGGTAAAGTGTTTTACTTCGACTTTCTTTCTGTTTTTATTTATTTATTTATTTATTTTCCCTCCATTTTTAACTGGTTCACATGCGCGCCACTTGCAAGTTGCAATTGGGTTCAGAGCTTGCACGCGCTGTAATGAGGCGAGTGTTGCACGCGCGGCCAGCTCTGGCTGGCATACATTACCGAAGCCGTTTTGTGCCTGCTGTAGCCTCTGTGACTGTGAGTTGTCCGACAAAATATTTCACGGTCCCGAGCACTATGTAACGTAATAAGATCGTATAACATGCTGTAATGTTAAAACGGCTTAAAATGTAGGGTCCACTTTTGTCACTTTAACATTAAAGTGGCTTAAAAGTGCGGTCCACTTATGTCACTTTATAAGACTTTGACATTATAAATTTGCCAATATTAGTCATGGTGCACGAAATAGGCATGACACGTAATGCATTAAGTAGTCATGCGACGTGGTTTATCGAAACTATGCACCAAGTAAGCATACACATGTTACTCTAGAACCATGGGTGAAGGCATTTCAGGATGGGTTGATTTTATGCCCGGGGCCACAGCTCTCATTTACATGTTTATCAGTGGTTATTTTTTATCACAGGAATCTTGGAATCTGAAATTCTACAAGTATACTACTGTGCATCATGCCTCGTGATAATATAAAAGTGCTTTACAAATTGTTCTCGGATACTCTCTAAGGGACCCGACCCAGAACTTCTCGCAATTTTCTCAATTTGTAAATTGAGACTAATTATATCATCCATCATCTTTAGAGCTCATATCATGCATGCTGACATTCTAAACTATTTTTATTTGAAGAGGCAGTAAATTTTTCTTACTGATCATATAGGCTAGCTTTTCTAAGTGGGTGTTGCAAGTGTTTCTCAACTAATAGGCCTTTTTAGGCTGTGTTAAAAAATTTTAGGTTTCACCTAATGTGTGTCAAATACAACTGAATTTTCGAATTGCAGAAACAGAATTCCATGGCACCGATTCGTTTTTGTTACTTGATGATCTTGTGATCATATTACTTATTCCCTGAGAATGTATTGTGAATTTAGACCCATTTATGTCTTGTTTCGTTCCCTGAAAATGTATTTTGAATATTTTTTTGAAAAGAAAAGTATGTTATGCATACACATGTTTGGAGAAATGAAAGCAACAGACAGGCATAAGAAAATTGTAATGAAATGAGCCCAGTTTTTCTAGGTTGTCTTGTGTGTTAGGGATTCTTTCTCACCTATTATTAACCTCAACTGAAGCAAAATCTTATCATGCTATGTACTAACCTACCTCATGCGAATGGGATCATATCTGATGATTTTTTTTTTTCTTATTGATGTTGCTTAAAAGAATACAATTTAAATAGATAGAAAGTTTTAGTATACGAATTAAATAATATCTGTCGTATCCAAAATTAATTTTAAGTACTTGAAAGTTACTCAATGTGTGTGTGTGTGTGTTTTTTCTTAATTCAGCTATCTGCAGAGTGTTTTTTAATAAGTGTGAACTTTTGCATCCTTTATTTTGCATCCCTCACGATGTGGATGGATTTGATTGCGCCATGCTGTTTTAACTACCTTACCTTGTAGGATATATCTGCATGACAGCATGACCACTTAATTTTCTCCAGTTGTGAGGGATTTAACTTAAATAGTATAGTGTGATTCGGTTATTTCTAGGTCAGTAGTTGAATGACTGCATAAATAAACTTATACCTGAATTATCTCATGAAGTACAATTTGTTTTGCAGCTTAATCAGGACAAAGCTGGAAATGATAGCAAATCAGAGGAGAGAACCAGTAAAATGCACAACAAAGATTGTGAGTTAATGGGCCTGACATGGCTCCTTGCCAAGAACAGATCAGCCTACATACACACTGTTTCTGCCGTCTTGAGAGCCATGATGATGAGCACTGCCGGAACGAATCCTCGGTCATGCAGTCTCAACAGTGATGGAATGCCGCTGGCAGTTGATTCTTCTGAAATCAATGATTCGTCATCATCAAACATCCTTCAGGCATCTCTGTATCTCTGTATCCTTTCAATTTCGTTGCTATATGTAAGTGTTAGTGTATCCTTTCAGCAATTACTAGTTTGTATTTAGCTTGTTAATGTGTGTACAACCCGCCTTGAATTTGTTATTTGTATCTGTTATTTAGGTGCATGGAAATGTAATTTTTTTATTCTATGCTGGGGATAGATATGATTTCTATTTAGTCGTTCAAATTGTTGAGGTATTTTTTAGCACCCGAGAACATAACCTGGCAATGCCACCTCATAACCCAAATTAAATGGGATTAGGTATTAATAATCTTAGTTCTAGTTTATAGGATTTCCGAAATACAGGAGCCAGGTCGGTGTGAAGTACAAGCTTAGGATACCCATTAGTATTGCTCTCCAGGGTTACGAAATTATCCAGTTTCGTGTGGTAGCTTTTGTCTTTCTGCCAATGATAGAGTGGTGAACCTTATCTGATATTTTGTTTATGAAGGAAGGATAGGATATGTGTGATATTTGATTGGACAGACTATTTTGATAGGTATGATATATGATTGGACCATGAGAGGAATTTTCTTGTGGGTCTCCACTAACATGGCATGCTGATAATACTGGTGAGGCTCATTGTGGGCAAAGGTTTTCAGTTGAGGTCTCTTGTCTGGTACAATTAGTTTCCATCTAGTTCAACCTGTAGCAGGATAACGACCCTGGGCTGGGGACCCTTGTGTGTGACTCACGGGAGATTATTATGGTGCTGAGTTGTAGGGTTGAAAATGTAGACATTGCAGAATGATTGTACTAGAATTTGGTTAATATAAAGTGGGGGGTTGAACTTACAGCTGGCTTAAATTTGGACATGTTAATGTACCCGGTTAGATATTTAGGTGTTGTTTAAGTAGAGGTGCTGAAACATCCACATCAGTTTTGAAAAGTTTCTACAGTTCCATCTCATCCAAGTTATGGAATTAAAAGGTTCAAAGAAGATCGAAAAGAGGTTCAGTCGGCATCCCCAAGCTGTTCATAGGTGGTTGTTCGTGGGTCTCCTATGGCCACTATGTTGTGTTGGCGTGTGAGGTGAGATGATCTGCAAATGTTGGCCACTCAACATGTGCAGGCGTTAAGATTCTTGCAGAGGTGGGATGATTGGTAGATGATCAGCCAAAAAAAGCTCGAAATGGCCAGAGGCAACTAAATTGATTCCATGAGTAAATCTCTCTTATGAGAGACGGGATATAGTCAGTTGAACCTACTTATGATGTGGAATTGCATGTGCAGAGACCATTGATTAGAACTCTGTTGATGAGAACATTGAATGAGCTTCCATATGACATCAGGGAAAAGATGGAGAAGGTCTGGCTTTATTGATTGCCACTGTTTTTTTGGATGGGCAAATTAAACTGTATTTATTAATAATTAAAATTACACCCAACAACTCCAAACTCCCTAGTCCCCATAGATGCGCCAGTTTCAAAAGACACCAAACTCCCAACTCCCAAAAAGTCATACTTTCACCCAAATAACCAGCGTTAGATGCCAACAAAAACACCCCATTTATACTCTCAACCAAATTCACGCCAACAAAAAGTTCCCATTTGTACTCTCAACCAAATTCCAAATTAATATTTCTAGTACATCCCCCCCCCCTCCAGATCACAATTTAATACACCCCATACATCAAACTGCCAAAAACTCGGAAAATTTCAAACCTATCAGACTATCATCAACGTGCTCGCTAAGAATCACTGTAGCACTGCCACAAATTTCGTCTAGTGTCAGCCATCGACCGCTGCTGTGGTTCAAACTGTAAACAAAACAAAGTACTAGGAACTCCTTCGGTTGAGCTTTAGGGAACTCTTGACTGATTGTCATTGGGTTCGGTAAAGCTGCTGTGTTTTAGGCGTAGAAGGTTAAGTCGTCTCCTGAGAAGTGTTCAACTATTAGTTCTGATTGATTGACGATCCCAGACCTTACACCAAAACCATTATTCTCTTTACTTTCCCTTCTATAGTGAGATTGTAACTATAACCACTCTCTATCATAAGTAAGCAAACCTTTGGTCGCTTCAAAAATGAACTCTCTCTAATCTCTATCACTCACTATGAACCTTCTTTAACCGCCTAAAGTAGCACACAGGTTGCAAGACAGTACCCATTAGATGTATTAGAAAAGATATCTGTTGTATCCACCAACCTAAAAAAAAAGTATAAATGATACCTCAAAATAATACTACACTATCCATTTGAAGACTCGACACGAAGGGAGTTCACTAGCGGGAGGAAGCATGCACTGAGATGGGCCTGAACCACTTTTAACTATCAATCCCATAGCAAGACCCCACGAAGTGTGCTGCTCTAGATGACAATGAATGAACCGCACTCCCAGATTATCTGCAATGATTCGAATTGCTGCCCATCCCCCTGCTGGTACTGCCACTGTAATCCTCTCTGGTGGATCGACAAGGTTAATAATGAGCAGGATCATTTGCAGTGTTGAAGTTTCCAAATCCCCTCAGTACGATGAAGAAGTTGTGACCATTAATATGGATTGGATGGTTTTCCATGCTAAGAAAGCCTGTATCCTGCAGCACAATTTCTAACTTTGTACCATTAGGTACTGCCAAAAGCTTGGTTTCAAACTCGGTATTCATGTTTTCAGTTAGTGGACTTGCTCACATAAAATTAAAAACATGGGGTGATTTCTCTGGAAAATCATAGGAAAAAATGCCAGTAGAAACGGGGTTCTGGTAAAGGCATTCCAATATTGATATATGTGGACGAAGGAAAGACTGGTTGTTCATCGAAGCATAAAAACTCTTTCCATCAATTCCCTTGTAAGTTGGGTCAGCACGGCAATCTTGAAGGTTAAGGCTTATTGTTGTTATGACTTGCTTTTCTATTGTTTTGGGGACATTGCAAGGGTACTCAACAGATGCAAGGCTCCTGAGCTTACCCAAAAATTTTGTTGCAAAGGCAGTGTCTTCGATTAAGGAAGGTTGCAAGACAAATGAATGTCCGATGGTGATGGGAACTTAATATTTTCCATCTTTATTCTTTCATATTTTAAGAAGCCTATTGTCGTGGAATTGTTGAAAGGAAATATTGAGGAGATTATAAGGCCTTGCTGCCATCACAAACAAGCCAGTGGAGTCAGGAACCTGATTTGCACAGTGGTGGTTTGCCCAGGAGTGATCATTAATATGGCATAGGTTTTAAAGGGTTTTGTGTAAGCAGCATTGATCTCTACAACAGTGAGCACATGGTTGGCGATACTGAAGAATAGCTCGTTATTGAGCGAGCGCCGCATTGATGATTCTAAGCATGTAGCTTTTAACAGGCTTCACTGTCTATATGAAAGTATCTGCATGCATGTTGTAGATCAATCATCAATGCCAACAATATCGTTGTCAGGTGCGTAGTATTTCTACTGCAGTTTGCCAAAAGCTCTATACATTATTGTACCGAATAAAGGGGTGTGCCATTGTTTATTTTGTCAGTTGACCTTTGGTAGAGCAATCCAGGCAAACCGTTAATAGTATAAGCATCTGAACTGAACCATTTGGCCCGATCCCATACTTTATTATGATTCAATACAACAGTCTCCTCACAAGAGGAATGGCAAAATGAATCAGAATTTTGAAATGAGGTAAAATGGGGAAAGATGAAATTTCCATTTCCCTCCAAAAAATTAGGTACTTATAAAACTTGAAGTTTGTAGAAGTATGGACCAAGAAATCAGGTAAAGAAACTGAAAGTTTTATAACTATGTATCTCAAAACAGAATGCTGGAATATAGTAAATGTTATCAAAGATGTGATAACATCTACTGTGACATTCAGTAAAAATCGCAGCGGAATAAATAAAACAGTAAAGAACAAGATTGTTGTAACCTTTATCTACAAGTATGAATACTTGTAGATGTGCCAATATGACAAAAACTTTTTTCACTAGAAAAATCGAACTTGTTACAAAGTAAACAACTAGTGAAACTTTAACAAATGTTCCTAATAAAGATAGTATCAATCTGGGAGTACAATCTACCACTTAAGGATTGAAATCCTGTCTAATGATTTCTGGCAATAATCGTGGTTCAGAAACTTCAACCCAGTTTCTGAACACAAAGACAGAATGTGTTGGTGGATGTTACGGTATCTCTGATCACATTCAGACAAGGCAATATGTGTGTAAAGAAGCTTTTCTTCTGAAATCTCTCAAGGTTCTCGTCCCTGAATGAGGCAGCGGGCTGCTCCTTAAATATCCTCCGAGTACCTTTAAGAAAAGAGAACAAACGAAAACACTAAAAGGAATGATTATTGTTAGTATAACATTTTAACATATTTACATCAATCAATATTTTTGATTGAACCAATCAAAAAGTCAATGAATATATACCAAAAATAGATTCATTCATCTGCAAATAAACATAGTTAAGAAAGGCAAAAACAATCACTAAACTGATTAAGGCAATCACCGAAATTCTCCTAGGTATTTCACATTCCAACAATATCCCCTTTTTTTGCCTTTCTGGACAAAACACCAAATAGAATTTAAATAAATCAAAGTACTCCCCTTGAGTAAGTACTTCCATGGAGTAAGACAAGATGTAGCACAAAGAGTTTGAATCTACAAATAATAAAACTCAAACATAACTTATGCAAAGTTTTATCAGACCATCAAATAAAGAACTTAATCATCAGTAGCAACAGCATCCTGTGCAGCAATATCCCCCCTTGTATTGGAAGACTCTTCTCCCCTTTTTTGGCCAGAAGAGGAGAGATCATGAGCAGCTAGAAAGGACCGGAACTGAGCCTGCAGAGATTCATGAAACACAAGCTGGGTCTGGGTAGCTGTAATCTGGGCAGCAAGAATAGGCATTTGAGAACGAACAAACGGTACAAAGAGAGAAGCAGAAGATGTCACAACATTAGAGAGCACATTAAGATTAGCTTCTGGGACTGCTGAAGTTGGAGCTTGATCTGGAATAGGAGGTGGAGATGAAGAGGGCCCAACGGTAGTAGTAACAGCAGCAGCAGTAGGAGGATAAACTAGGGGTAGATCAATAACCCGATCTCCTTTTAACAACTGTGTCGAAATCTTGAGAAACTTTGGACGACTAGTGATCCAATCAGTGCACACAATACCTTGACTCACCAAGAAGCTATAAATCAAACTAGAAAATGGGAAAGACCATCTGTCCGAGTTTGTTTCAGCATAAAAAGTGACCAAACACCCATTGCCCAAAATTAAAAGGAAGACCAGTGCTCAGTTGAAAGATTATCTTGGCTTGAGTTTGGGTCACAACTGAGGTATTGTTCGAAGGGGCCCAATTTGCAGTGCACAATTTATACAAGACAAAGTAGAAAGAGGTTAATTGTGCAGACTGTAACTTATCAGGAAACACAGGCCATTACCCACCCGACCCCTAGTAAGGACCTTGGAGATCTCATTGAAATCATCAAAAACCGCCAATACATCAACATCCTCAGTTCCACAATACTCATTGATTTTAGAAGGAGAAAAATCCACAATTTTACTGCGAACAAAAACCTGTCCAAACCGTGTAGACCCTACTGTGCACATGTCTTTTTCAAGGTTTGCGTAAAACTCGATGACAAGAGTCTTTACAAACGGAGAAGATATAGACACAGAATGTAGAAGTTTACGATCAATAAGAAATTGTGTTAAATTATACTGATCAAACAACTGAATCCGTTTTTCTTTTATCATATTTCGAGTGATGAATCTATCATACCGCAGAGATGCTTGACGAGTATAGAATAAAGGGTTGAAAGCAGTACCTACATCAAGTGGTGGGAAAATTGTGACAGGCGATGTCACGACATCTTCGTCAGCATCAGAATGAAAGCTTCCAAGAAAGGTAGACAATTTGTGCTCTGATGAAGGGAACATTGTAGGCTCCACAAAATCCACATCTTGAGAGTCAGTCCCATCAGAGTCACTGGGAGATGGAGATATAGATACGATAGATGGAGACTTTGGACATGGAACTTTCTTACCCATCTTCATCATAAGCTGAGCCAGTGTGGAGTCATCCGCTATACCATCACTTTCGATAGAAGCAAGACCCTTATTAGTGGTCACAACAGGACACTCCATGGCATCAGAAAAATTGAATTTATCAATTTCATCGAAGATGTCATCATTATCTACTTCAGTCACTGGAGCAAGAGGGGTAGAACAGGAGGGTTTGTGAGGAGAACCCTTGCGCTCGACGAAAACATGAGGAAACTCCAAATCCTCATTGGTGGGTGAAGGAACAAACTCAAAGATCAAAGATGTCATCGTCATCCAAGTCAGCCCCTGAAATTTCCCTTTGCTGCGAGGTTTGCAAGAATCGCCCCTTTTGGATGTCGAAGAAAGAGGCTCCAAATTGGGGTTGAACCCCTTTTGCCTTTTTGAAAACTGAACTGTAGGATGCCCAATCGGACCAAGAGATACACCCATTTGCTTCAAATTCGGAGGGTTTTCAACATCAATGACATTCCCTGCTTCTCCAGGAAGAATAACCTCGAGAGGAGCAGGCACATCGTGAAACGGGACAATGGCGAGAGAGGGAAGATGATGTAGGTCAGATGTCTCCATATTTGGGGAAACATTAGTGGGAGGATACTTCGGGGTTTGAGATGAAGTTGGGGAAAGAGGGCCTGTGGACGCCATTGAAGAACGGAGACCAGAGAGAGAAAGAATCTGTAACAAGGGCTCACACTCCAATTTTTGAGATCGTTAGAACAAAAAAAATGAGAGACACAATAGGGCAAAGACCTATCAATTCTAACTTTGGGAAGAGGAGAAACAGTTGGAGAAAATAAACTGTTACTTACCAAGATTACCAGAGAGACAACATGGCAGTTTTTTGAAATAATAAGAATGGCTCCCCTTTTTTTTTTTTTTATTTTAGAGCTTCACAAATTCAAGGATTAGCAAAAAAAAAAAATCAAAAGAATATTAGGCAACATAATTTTACCCAAAAAAAAAATTATCCTTGATAATCCTTCTGCAAATATACCATCAATATGTCTCACTGCTAAAAAAAAAGAACCCAAACACATTGTTTTTAGACAAACAAATTCAAGGATGAAGATTGTCAGTTAATATTCCATATTTGAAGAAATAGAAAGAAGGAAGCACCAGCATGAATATAGTTCACAAGACCAAATGCCTTATAGTTATGCCTAACCTTATAAATTAAAGCCCAAGCCCCCCATAATATCGGGTTGGTCGGGCCGGCCCATTGAGTTGGGCTAATTTTGCCGACTCTACGTGAAGCTTCTTGCACTATACTTTGGAGTGCCTTGGAACGAAATTGGAATGCTAATAACCTTATTCCAATTACCACCCATGCAAAAGTCTCCATGCCACTGTTATAATTATTTAGATAATAGATATTATAATTAAGTTCTTAACAACTTAATTTTGCCATATTAGATATAGGTACAGCACACTACAACTTTGAAATTAATCAGAATTGTCAGTGAGTTCATATTGACTCCGTTGTCGCTTCTGACACAATTGGGACTTTTAGTTTTGTTGTATGAATCAATATTTGTCGTCTGCTATCATGGTGAGTTGGTTTGGGTTTTATAACAGGACAACTATATACAATTTTAAATCATTTCTTATTATGAATATTATCATTTTTTTTAAAGATGAAAACAGTAGAAATTAAGTTGGACAAACTATTGATCCAAGACAGGTTAGGTTGAATAATGAACAAAGTTATTTGAGTTTCACCAGTGTTCGGTTCGATAACAAATTCGTTTGAAATTGGTTTGTGAGAAAATCAAACTAAACTCGAACAAATTTAAAATTCGGTTGACAATTAATCTCAATTTGATAAGCTGCAACACACACACACACACACATATATATATATATATATATATATTTTAAATTTCTTTTTTTTGAGAATACCATGCTACTCGAGCTTAGCTCGATTAAAATTTCATTTGAGATTGTCTTGAGACCAAACCAAGTTAAGTTTAATACATTTTCAAGTTCCTTAAGATTTTTAATCAAGTATGAACATTTAAGTGTTAGACTCATGTTTTCGCTCCAAAAAAATAAAAAATAAAAAATTGGCAACTACTAATAGGGGAAAGATGGGAGGTTCCATCACTTGGTGGCTGGGGCTATGGAGCTAGAAAATTTGTCTAGGTGTGCTTTTTTCCTTTCTATTTATCCTTCCATCTAAATTATCGTTTTGTTAGACTTACTTTTTTATGTCAAGTATGATTCTAAATGCAAATTTAATGTATGTGTGTATATATATATATATTTGCAAAAATCATAAAACTTGTAATTCATTCCATTTGAAATACTACGAATTACATGATTTATGATTGGAATGTGCTAAATATAACACCCCCCTCGGCAAATTTACTATTTTGACAATATTTTATTGGTGGAAATTTATATTTACAAGTGCTATAAATTTAAAAAAATAACTAAAATTAAAAAATTGGAAAATTAGACAAGGCCGCCACTCCTAGGCGGCCATATTCCAAACATTCACCTAGACTAAGCGACCATTCATTATTCAGTCAGTTTTTTTTAACACTTTCAACCCCTGAAGTTAACAATTCCGGTAAAAAAATAACGAATGTGTTAAAATTTTAATGAAAGATGGAAGAGCTGCCACCCCTAGGCGGCCATCACTGGAAGAGCTGCCAACCCTAGGCAGCCCTCCCAAATTCCACCCCTAAGGGGTCCATTTGCGCTAAATACAATATTGAGGAGGGGTTTTTGGTGTAAATATTCGTTTATATCAATGAGGGGCAAAACAGTATTTCCTCAAAAATAAAAAAGGTGTACATAATTTTACTAATGCCAATTTATAATTTACCAGTGGCAAAAGTAATGAGTAATATGGGATCAAAATTAGGAATCTGGGATTAGATTATGCTGCTCAATATTGGATGACAGTGCAATTTTTTAAACGTCGGTTTTTGTAGTATACAACTGACAATCTTTCCTTGGGAGGGATTTTTTTTTTTTTTTGTTTTAATTGCCTGTGGTTGTCTTGCAGCTACTACGGCAACAGGTTCAACAACAATTTTATTGTCCTACTTGACACAGAAAATGACTAAACAACAGCTATCTCATTTTTTTAATGTAATTCCCTTATAGGCGCTAAACGCAGCCTGGGAAAAAATTACTAACTTGCCCTTTTTTTAAAAAAAAAAATCTGACCCCTACCTTTTGGAATATTACAGCCGCCCCCTGGTAAAAATTTCACTTAAACCCCTTATAAATGTTACACTTAGAACCCCTCACCACCCCGGTAAAATTACTAAATTGTCCCTAATTTTCCTATATATAGAAAATTTTCAACCTAACAAACTCACAAACTCTATTCTTCATTTTCAGTTTTTCTCTCTAAACCCTAGATATTTTCTCTTTCTAGAAAGCTCTCCAGCTCTTTCATAATTTTCTGTATTGAATGTATATTTTTCATATACTTTGTATTAAATTAATTTTTTTATTTAGTTATTTTCTTTGAATATGTATGCTTTATACATATTTTGTGTTAAATATGAAATTTTTGTTATTATTATTGTGTTATAATGTACAATTTAGACAAAAAAAAAAAATGGGGATACATGCGCCTGGACTAGGTGCATGCCAACTTGTACATGCGCCCAGACCAGGCACATGTCCATGATGTTTTTTGTTTTTTATTTAAAAAAAAGTGAAAATTTCGTGCAACATGCGTCTGTACCAGGCGCATGTCAACTTGTACATGCGCCTGGTTTGGGCGCATGTCAACTTGTACATGTGCCTGATGTGGCAATTTGACCAGGCGCATGTTGGCATGTCAATGGTACAGGTGCATGTTGCATCGATTTTTTTTTTACACTTTGAACCCTTGTATTTGTACATTTTTGAAATTATTTCATTTCACCCCTGAGTTTGTTGAAATCGTTAAATTGAATGAATATTTGCATTTTATCCCCTTGAGATTGTTAGTTTTGTTAAATTGAATGAAAATTTGCAATTTACCCCCTAAATTTGTTAATTAAGTTAAATTTTTTAGGTATATGAAAATGTTACACTTTATTCCCAATTGCATTATGCTTAAATAATTATTAATATCTTAATTTTTAATTTTTATGCGATTTATTAAATGTTACTTATAATTGCATATATATTATGAGAATATTGTTTATATATATATATATACATATATTTATATATACATATATATATATTTATATATTTATTTATATACATATATATATATATATTTAAAATTGAAATTTTTGTGACATGTAGATGTCTGATGATCGTGGGGAGAGGGCTATGGACGAGAACAGCTTGGACTATTGGTCGGGTAAAGAATCGACGCATATTTGCTTCTGCGCGAACTAGGGTCCAACGAGAGATGTCCCCAGAGACATCGACATGCGGAGATGGATGAGGAGCCGGTGCCGCCTGTCGTACATAACCCAGCTCCTGTTCAGTGGCACAGCTATCAGCCGTCTCCGATTCTGTTTGAGGTAGGTTTTGGTTCAACCTCCCCAATTGGAGAAACAACTTCATGGGGTCATTACTCGCACTCTCCTGCTACGACATTTGAGGAAGATCGTATTAACAAAGATATAATTTGGCAGTTGGAGGCCGGATAATAGTGAGGCAGATATTGACTTATCTGAAGCTATTCCTTGTGGTCATCACCCTGGCCCTAATAGTGGTCGTCGTCCTGACCCTAGTCGCCCTGGCCCTAGTAGTGGGAGCGTGAGCGGCGGTGATGATTGGAGGTTGAGGGAACCACAAGATGGAGGGCCCCAAATCATCCACTTATTGCTTGGTTTTCTTGGGCATATCTCACATGCTTTATGGAATGGATTCTTTGGTAATAAGGATTTTACTATATCTCATTAATATTTAATTCAAATTATATTTGTTATTACATAGAAATTATATTTTTATTGATGCTAATATGTATTTTTGTTTTTTTTCTATGTCTAACAGGATAGACCTCCTTTACTGGGAATCCACGGTTGCGATCGGATGCATAAGTGGATTCTGCACAATCGTTGGGCCACAGATAAATATCAAGAAACGGGCTTGTCCCATTTGCAAAATTGCATGTTTCCAAACATGAACATGCCTTTTGAAAATAATGGAATCAAAGTGATGTAAAAGTTTTTCTTATTTCTCGGTGATGATACAATGTGGGTGATGAACTTATATACAACACACTGCACAATTAGAGGAACGGGAATTATGCCTTCCTATTCTAGATCCTAAGAAAGAAGGAAAGAAAATAAAAACTGATAATGTGGAGATATTGTAACAATATCTCGTATCTTTACACTCCCCCTCAAGTTGGCGCATGTAAGTCTCGAATGCCCAACTTGCCAACAAGGTAACGAAAACGAGCAGACCCTAAGGCCTTTGTGAATAAGTCAGCGACTTGATCTTCCGTGGTGATCCTTTTGGGAGATATATCCCGAGACTCAACACGTTCTCGTACAAAATAACAATCCATTTCCACGTGTTTGGTTCGTTCATAGAAGACTGGGTTATTAGCTATGTGTCTAGCCGCCTGATTATCACAATAAAGGGCAGTAGCATTAACTTGTGGAGCTGCAATGTCCTTGAGGAGCCAACGTAACCATAGAATTTCACTAACAGTAGTGGCCATGGCGCGGTATTCGGCTTCAGCGGAAGATCGAGAAACGACAGATTGTTTCTTAGTGCGCCATGAAATGGGTGCACCACCAAGAGACATAAAATAACCAGTACACGACCTCCTTGTCATAGGGCATCCGCCCCGGCAAGATCAATACGCCTCAAGGGTGAGGTCTCCATCGAGGGCGAAAAATACCTTGCCCGGCGGTTTGTTTTAGGAAGCGAAGGATGCGAATGGCCGCATCCATGTGGCTGCGCCGTGGTGCTGAGAGAAATTGGCTCAAGAGGTTCACGGAGAATTGAATGTCTGGCCGAGTGACAGTTAAATAAAGAAGACGCCCAATGAGACGGCGAAATTGTGAACCATCAACAAGGGGTATATCGTCCACGGCATTGAGACGTAAGTTTTGTTCCATGGGAAAATCACTTGGCCTCCCACCTTGCAAACCACTTTCTTCCAAAATGTCAAGAGTGTACTTCCGTTGGCTAAGTACAATACCTTTTGACGATCTAGCAACCTCTATTCCCAAAAATATTTTAGAGGTCCAAGGTCCTTAATACTAAATTTGTTGTCCGATGAGCTTTGACTTGAAATTTTGGTGTGATCGTTCCCAACGAGCAAGACATCATCCACATAAATTAAGGCAGCAACATACAAATGCTTAACCTTGTAGATGAATAAGGAATGGTCGCACGGATGAAGAAAACCAATCTCAAGCAAAGCTCTTGTGAACTTATGGTACCAATTTCGTGACGCTTGACGGAGTCCATAGAGGATTTGTGTAACTTGCATACTCGTTGGTCACCATCTTTGGCAAAACCTTGAGGCACCTTCATGTACACATCCTCATGTAAGTCTCCGTGAAGAAAGGCGTTGTTCACATCAAGTTGATGGATGAGCCATCCTTTCTTGACTGCCACCGCTAGCAAACTTCGCATGGTCACCAACTTGGCTACGGGTGCAAAAGTCTCGTGGTAGTCTATGCCCTCCACTTGTGTGAACCCCTTTGCTACTAAACGAGCCTTGTACCGTTCCACCTCCCCATTGGGTTTATATTTTATCTTGTAAACCCACTTAGAGTCAACGGCCTTCTTTCCCGGTGGCAAAGTTTCAAGTGTCCATGTGCCATTTTGTTCAAGGGCCAAAATTTCTTTCTTCATTGCTTCTCGCCAATGGGCCTCTTTCACTGCCTGATAATAATATTTAGGCTCATCACGCGAAGTGATGGCCGCCAAGAAAGCTCTATGATTAGGGGAAAAACGATCATAAGTAACGAAATGTGCTAATGGATATACCTCCGAGGATTCTGAATTGGAAGCAGGTGGCGAATGGTCTATAGAGCCAGAAAGATTGACGACATAGTTCTCAAGATGCTTGGGTTGCTTCTTGACACGATCACTGCGGCGTGGTTCTGTAGCCTGACCAACTGACTCCTCAACTCGATGTTCAATCTGCGGTTCATGCTGTTCATCAGACTGCTCGATTGACTGTAGAGTTGTCTGCTCAAGAGTCTCCTCAACTGGCTGGACACTTAGTTGCTCAACTGAAGTAGTAGGTGAAATGTTACCTCGCCCATCTGTACTATCAAACAACATATTGAGTTCCTCCTCCCAATCATATTCCCGAAGGGCAACTGAATCATTCACAACGGGGTGAGGTGACACTTTCTTGAATGGAAAGACATTCTCAACAAATTTCACATCGCGAGAGGTGTAAATTTGCTTAGTTTCAAGGTCGAACATCCTATAACCCTTTTGAGAATGTGGATACCCAACAAAAATGCATGGACGTCCCCTAATATCGAACTTATCTCCCTTTCTGTTATCCTTGGCATATGCGAGGCAACCGAAGGTGCGAAGGTGGTCATAACTAGGTTTTTCTCAAACATGACTTCAAATGGTGTTTTATTTTGCAAAATTTTTGTGGGTAACCTATTTATGATGTAAGTGGTGTCAAAACACATTCACCCCAAAAATGCTTTGGTAACCACGCTTCAAAACGTAAGGCTCTAGCAACCTCCAAAATGTGCCTATGCTTACGTTCCACCACCCCATTTTGTTGGGGTGTGTCCGTGCAAGAGGTTTCAAGTAACATGCCATGTTCATTGTAATATTCTATCATTTGTTGGGATTGAAATTCAAGGCCATTATCACTTCGAACCCTTTTTATCTGTTTACCAAACTGAGTTTGAATCATGTTGCAAAACATAGTTAAATATTTAGACACATCAGACTTGTATTTCATGAGAAAAGTCCAAACACCTCTACCAAAATCATCAACAATTGATAAGAAATATCTTGCACCAGAAAATGAAGGTGTTTTATATGCGCCCCAAATGTCGCAATGAATTAAGTCAAAACAGGCGGAAGTACGAGTATTACTTAATGGAAAAGGGAGTCTTGTCAACTTAGCTCTAAAGCAAGAATCACAATGCTCGTCCTCCTTTATTTTGCTGCTAGAGCTATCACTAAAGTAATCAGACCTTGAAGAAGCTGCATGGCCCAGTCTCCGGTGCCAAGTTCTTGAATCAACAACTGCTGCCAACGCTGTACCACTACTGTTGACTGGCTCCATGTAGTAAAGACCATTGTGTCGCCTACCCATCCCAATCAGATTCCTTGAAGCTAAGTCCTGTATAGCACAAAAATCCGGAAAAAAAATTAGTGCACAGTTTAGATCTTTCGTTAGTTTACTAACGGAAAGTAAATTGCACTTGAAACCGGAATATTTAAAACATGATCGATTTTCAACCCATTCGCGATTAGTGCTACCCACCCTTGACGGGTATAGTATCACCATTAGGTATTTTGACTGGCATGAAATTCTCGGATCTTCTTTGGTTGTGCAAAACGGTAGCATCACATGTTATGTGCTCGCTTGCACCGGAATCTATTATCTAAGACGTAGTATTACCAATCTTACCCGCCATATTTGCTGTTGGAGGACTTTTGACTTGCTCACCATCATTCTGATTGTTGAAGTAGTGTACCAGCTTAGCATAGTTTTCTACCGATAGACCTGGAATGGGGCTTTCATTGCTCGTTGCCAAGTATGCAGATTTTCCCGAGCCTTTGCTGCTTCCTCCCTTTTTTTTGTTGGCTGGATACCCAATAATTTCATAACAATTTTCCACTGTGTGGTAGTATTTCCCACAGTGAGTGCATCTGGGTTTGTCTCGCTGCCCATCCCTTTTATCCTCTTTGATTGACTGCTGTACTGCCTGCGTTTGGAAAGCTGCCGCCTCAATGGTGACCTTGCCTGCCATTGCAATTTGCCTTTGCCTCTCATCCTCGGATACTAGGTGGTATGCGACTCCCAAAGATACGATTGGTTGAGTGCTAAGAATCTGCGTTTTAAGCGTTCCAAAGCTCTCGTCCGTCCCATCAAAAATTCATATAATCGTTCTTTCTCCTCATCTCTACCATTTGTTTGGGTACGTCGCATTTGCAACGCACTTGCACTTTGGGATAGGAGATATTGATTGAATCTCATCCCAAAGTCCTTTCAACTTTGTGTAATAAGATGATACGGAGAGTTTCTCTTGTCGAGTGAGGGTGATCTCCCTCTTCAATTCATACGTCCTCGGCGCGCTTTGTGTCCCAAAACGCTCGCTCAGATCGTCCCACACTTCTTGTGCGGTGTTAGCATGTTTCACGCTGTTCCTGATTTCCTTCTTCATGGAGCTATGTAGCCATCCTTTAACCATGGCATTACATCTTCTCCATAATCCCAATTCTGCAGCATCTCCTTTAGGACATGGGATCGTCCCGTCCACGAACCCAAACTTGTTCTTTGCAAAGAGGGCGTTGGCCATCTCCTCGACCCAATCTGCATAGTTCCCATCATGTAGGAGATCACCGACGAACACGGTGTTTGGATTATCGAGGTGAAATAAAATATGGTGACATTACGTCCACCTTTGCCCCCCCTGGTGCAGTGACATCGGTGTTGCTACCATTTGGGGTCATGGTGTTTGTAAGTCAGAAAATTTGCGGAAGCTTTTATGTTAGAAGAACCCGCTTTGATACCATGAAAATAATGGAATCAAAGTGATGTAAAAGACTATTTTTCTTATTTCTCAGTGATGATACAATGTGGGTGATGAACTTATATACAACACAGCTGCACAATTAGAGGAACGGGAATTATGCCTTCCTATTCTAGATCCTAAGAAAGAAGGAAAGAAAATAAAAACTGATAATGTGGAGATATTGTAACAATATCTCGTATCTTTACACCTTTGATTTCAGCTTTCCTGAAAAGATGGTATCCCAATACCAACAGTTTTCATCTTCCCTTTGGGGAGATGATGATCACTCTCCACTATGTATGGTATCTATTACAGATACTTGTAGCTGGGAGACCTATTGTGGGAGATAACAGCTTATCTGAGCTGAAGCCGAGGATAGGGGGTCTATTAGGGTGGACGACTGATCAAGTGAATGCTGAGTTCAAGACTCACTTGATCAAGTTTAACACCATCATTCGAGAGTGTGGTACGAGCGGCTCAATGGTCAGTCCAATACGAAAAGCGACTTCATATCTGTTGTGGATGTTGGGTACGTTACTATTCGTCGACAAATCAAAATCTACAGTCACCTCACAACTTTTGACATTCTTGGACCCACTGGAGGAGGTGCCCAGTTGTGCTTGGGGTACAGCTGCGCTAGCATATTTATACCGTCTAGTATATCTTGTTACGGATATTTGTTTGACTAAATTTATATTTTTTTTATTGCAACGACTACAGTATTTAGGTTCCCAAGCTTAACAATACTTGTTGCCTTGCGTACGGGGTGACGAGGATTGTAATGCGAAAGAGTTCGATAGAGCTATTACCAATATATGTGACCACCTGCATGATTGGATGTAGTTATATCTTAGTTTGTGTACTTGTTTTAGTTTAGTTTATTTTTATTGATGTAATATTTTAGTTTATAAACTTCCTTTATTTTATTTGATGAGGTTTATTTAGCTTATTTACTTTAGTATATTTCAGTTGTTAAATATATAAATTTTTATTTGAGGTAATGTTTTTACTACGGGATGGATGAATGATTACATTACTACATTAACAACTCAATAAAATAGTAATTAAATAATTTCATACACAACTTCATAGAATTTTTATTCATAAGATTTCATTAACAAACAAAATATCATACATTTCTGTCAAACTCAAATCAGTAGAGATCCTTTTGAGGAATCCATAAATGTTCCCACCAGGTTATGTCTGGATGACATATTCTTTTTCAATGAGGCCACCTGGGGAGGCATCGACGCGCAGGCCCTCAAGTAAAGTTTAATAAAATGAGAATTACGAAGAACCAGCGCAAGGGTAATATATTTATTCGGGGCTATATCACCACCCTACTAAAGTTGGGAAACACTATATGATTCGCTGATACCTCGTCGCAACCACCAGTCCCAAGTCGGTCAAACACAACCAATGATCTTCATCCACCGTAGCCTCGTGATAGTCACATATATAAAAAGCTCTCTGAAGACTTTAATTTGTTCTGTCAAAGCATTCCAATAAAAAGCCCAATTTTGGTACATCTCCTCAAGCAGCTCGCATATCACTAAGTTTCACATTTCCTCGTTGCCATACACACAAAGGGCAATACATCTAAAACGACAATGGTGATCTGCCTTTACGTTAGTATATCCAATTATATACTTCAGAAACCAATTTGGAACGTCGTTTGGATATGAAAGTTCAATGTTGAACGTTGTCACATCAGTACTCATAGATCCACAACCTTTACCTTTACCTTTATCTTTATAGGGTTGTGGAACTGACGTTGACATAGGATCTGGTCTCTGACTGGGTTGTGGAATCGACGTTGACATAGGATCTGATCGCTGACTACCTAAGTATTTCTTGTCCACGTGTTCCCAATCGGATAAGTCCCTTTTCGTCGACTTCCTGTTATATGGGCATCCTTTATGTGGTGTATCCGTATCCTTCTCCCGCAACTTAGACGCATGTCTATGAATCACATTCCTTAGCTTGGTAGAAAGCACGACCTTATAGACCGATCTCAGACCACAGATTTTTATCAAATCATCACCACTGCGTCTTGTCGTGGATGATTCCTTAGTCGCCTCTATATTTAAAGTCCTCCAGTAAGGACTGATGTCTTGAGGATCAAACGGGATTAGGTTGCATATTCAGCCCTATTCATCTCATGAAGACATGGTAGGCCGTGGGACGATAGCAGAATGCAGCACTCGATGTCATACTCTTTGAGGATTTTTATCCTTCTTTAGTTTCTCTATGTTACTCTACTCCTTGTCTATCAAGTCAAAAGCCTTGTGAGATACAACGCAAGCAAGTTGTCGAAACACCCAGAGATTTTACATTTCTGTCATTTATTTTCAGAACTGTTTTACTTTTAGTCATTTACTTTAGTACTTTATTACTTCAGTTTTGGAAGGCAAGTTTTGCCTTGTATATTGTTTATCCTTGCCCAACTCTAATTCTTGCAGGATGTTTATGAATATACAACTAAGGTACCTTCTATCAAAGTGGACTTGCACTTTAAATGTTTATCTATTACTTTTGCTTTAATATGAATGACTTTAAGTAAATAGGAGGAGTTTGTTGGTTCTTCCCATGATTTACTTAAAACCATTCTATCTTTTGGAATCTCTCAGCAAAGCTTTATATTTGTTGTTGACTAATCAAATGACTAGCCATCCTTGTAATCAATGACTGATCACATGACCAGTCATTCCTAACTGGTTGATCAGTCACTGATTCCAAGTGACCAGCCATTCTTGTTTATCAAAGATGATTGATCACATGTCCAGCCATTCCATATTGATTCCATATTGGCTATTGACTGATGTATTTCAGTATATCAGTCAAGTTGATTTAACCGATGTACAGTGACAGATAAAGGCTTAAATATTTTTCAAGTCAGTCACTGATAAAATGACATAAGGATAGTAGACTGATAATTGTCTTTGACTTATCTCTTGTATAGTCTACTGATCCTCAAACGAAAGCTTCCTTGATAAGCATCCATAGTTATTTTAGATTTGTGTCAGTTCTTAGCATGTCTTGTTTTTAAACATACCTTTTGCTTTACATTTAATGAGTACTCTGACACACTTTCCATTCCTAGCTTTTTGTTTTATTTCAGAATGAAATGACAGATTCAACCTACCTTTTCTGTTATAACACAAAGCTCGAGGAATAGTTGTTCGCCGTATTTGACATACTCTGCATTGGAACATTTAATGCAAAGTCAAATATAATTCAAATGTGTCCAACGGACATTTCTCAATCTCTGCCTATTTAAAGCCGGAGATGCATTGAAGAACGGTGAACCCAACTAGTTCATTGAAGTCTCTTAAAAATTCTTAAGCATTCAATACTCTCAAGATTTTTGAAACTTCATTGAAGAGAAAATACTTAGATCATTTATTGCTCTTTTACATTCTTTGTATTTACTCTTTGTTCAATCATTGTGTTGAATCTCTTCCAACTACTTAGTTATTGAGAGATCATTGATTGTAATACACGAGATTGTTTTGTTCCTTGTAACATACAATCTCTATAAATCACTTGTCCTTGTTGTACAGTGATCCGTTAATCATCACAGATTATTATTATTAGTACATTTCAAAAATCCAAGTTTGGCCAATTTGGTAGTGGACGTAGCAGATTTCACACTGTGAACCACTTTACATCTTGTGTTCATTACTGCTTGTTTCAATTGACCAAACTGACCAAAGCTTTAAGCAGCTCATTACTTAAAGCTTCAGTCAGCCTTTGTCTCATTAATTACTTCAATCAGTCATCAAACTGTTCATTAGCTAAACCTTTGACTGACCACTTGATCAATTGATTGTTTTAATTAAAATTGCTTTTTCGCTCCTAAAGTTTTAAAAGGTTTTAAAACTTATAAAAAGATTTTATAAGGCTATTCACCCTCCCCTCTAGCCTTACTATTTATGTTAAGTGGACCTACAGAACCAACCACTCCCTCTTAACATATTTAATTAACCCATACTTGTTGCCCCTTACTTTTTCCAGCGCAGCCACTTGTTTTTCGAATTTCTCATCTATTCTTGCCTCAACAATTTTGTGCCACCTAGACATAAATGTTGGAGCCCATTCTTTAGTCTTCATGCTTTGAACTACATGTTTCTCCATATTCTTCGATATATGTCTTTTACACATCATATGTTGGGCATCGGGAAAGAAATAATAAGTTGCTTTCATTAAAGCCAACTCCATGTCAGTGATAAATAGCAATGGACAAATCTCTAGAAGTACAAACAACTTTTGCAGCATTTCTAAAACCCACATGAAAGAATCAGTGGTCTCATCATGAATGAAGCCGAACGCGACGTGAAAATTTTTACCTATAGGTGCCACCCCAATAATCTCCAACAACGACAATTTGTACTTATTTGTTTTGTACGATGCATCCAAAATGATAACGTACGAAAACTTTTGTAACAAATAAATTGATTTTAGGTACATTAACAGGACGTGTTTAAGAGTAACTAAATCATCTGAAAATTCTTCCCAATGGTGGTAGCCATGCTCATACATCATTTTGAAGAAATGTTGCATTGGTGTTGCTTCCCCATGTTATACCAAATTCGAATTTGGCGCGCGAGCTAACATTCTTAGGATCGTCATGCATGATTTGTTTCGGCTTCATATATATTTTCTTGGGTAAATTGTTTAACTACTTCATAATCTTCTTTAGATGACGATCTCGATCGGTGCCACTTGTCCATACGGAGTAATTGGGTGGTTGTGTCGATGATTCTCGACAACATGCACTTTCCAAAGATTACCACCAAGTTGTTGAACTGCGTAACCTCAAATGGACAATCTATTTTCTTAGAACCGCGTTTTTCTTCCACTCTCATCGCATCTCCGGTATATCCGGGAGTTCCACTTATTTCGCAATCAAAACACACAATTTTGCATTTATTTCTACTTCTATGTCGCTTGATTACGAAATACATGTTATTTGCATGACCTGTAGCAAGAATTCATTGCCCCGCCGCCACTCTACTCTCAAATATTATGTCTATAACAAAAAAACCCCGCTTACATCTGGATAAAGTGTTTCATCTATAGGGGAACAATCCTGTAATTATTGAACCGTGTATAAGCAACATTTAATATTAATATTAATTCATTTAATAGGCCCAAAATAAATATTTATTTAAGCAATTTTTTGCAACATTTAATATTAATTAACTGTAAATAATACAGCTAATAATATTAATTCAATTAATAGACCCAAAATAAATATTATTTAATGTATCAATTGATATGAACTTATGTGTTTATATATGTAACATAAAAGCTTACAAAGTTAAATTAAGGGTCGTAAAGTTCAAATTTTACATTCAGTTAAACATGTTATCTAAATTAACAAAGTCGAGGGGAAAATTTGTAAATTTCCATTTACTTAAACAATTTTACGAAACTAACAAACTCGGGGGTAATGTAATAATTTTTCAAAATTTTAAAAACTCAAGGGTAAAAGTGCAAGAAAATAAAAATGGGGGACATGCGGCTAGACCGGCGCATGCACCCCTAGACATGTGCATGGTCCAGCGCATGTCTAGTGGTGTATGCGCCTGGTCTGGGCGCATGTCCCCCTAAACATGTGCCTGGTCCAGGCGCATCCTTTTCTTTTTCTTTTTGTTTTTTGTATATTTTAACACAAATAACTAAGTCAAAAAATTAATATTTAACACAAAATATAACAAAAATATACAATTTCGATGCAAATAACTAAGCCAAAAAATTTAATTAACATAATTATGTCAAAAATATACATATTTAAACTAAATAACTGGATAATTTAAACAAAATTACTTCTGAATTGTCTGAGCTGGATCCCCCTTCCGAGCTAGTAGCCGAGTTAGTAAACATTTGAAAAAATATTCGACTATTTCAAAAATTTATAATGTTATGATTTTATCCTTCGTTTTAGAATGAGAGAGAGAGAGAGAGAGAGAGAGAGAGAGATTAATGAGAAAGAGAGAGTTTCATCAATTCCTTTTTATAAAATTTTTAAGGGGGCTAAGTGTAAAATTTTAGGGGCCTAAGTGTAATTTTATAGGGGCGGCTATAAATATTTTAATGTCAAGGGGCTGTAAATTTTTAAAGGCAGGGGCAATTGTAATTTTTTTAAGAGTATTTAATAAATAGTACTGTAATATATATTTTCAATAGTTAATAATTTTTCATTCTCCTATAATAATTATTTATTATTAGACAAACGATTGTATGTTAACCCAAAAAAAAATGAAGTTTATCTAAAGAAAGAAATATTGATTTTAAATTTAAAACTTTATAATACTAATTGATTCAATTATGATAGTCATTGAATCAGATTAGAACTTCTTTGCAAATAGCAAATTACTTCTTCTTAACCCTAGAATAGATTTAGTCATGAACCTTCTCACTGTATTGTTTAATTAGGGTGAATAGCTCCAATGGTCACTAAACTTTATCCTAATTTATAATTGGGTCACTAGACAAATTTTGTATGCACCGGATTATTGTATTCACAATTAGCTTGCAATTAAGTCATTCGCTTAACAATCGTCTATAATAGATAATGGACTACGATTCAGACCGCACGTTACACAACTTTAGTGACTCGGTTGATGGCTTGAACATTGACTTTAATTAAAAATGAAGGTCGGTTAGCGAAAAAAATACATGGTTAAAGACCCGCATGCCTCACACATGACCTCGGGATGGTCTTTATGCATGTATTGTCTCGTTTGTTAATCATCCTCCAAATCGGCGAATCAAAGTTGTGTCAAGTGCGGTCACATAACTCTAATACATTATCAATTTTGGATGGTTGTTAACGGAATGACTCAATTACAAGCAATAACTCGATTGCAAAAAATAATAAATAAATAAATTAGTAACTCAATTGCATATTAGAGTAACGTGACCATTAGAGCTTTTCACCCCTTCACAAAAATATAAACGTAGTACCTATTTTAATATTTTAGTTACTATGATTTTCCCAAACTAATGCTTTGGAATGTCTAGAGTAAGCAACTAATTAATTACTCCTCCGTTTCGCAAAAGACAACATTTTATTTTTAAAAGTCAACACGTGATCAAATCAAATCAAAATTTTATATACTTTACTTATATTTTAGGAAACATAATTTCATTAATTATAAACTACATTAAGAATACAATGGATTATAACTTTTATAATTTTGTAAAAACAAATAAATTTATATAAATTATCGATCAAACTTTAATTAAATTAACCAAAAAAATCAAAAGTTGATTATTTGGTTGCAACGGAGGGTGTATCATATTAGTAGGAAAGCTTTGTAAACATTTTATTTATTCAAGCCAACTCAGAAGACTAGCATGTATTCTGAATGTATGTATCATCAGTACGTTCCTTATCTAATTGGTTACTTCTCTCTGAAACTTTCTTTCTCTATAACGTTTGGCCCGTCTGAAGTTTCTTGCCGGTTGTTCTAACTCCCACCGGCCAGCCATGGTAAATTTCCTTAGCTTTTTCTCATGAATAAATCTTTCCATCTTAATTTTATACATTTCCACCCACTTTTTCCTTTATCTCCACTTTCCCACCGGCAAACTTTTATCCATCGTAGTATTTCACTTTCAAGCTTTCTTCAATAATCTTAGTTCATATCTAACACTTTCCGTCTGTTTGATAGATTGGTGGTCTCCCATGTTCCTAAATTTCGTCGTAGTTGATCAATTGGTACCAGGCCTTATTTTTTTTTTTTTTCCGACAAGTGTTAATGCGTTGGGTCTTTGTCGGTGGTGGATCTTGAAGGTTAGGATCCGATCTTTCGTGCTAAGCTCTATTTCCGTGGATTAGCTTCATTTTCCTTTCTTCTTTCACCCTTGTTCACATAGCCTGCTTCAATGGTCATTGTTGCCTTGTTCAATGGTTCTTTCTAAATGGAGCGTTGGGTCTAGCCCGCCCTCCATCTTTTCATATTTGCATACAAGCCCTCTTCTTTACTCTTTTGTCTCTACCTCCTCTACTTGAATGGGATAGTAACCCTCAATACGTTATACAACTTTGTTCTTTCTCTCTTCCCTTTGATTCCTATAGCAATTTTTTGTTGATTAGGCTTGACCCTACAGAGTTTCATCTGCTAGTTGTTTTTCTGTTGTTGCTCTAGTCTTCTTTTTTGGGTCATATGATGTATGCTCAGAATATAGGCTAGAGGGGGAGGGGTGAATAGCCTATATTACATTCATTTAAAATTTCATCCTAATTTGAAAATACATTTAAGAACAGTGATGAAATGTTTATTAGGTATTGACAATTTTCTTTTAGAAGCAACATTGCTGATGTTGAGAACGGCTGATGCGCTTCGGCAGACCTTATCTACTCTGTCTCAGTAGACTTGAATATCTATTGGAAAATTGAAGTTATAACATTTGCTAGTGTAAATAATTAGTGCAGCGGAAGAACTAGCAGCAAACGTATAACATAGAAGATTAAAGTAGCTGTAAATAAATAAGTACAAGTACATCATAACAACAACATACTTAAATCTTTACTAGATGCAACTATCATTTCCATAAACAGATTGTTAAATAATAGATGTAAAATAGAAAAAATAAGTAAAGGCTGAATGTAGAAAAATATATTGTATACTCACTCTGTCCCTACATTATTGTCTTCCTTTCCTTTTTTATCCGCCCCAAAATAATTATTTTGTTTGAAAACTTTCCTTTTTAGGACATCACTTTTACCATTTTACCCTTACTTTTTCTCCTACTTTAATTATAGACCACATACATATGGACATTAAAGGAAATTACACATTATACCAATATTAATAATCGAGTCAATTATTTTTTCTTAATCAGTGTACCGGGTCAAACAAGACAATAATTAAGGGATGGAAGGAGTATTAAAATTCAGCAGAGGTTTACTCAAAGGTAAGCATGCTTAATACATCAAACCTAGACTCTCTAACCTAGCAACCTACAAGGTTTCATGGAAAGGAAGTCGGGAAAAAGGAAAGACATATATGGGAACTCTCACCTTAGGAGTTCCAAATCCCCTAGGAAGGTGGGGAATGGCAGTGCCAATGTGAGAACAATATGAGAAGACAATATTATGGGTTGTTCAATTAGCAAGTAATTGAACAACTGAGTGCAAAGCACTCGACCAACCGTGATGACTCATTATTGCACAACCGACAACTCTTGCAATGGAATACAAGTCTGCCGGTATGAATGTATTGTGGATGCTGATGATCTTCCTCAGACATCTTCAAGTAGGTTTTGTCTTCAACGGTAGGCAAAGTGCTTAGTCTCTAGCTATAGATTTGGAGTATAGCCACTGAAGAGACTGAGTCTTTCGAAGGAAGAAAGAACTCAAATCAAGAAAGAGATTCTTGATTAAGCGAAGCTTAATTATTGCCTTATGAATTTCAGATTACTCTCCCACAAAGTGTTTGTTCTTACACTTGTGTTTTTCCCACTCTTTGTGTTCTCACTACACTTTCGCGCACACTTGAAGGGGGATGAGAGGTTTCTTTTATAGGTAGAAAAAAAGATCATGTTGATTGTTGATTGTTGCCTATTTGAAGATTTGTTCTTCATATATCTTAGTACATTGTATACACTTGTTGGGTAAAAATCTCTATGAAGATTGTGTCTTGATATCGTCCGAGAATCGGCCGATATGTGACTTGACATTCAGGCCTGAGTTGAAGTACGTTGTGGCTGGTCTATAATAGGATGTGTTTTGAAGACTGTGACCAAGCACAAAAGAGGAAATGTCTAACGATTTAAATAAAGGGCTCAGACATCGATGCATATCTTTAAGTTATTAAGAAGATCTGCAAAGTATCTTTTATGAATCTTTGTAAACTTTATTGCTTGAAGAATGACTGATGTTCCTCTTTAAACTTTGCTGTAGATTTGTAGAGAACATGGCTGATACTGGGATATCTGCCATTGTATAACTGCTGGAGTGGTGTCTACTGGGAGAATATCTGCTGGAGAGATATTCTGCTGGTGAGACAACTACTATTGAGATATCAGCTGGTGAGAAATCTGCCGGTACTTATAGAACTAAACCATTGGAAAGATTATCATTAGTTAGTAGGACAAAGACTCGAACAGGTACAAAGACTTCCTAGTCTAAAGACCTATGCATTGTTCCAACAAATTGCCACGCTAACTGGTACGCAGCCCTTTTAGCCACTCATGGAACATGAGTTGTAATGGTAACAAGTAAATCAATGTCTTGGAATATGCTGATGAATAGAGCAATTGTTGTGAAGACATATTCCTAACATTCTCCCTTTGTGATATTTCCAATCCCTCCCCGTTTGTCCTTTATATTTCCTCCCTCCCTTGTTTTCCCCTTCCCCTCGATATGTTTGACTTTCGAGCCCCGTTCCCCCACTTTGGGTGTTCTTTTGGTGACTAGTTTTTATTGGTGCTGCAATGTTAGCTATGTGAAATCTTCTTGGATTATAGACGTGTCTCGTAGCCTTTGTTTGTCTCTAAGATCTTACTTTCGGATAAATCTCCACAAAGCAACTTTTTGAAAAAGAGATGAGCGTAGGATGACTAGTAAGTGCCACCAAAAAGGAGGTGAATGTAAATCTTGAGAGAGTTAACGGTGTTTGTAGAAGGTGCTCAGTATATCAAAAGAGCCTTAATGCCTTGAGGTATTTTCCCTTGGCTTATTCCAGTTTGAGTTTCAAAGAGAGTTTGTTCATCTTCGTTTTCACGGACTGGTATTTACTTTTATTTTGGGGGTGAGGACTTTAAGTCCATCATTGACGATTGGTGCCACCTTTTGGTCCCTTTTGTCGGCATTTTTCCAATTTTCTTCGTTTGGGCAAGACTTCAGCTATTGGTCTATTCATTTAGGTCCTAGTGTTTTTGCTTAAAATTTTAATGTCTTTTGGTCTTTTTGTAGTTGGTTCTTGTGGAAGTGTGGTCTAGGTTGTTTTCTTTATATGATATCATCATTCCAAAAGTTTTGAGAATTGTAAGGGTTAGTTGGTGTCAGAGTTCGGTCTTTAACTTTTGGCGAATGTATGTTTTAACCTTAGCACTTCTCCCGATCTTCACCTTTTGCCATTTTGATCAGTCATTTTGGCAATTTTGAAAATCTACTTTGAAATTGCAAAAGCACAAAATAGTTTTCCATAAACATGAAAAGATGACTTGGTTTCAAAGAACAAACATCTAGGAAACAAATATGAAAAACTAGTTGCAAACAAGTCATCTGAGTCTTATTCCCTCCGTTCCAGGCAAGGAGTCTATTATTCTATTTTAGGATGTTCCATCAAAAGAGTCAACTTTAAAAAATTATGCATATAATCTGCATAAATCTTTCAACTTATCCCCCACAAATGCTATAAACATCTTGATTATGTTTAAATATTTTTGTAATTATGACTAACTACAATACTACATATATATTCTTTAATTATTAAACTTTTCAAAAATAAACATTTTAGGTAGAACGAAGGAGTAGCTAATAAGTTCAAGAGAGCAACTTAGAAGAAAGTCCAATCATGTTAGACATCCGACACACTAGTTTAATGGGAAAATGAGCGTGCCTTCTTTATTACTCCTTCCGTCCCTAAATTATTATCTTGTTTTTTTTATTCATCTCAAAATAATTGTTTTGTTTGAAAGTTTTCTTTTTAAGACAACATTTTTACCATTTTACCCTTACTTTTTCTTCCTACTTTAATTATAGGCCACGTTTACATAGACATTAAAAGAAACTATACATTATATCAATATTAATAATCTAGTCAATTCTTTTTAATACGTGTGCCGGGTTAAACAAAACAATAATTTAGGGACGGATGGAGTACAAGTTCCTAAAAGTATATATATATATATATATATATATATATATATATATATGGGGGAGTATTCAATGGTTACTTCAAAAATATAACCATCAATGGTTACTATCATATCAACCATTGGATTGAAAATCAATGGCTAAGATGAATTGCATTAAATGACTCACCTACTTGCATTAATTGACTCACCTACTTGCATTAATTACATTTTCCAACTACCCAATTCATCTTAGCCATTGATTTTCAATCCAATGGTTGATATGATAGTAACCATTGATGGTTATATTTTTGAAGTAACCATTGAATACTCCCCATATATATATATATATATATATATATATATATATATATATATATGGGAAAGTATTTAATGGTTACTTTTTTATTTAACCATCAATAGTTACTCTCATTATCAACCATTGGATCAAAAATTAAAGGTTGAGATTTAATGCATTAAATGACGACTCATCAGGTGGCATACATGCTAGGAAAACATTTACCGGAGATGCTCTAAGATTAAAGTCACGTTTTTTTATTAATTAATGATTAATGATGATAATGATATCTCACTTTTTTATGATGAAAAATAAAAAGAGGTTTGTTATCCACACCTCAAATTCTATGAGTACACCCATTTTCTAAATACACTACCTCTAACATTTTCAACTTCCCTATATACTAACCACACCCCCTATTTTCTTATTTTACCCCTTTAAACATTTTCCCTAAAATCAACTGCTTCCTCTCCGGCCGTCGTCCTCCCTTCATCATCAACCAGTCGCTTGGAGGCGGTAGGAGGTGTGGTTGGAAGTTAAAGAAAGAAGAGAAAAGTCAACAAAAGAAAAGACTTACTCCAAGCCCAATGGAACTTAGCAGAAAGAAAAACAATAGGCAACCATCACGAAGAGGTCGTGGAACATGGTTTCTCTCCTGCAAACTGAGCGCACACCACCTCCCTTAATTCTCTCTAGCCGCCGTCCTCCCTCCATCATCACCCAGACAATAGGCAACCATCACCAAGAGACTGTGGAAGAGCATTCAGAAGCATGGTCTCTCTCCTGCGAATTGAGCGCAAACCACCTCCCTCATCTCCAGCCGTCGTCCTCCTTCCATCATCAACCATATCACTAACCTCCTCGGTCCAACTCCGCCTTCATCCTCCACTACCTATCGTGAACTCCACCAGCCAGCGCAGTGCATCTTTCCTCCCTTCATCGCCACCCACTTTAATGGTCATCGATACATTATTCGGCAAACACTGACCGAACACTTTTATGAGTGTTCGATTAGAGCCTACGGAACACCATTAAATGTGTTCGTCCAGAGCCTACCGAACACCATTAGAAGTGTTTGGCTAACGCCTACCGAACACCACTAAGGGTGCTCCATTAAAGGCAATTATGTCAAATTTTTAAATATTATTTTTGTAATATTTGAAGGGGATATATTTAAAGGATTTGGGGTGTGAATTGCCCCACTTAAATAAAAATGAACTTGAGTAGAGAATGTCATATTTTCTTAACAAACAAATAAAATAAAATAAAAATAAAGAGTAATACTATAGGTACCTAAAGAGTACCAATTTTTTTGCACCAAATGATGTGTCAGCTAATGTGGCAGCTGATGTGGTACAAAAAATAAAATTAAAAATCATAATTAATGCATCACATCAACTGCCACATCAGCTGACACATTATTTGGTGCAAAAAATTTGGTATTCTTTAGATACCCATAGTATTACTCAAAAATAAATGGGTTAATTACACCATTAGTCCCTCAACCATGGGCTATTCTACCATAGTCCCTTAATAATTTTTTCAAATTTTAGTTTCAAGAGTATCAAAAAGTTACACAGGTAGTCCTTTTGATGGATGTCGTTAGTAAAATTCCGTTAAGTCAATCATGTGTGATGCACAAGGCATTTTTTAAGGATATTATAGGAAATTCATAGTAAATAATTTAACAATTAAAACTCAGTTCTTCTTTGACTTTGAGTTATGGTCTTCCCAGTAGTCGAATCTGGACTACTCCCACGCCGTGTAGAGGAAAGTGAAACCTTCCACCGCCAAGGTGAGAGTACCCGTCGCCGGAGCTCAACTGCAACATTATGGGCACCGCAGGACACAAATTACAGTCAAACGCAAGGAAAAATCACTGTCAAATGCAAGGAAACATCATAAATTACAGTAAGAACGAGACAGGGTGAGCCGGATCGGACGAGTTTGAAGGGGGTTAACGAGTTGCAGTTTCCAGTCAAACGCAACGAAAAATCATCATAATTGTAAGGAGCCGTGTAAATTGCATCAACTACCAGACAACTGTAGCAGTTACACTCCATCTCGCCATCTCCGATCGCCCAGCACCAACTCCGCCCAAACTTCTTCCTCCTACGATCAGCAGTTCCGCTGTGGGTTGCTATACTCAATGTCGGCAAGCCTTTGTACTAGCATAACTATGCAATCTCTTTCGTGATCCAATTGGCCCAAGTTTCTTCTGATTGCAAAAGGTTACAACAAACTTTCATCTAGGGCTTACAAATTGGGGATTTTCTTCTAACTGTGCAATTTTTTGAGATTTTCTTCTAACTTACAAATTGAGGAAGAAGAACGAGTTTGGGGTTTTAGATGAGCTGAGCGAAGACTATTAAAAATGCACCGTAGAAAAAAAGGTGAAAGCTTCGTGCTCTGTAATTAGGCGGAGTTGCGGGCCTATGATGTTGCAGTTGAGCTCCGGCGACGAGTTTGGTCACCTTGGTAGCAGTGGGTTTCATTTTCCATGCCGCCTGGCAGCCATGGGAGAAGTCCTGGTACTGCGTTACTGCTGTGCGTTGTTGTTGCTATTGGTTGTTGACTAGGGTTTTTTTTTTAAAGACAGAGAGGTTGAAGTTGAAGATGAAATTAGCAAAATGGGTTTGTAAAATTCCAATTTTGCCCTTACTTAAATGCATGTGGAAAGCACATGGGCTACTTAACGTAATTTTTTAACGTCATTCATCAAAAGGACTAGCCGCCTAACTTTTTGGTACTCAAGGGACTAAATTTTAAAAAAAGTTTGTTAAAGGACTAGTGATTGAAAAGTTCATAGTCGAAGGACTAATGGTGTAATTAACCCAAAATAAATAAAGGGAGAATGTCAAATTTGCCTTCCACGTTGTATACGTGGACGTGCCCATCCATGGCCCATGGGTTGAGTTTCTTTGGAGTGATAGACTAGTTAGTTATTTATTCTCAAAACAACACTTTTTGGGAAGTTACCGAAAATTCTCTGAAAATGGAATGATCCTCCCCCCATTAAAGTTACAGGGGAAGATTGCCAGTGACAGATTAGATCAAATCGCAAACTATGGCTCAGCTCTCAGAGACATACGCATGCGTGCCCTCAACAGAACGAGGCCGAGGAATCCTAATTTCCGGCGACCCAAAATCGAATTCGATCCTTTACTGCAACGGTCGATCAGTCATCATCCGATACCTCGACCGGCCATTACAGGTCTCCGTCTACGCGGAGCACGCTTACCCAGCTACCGTTGCCCGCTACTCCCCTAATGGCGAGTGGATCGCATCGGCCGATGTCTCCGGGACTGTGAGGATCTGGGGAACCCACAACGATTTTGTTCTCAAGAAAGAGTTCCGGGTTTTGACGGGTCGGATCGATGATCTTCAGTGGTCTCCAGATGGGATGCGGATTGTGGCTTGTGGTGATGGCAAGGGCAAGTCTTTGGTTCGTGCTTTCATGTGGGTTTGTTTGATTTCTCTCTCCCTCTCTCTCTTAAATTCTTACTACTATTTTGATGAGCTTGTTTAATTTAATTTTTGTGATAATTTGAAGTGCATTTAATTAATATCGCTGCGCAATAATTCCTTGTGGGAGGTTCTTTGTTTTTAAAAGTCGAGTCTGAAACTAAATGATATAACTGTTAGGCTCTTGAACTAGATGCTTATTGCTCACGGGCTTGTTATCGGTCTATGGTGGTAGAATGTACTTATTGTGAAGTGCAATTTCATTGCAAATTGTTCGTCGGACTCCCGTGTTTGAAAGTGGATCATTTCCTTTTTCGTGTGTCGTGCATTATGATGCTCTTACTAATATACTGTATCTTATTTACAAATAAAATCAATTCCTAGATTCCATGTCTAAGTTTATGTTTTCAAAAGTAGATGATTATTTATTGTGTGCATGTATAGAGTGTTGCAAGAAACGAATGTCGGACAATATGGAGTCTAATATGCTTGTTAACCGTGATTACATATGCTATTTTATTTGATTCAGGTTTTGGAATCTGTAACTGAAGTCCTAACATCCAACTAAAAACATATGTATAAAGGATGTTTCTACACACACACACACACATGTATATATATATATATATATATATATATATATATATTTGGAGAATATATGAGCGGTTAATCACCAAGGGTTATCTTGGGTAAATGAAGAGCCATTTTGGATTGAATACAAAGTTTCTTACAAGAAACTCTAAAATCACATTTCACAACTTCTCCAGACTTCAATTTCCATCTGGTCTCAAAACCGACTCTCTGATCTTAATCACACCTATTGTCATCACCGCTGGTAGCTCATGCAAGGATCATGAGCATGATGCAGGAGAACAGATTAAAGTAAAATAAGAACATAGGATCATGTTCAACTTCTTAAGGAACTTCTTATAAGTAATCCTACAACATCCTTGCATACTTCTAACATTGGACATGGAAATACTTAAAAGGACAAACTCCCTGTACCAAACAACAGAAAGAAAAAACAACCAAATCTGCCATTAAGCTATTTAACTTTTTTCCTTTAGTTCGGAAAGCTCTAGTATCAATCCATTTATCATTTTCACCTACTCTCTTATCTCATTGTTCATCAGGCCTGTCAAAGATGTCGGTGCACTCTCTCATGCATGATCCTATAAAATCAAATAAATAAAAAAATCAGCAGTGGCAACATGAGATGCCTACTAATAAGATCATTTATGTAGTCGCGGTAACCATGTCTTGATTGGCTCGGGAACCCTAGGATATTTGAGGGTCTCTTTGGAATCACCCCTTAGAAGTTTCAGGAATCCATGGATATTTGGGGCACCTCCTTGGTAATCTAAGGCACCTGTGGAGAATTTCAGGAACCTTGCAAAGTTTGAGATACCTCCTTGGCAACTTCAGCCCTTGAAAACACATGGAGCTTGAACCTCAAATCATTTAACAATAGTGGAACTTGAACCCTCCTAATCCTTCTCCATCTGGCTTCAGGCAGCAGCCAGATGAATCTTAGCCATGTGTGCCATTGCAATGCGCACCACGTCAACCTATCACTTGATGAAGGCCATGCCCTCCGCCTATCACTAAAGGCAAGCCCAAAAGGTCTTCTTATTTGCAGTACACAAGTGATGACTCTCAAGTGCAGAACAGGCAAGCCCGTAAGGGATCGTTCCTTCTAAAACCCGTTGCGGCAGGAATTGTCAAGAACTTATAAGCCTAACCGAGGGGTGGGGGGAACTGTGGATCTGAAGGTGTACCATCAAGGAAGGCATGTGTAGTAAGTTTACTTAATGGTTAGTAGTTGTGATAGTCTTATGCGATAGTATTAGCGTGAACGAATGTAGTGACATTGACATCCTTGTACCCCCCTACTTAGCAAATTCTATATTAAAAATGAACTATAAATTTCTTTTTTCAAATATTTCGCTTTTCCATGTAATGGGTAGGAGGAGGCCGTAGCTTAAGGCAACACATTCCTCCAAAGAGATAAACCCCACGTAGCTGCTAAAATGCTATTGGGGGGGAACTCTAATATATGTATATGCTCGGCCTTGGAGGTATTGCCCCATCGCATGGCCCAAATTTTGGGGAGTGCCAACTTGACATTGGTAGGGTTGTATTAAGCAGACATCAAAGATCTCGCACGTGTAGGATATGGATGAGCAGATGGTTGATGCCCAAGTTGATCCTCAGATTATCAACTCCTCCCCCAAGAAACTTTTTATCAAATATTGAGTGGATGGGTGAACTAGTCAAAATATGGGTTGATTCCCCATGACAAAGACAACGAACTTGCATCAAGCACTTAAAAGTGCACGACACTCTCCCTCCTCCCCCCCCCCCCGGGCCGTTGTCTAGAAACACCTACAGAGGCATAACACTGACGCTACAAGCTAGTTAAGCCGTTTAAAGGGGCATTGAAGTGATTAAGTATGGAGTATGCAAGAGGTCAAGGTCATTCAACTGGGTACCAACGAAGGTTGAGCGCCCTTATGGCCTGATTGGCTACTAATCACCCCAGGGGGTCATTGAAGACAATACCCTCACCCTCATTAGTTGTCGGGCGGCAATAGGGGGAATAGGAAGGACGAGAAGCTCCATGGGCACCCTCGGGCCTAGTACATCCATGTTATAGTTAGCCCTAGACATTGGTAAACTGAGGTGAGGCCTTATATGTCTCGCCAGCTTCAGCAACTCTGCAATTAACATGGGCTTCAATTCTGACCTCATGTTCGCTAACTTGCCTTAGGTTCCTCTTGGTGTCTACATGTAAAACAGGGAAAGGAGGATCACTTAGAGCATAAGAGTTAATGAGGAGCCTATTGTTCGCCTTAAGGGTATCCTGACATAGTATAATCCCATCTACAACAACACGACAAGTGCCCTCGCCTCTGTAAGCAATATACGGTTGTACCTGTACTGGTTAGGAATGAGGCATTGGTCCCTCAAGCGATCAAGTTCTCTAGCAATTAGCCTATATACGGTGTATTAATCTGCATACGGTCTTGGGGACTTAGAGCTTGTGGCGCTCTCTCCTATCACATTATCTACTCAAGGACTCTTGAAACTTATTCACCCTGAAGATGGCCAATGCCAAATAGATGCAAGAACCTCAGGAAGTTTGAACCCCTAGGAAATATCAGGATCTTGTGGCACACTCTCCTATCACATTATCTACTCAAAGGACTCTTGAAACTCATGCACCCCGAAGGTGGCCACCAGAGGGATTCAAGAACCTCAGGAAGTTTGAGACACCCCCTTAGGTAATATCAAGAGTCCTGTTGAACACACCTGAAACTTGAACCTTATAATCCTTGAAAAGTGATGGAACTTGAGCCCTCCTAATCCTTCTGGCTTTAGGACAGCCTGACAACTCTCGGTCATGCATGACATTGTAACCCACACCACATTAACTCAGCTTTCTAGTTGCCTTCAGTTAGAATGGAAGTTCACTCTAGTCTGTCATTGTCATTGTCATTGTCATTGTTCATTTTAAAGTTCAATTGTTCAAGGAGGTGCTCAAATTCCAGAGGGGTGTTCTAAAGATCCCCAGGGGTGCCTGATATCCCAAGGGGCCCCTCAAGTTCCGGAAGGGGTTTCTGAAATTCCCAAGGGGACCCTCAAATTCTCAAGGGGGTTCCCCTGCCAACGAAAAACTGGTTTTTCATCACAAGTATACAATTGATGTCATAAGTAGCGTCTCTAGTTCCCGCTTTTGGTTTATTTGTGAGGGATCATGCACCGGAGAAGGCACGGAAATCGTTGGTGGGGCTGATGCTGATCAATGACATAATAAAGGAGTCGGTGAAAATAATGAAGGTTCGGTGGAGGAGCTTTACGAGATAAACATTTAAATAGTTTAGGAGGTTTTTTCTCGGTGTTCTTTGGTAAGCAAGTCTTTTTTTTTTTTTTTTTAGTTTTTCAATTAGTTATAAGAAGCTGTAGAGTTTGTATAGGATTAGTTATAAGAAGCTGCATATGCTCATTTTGAGAACCAAAACTCTTTTACGTTAATCTGCTGTCCTACATTATGCTGATTAGTTCTCAAATACTTTAAGGAGTTCGGATAGTGAAACATAATTTGGAGGGCGGAATGAATTTCTAAAACATACCAGGCCTGTTGTCCGCAATGGGCAGTGTTTTTGTTTGTAAAAGGAGAGGTCTCCGGGAGGAATTGCCTTTAGCCTGCAATTTTCCATATTGCCCATTTGATTGTTCGAAGGAGGCGTGTATAACAAATATCTTTCTATAGTGTAAGCAAAGAAGCACGTGGAATCCTTGGTGTAGGAGAAGATTCAAGATGGGTGCTGGAAAGCATGGTTGACTTTTATCATTGTTTATGAAGCAGATTTTGCTCAATACTTTTGATATTTTGGGGTGGCTGGAGAGTAGAGATGGAAATTTCTTTGCCCACACCTTCAATACGGTGTGATAAGTTAACTATTGTTCACATGGCAAGCATATAGAGTTCCGTTGCCTCTTTGAGTTACATTCTTTAATTGAGCCACTTTAAATGCCATATAACTCTTGACAATTTGAGGAAGAGAAGACAATGAGTTATTGAATGATTCATTTATCTGTTTGCTGATTCATTGCTGCACATCTGGTAGCTTTGGAGTCCAGTTTGGCTTCATTTGAGGTGAGATTGCTGATGCCGATGTCCTCACGGGTTTGCTGCAATGTTGACCGGGGTTTCAAAGATGATAGATAGAAGGATTGTTGGGTCGTATAATCTGGCTCCCCCATGTATCATGTGCAGTGTTTGTAATCTTGGTCGAGTCATGGGAAAAGTGGTGATTTGGTTCAATTTTGAGGCCTCTTATTCCGAGAACGATACATGATTCAAAGGAGTGAAATTTCAGAGTCAATCAATGGAACTTTGTAGTCAGAGTCTATTTCTTTTTTCTTTTTTCTTTTTTGAGTAAACTCTCTCCTTCCAGCTATTTTCCTTTATATTATTGGTTATATTTTAAATCTCTCTAGTCATGTTTTCTTCGGAGTAATCTATAGGCACATGTATTTTCAGGAGCATATTGTATACTAGATAAATAAATAAGAGAAATGCCTGTAAATGTACCGAAAAAGCTTTTCAAAGGTCTTTTTTTATCAGTAAAGTGTTACTTCCTAGAAAATGATTTTCCATAAATTTTTCTGCTTGTGTTGTTTAAAATTCTTATGCTATTCTTTTTCCCAGTTTTTGGCCCCCTAATTAATGTATGTGGTGCATCACTAGATTTTAATACTGAAAACAGAACTGAATTTAAAATTGGCAGGATAACATCTTGACCGTGCTTTAAACCATTTGGTTTCTCTGGTAGGAAAGGAATAGAACAACTTTTGGGCGGAATTGAGAGTCCTCTGCACATGCTTGTTGTTGATGTTATTTATTGAGTGCTTGGGAGTCCATGTGGGGATAATGATGTGTAATTATCATCCTAAATTGTCATGTTCAAACTGTTTGTTTTATATGAAACACTTGTAGGAGGTGAAAGCTATCTTAGGTTCTTATGAATACCTAACTTCATGATTCATCCTTAGCATCAAAACCAAGCGCTTAAATAACACCAACTACTTTGAAAAAGTTGCAACACACATGGCTACATTGAACCCAGTCAAATCAATTATTCTTTGAAATACAGTCATCTTATAAACTAAGGTTGTTAAATGACATTAGTGTCATATATCAGCAAACTGTGTAACGAAAGCTGTCAATGAAATATAGTCTCCTCCACAACCCCACAATTATTAAGAATATGGTCTTCCATTTCAATTGTTTTTTTTTTTGATAAGAAAAGACTGGTCTTCCATCTCAATTGTTAAGCAGAAAAAAATTACATATAAGTATTATTACAGTGATCCTCTTTATAGAACAAGTCTAAGCAAAATAATAATAATAATAATAATAATAATAATATATTTGTTTATACGCGCACACACATACATATATATATATAATTTTATTTCCTGTCTTAATCTATCTTTCAATTCGTGTCAATTGCGAACCGTATGGCATCTGGTTGATAAACTTGGCATATCATTCTATTGGTGCTTCAAAGCCTGAATTCTTAAGTGGTTGCTTGTCGTTCAATGTACTGTTATACTTCCTGTAATTTCCCCTCAGTGAGTAATTATCTCTAAATTTTAGAAGAAAAGGGCATCTGTTCTGCCTTTCAATATTAAACATCTTTTAACTCACCTTCTATCTGGAAAAAAAAAAAGCATCAACTCACCCTTTTACCTGCACACTTGATATTGGACTCCCTAACGAAAAATGAGTTTGCGGAGAAACATTGTACTTTGTTAGTTATTCTTGTACTTTAGGTATAACTTCGTTTCTTAGATTGCAGAACTCTCTAATCTGAACTGTTATAAACAGGTGGGATTCAGGGACTAATGTTGGAGAATTTGATGGCCACTCGAAGCGAGTTTTAAGCTGTGCATTTAAGCCAACAAGACCATATCGTATCGTCACTTGTGGTGAGGACTTCTTGGTGAATTTTTATGAAGGACCACCATTCAAGTTCAAGCTGTCTCATAGGTTCGTTATGCATTAATTAATTCTTTGTTTGTTTGTGTCTAATGATATTTTTTCAATCTCCTCTTTAAGTGCTGAAAATCTCATGGTTAGGTTTAGCATGCAGCTTCCTAGACTCTGTCAAACTAGGCTTTGTTAACCTCCAAATGTTCAAGCTTAATGATTAAGACGTGATTATTAACAAAACTCAATACTTTTAAATTTTTTCAAAGTTTATCTTGCCTTTTTTGTTTTGGGTTTTGGATTTTTCCTTATTTTTTTTTCTTCTTCTCTTTCTTTGTTTTCTCTTGGTTGTTTTTCCCATCATTTCATAACAGTGACGAGCTACACAAAGGAGGGTACTCCTCCCTGGGTGAGACTTGATCCAACATATGCTTGCATGTATTGTCCACTATGCCAGCCCTCAGTTCCAAGAATACTATCTTATATTATATTCTCACACATGTATGATATTGCATTTTGACATTCTTGTTGCCGAGTCTGCATTAGTCTTTCTTACTTTGTAGTTGAATTGGAAGCGGGGCACTGTCCTCTTTTTGGACCCAAGGGCCCGCATAGCCATAAGACATTGCTTGGTGGAGAGTTTGGCTGAAGTGAAGCGGCACATCTGTTAAAATATTGCCCAATGATTATATTAAAAGTTTACGTTTCCGATATGTCAAACTAGTGAATTGGTACTCAATTTTCTAGAAATCTCTGTCAAATCGCAAGTTTTGTGTGTGATTCAGAGTTTCATTGTAGTACTTATAGTATATTGTTATGAGTAGCCAGCGGTCCTTCAGTTGAATCAGACCTGTACAGTATATTGTTCTATGTATCCATTCACTAGCATTCCTATGCTGTCAACATGCAGGGATCACTCAAATTTTGTCAACTGTGTAAGGTTTTCTCCTGATGGCAGCAAATTTATCAGTGTAAGCTCTGATAAAAAGGGTATTGTGTATGATGCAAAAACTGCAGAAAAAATTGGAGAGCTGTCTTCAGAGGATGGTCACAAAGGTAGCATATATGCTATTAGCTGGAGTCCTGATAGTAAACAGGCAAGCCTTATACTTGAGAAGCTTCTCGTTGTTTGCAGTTAACTACATATGATGATGATTTCCTTTTAAAGTGTTGTGAAATTGAGGGAATATTAATGCTGTCTTTGGTATGATAATCAACATGGATTTTGTTTACATCTTTTCTTTTTATGTAATTAAACAATAGGCTAGAATTGGATTTCAAGTAATTTGGAAAGAAGACAAACGGTGTAAAAACTTGTTTTTCATATGGCAGTCACAAACTAACACGAGGAAAATGTGGGTGCAGAATTGGCCGTCCATGCATACTCTTTTAATCGTTTCAAAATATATGAATGTGAATGTCACTAACCCTTATTTTTGTTGTTTTTCTGAACAACTTTCTAATGTTTTACATGCTCACTAATTTTTCTTTTTCTAAAGTTGCATCTTCTAGCGAATGCAGATTTTTAGCATGGGAATGTGAACAAAAAATTAGGGTGTCCTTCCCCTCGGTAGACTTTTATGATAGGCTCTCAGAGTCCCCATCCTTTTATTCTAAGAATGGAAAAACCTAATTGAAAGATTCAACAAGTGAATCAACCATGCACAACAAAGAGCCACTATGAAATTAAGGTCAAGCAAGTATATGTAAACCAGACAAATCTTTGTCTCCAGCTAAGTTACGAGATGGAAGGTGATAGGCACCTTTCTTCTTAACCTACTCTTAGTGATGGATTCGAACCCTTGACGTCTACTTACCAGCCTGTGTCGAAAAAGTTATGATGGGAGAACTCTTTTGTCCTCAAGAAGTCCCTCATAATTCTTAAGTGTGTGTTTTCCACGAAGAAACTTACTTTTTGAAGTAAAACATTGAACTTTGTTTGACATCATGGTTTGCTATTTGAAAGAACAATCTTGATGCACAAGTAAACCTTTTTTTTTTTTTTACTTTTGATAAATAATAAGAAAACAATCAACTTGTGTTTCAGAAAAGATAATGTGGAAGAGATATCTCGCATGTCAAATGCTAGGGATGATACAATGACCCCCATGTGCTCAAGAACTCGATGAAACAATGAAGGAGGGGAAAAACAGGATAAAATAAATATCTAATTAAGAATTTCATGTTTACCCAATAGATTTGACTACTTTTGTTTTGATGATTAGGTGTGTACCTTGTTTACTGGTAGTCTTTGTTGCTTGAGAGTAAGTTATAAGCCTTGAAGCCACTCTTCTGGACCTCCGACCTTCTATTGATATTAAAGGGTGGTGTTTATGGTTGATAGTTAATGAAAAATGGTTTTATGAACTGATTATGGTAACTGGAGAAGATTGGAATAAGTAGAGAGAACGATTGGGCTAAGTGATGACATTTTTGAGAGCTAGAGGTATTGGAGATATTCCTGAAACCCCTTCATGTAAAGTGATTATAGGAATAGTTCTCAATTATTGGCCTAGGAAACTCTAAAAATAATTGAAATCTGTCAAAACCAGTGAGGTGTGGTCAAAAGGAGTCCAAGAAGGGTCAATTGGGTGAAAGAACACAAGGTGCTCGCCAGCCGACTGGAGGCCTTGCGGCCAACAGTGGTAGGGGAAGCAAAACAAGGGCCGTGTGACTCCCAAGGTGGCCTGGTCCCGTTATGTTTCCAACTATCCTATTTCTGCGCAATTACAATTGGGACTTTGAGGGTCTGTTCACAGCTCACAATTCTTCCTAAATCCGATCCTTCTAGACTCCTTGAAAGATTCAAGAACATATATAATTTTTGTTAGGACAGAAATAAATAAAATAAAGAATGGAAAAAGTTGAAAAGGAAGAAGTAATTAGCAATAATTCAAAATATTTAGCAATGACTTTTTAAAATTCCTCAAAAGCCAAGCAAAACTCAATGAATACAATGACTGCAGATTAAATGAGGTCTCACGAAATGGGATGTCTACATTTAGCATCAATATTTGATGCTAGTAAGGGAACATAATCGGATATGGTTTCTTATTGATTGTTGTATGCTTCTTCCTCTCCAGACCACACCTCCCAAACTGGTTCACTTAATTTATCCTTTTTCTATAATTTACTATCGTTTGATGTACACCTAGCTATGTTGTAGGTGCTTACTGTGTCTGCTGACAAGACCGCAAAAGTTTGGGCTATTTCTGAGGATGGGAATGGAACCATCGTAAAAACTTTGGCATGTCCTGGATCTGGTGGTGTTGATGATATGCTAGTTGGGTGTCTCTGGCAGAATGACTACCTTGTTACCGTCTCTCTTGGTGGCACAATGTTTTTATTCTCAGCAAGTGATCCAGATAAAGCCCCAGTGGTGCTGTCGGGACACATGAAGAATGTTAATTCATTATCAGTGCTTAAAAGCAACCAGAAAGTTATCATATCTAGCAGCTATGATGGTTTGATAGTTAAGTGGTTGCAAGGCGTTGGATTCAGTGGTAAACTAGACATGAAGGTGACTGGTCAATTAAAATCTTTTGCTGCTGTTGGAGAAGAGATTATTTCATCTGGATTTGACAATAAGGTAAATTATCATCTGAAAGATGCATGCTTAATGGTACTCCTTTATGTATTCATCAACTTGGAAAAGGAAGGAGAAGTTTGTCTCTCTGATGCTTCTTGTTCTGTCTTATTATATTTTGTATGATGAGGTTGTTCCCATCTTGTTTGACACTCAAATACCTGGTACACAACCACTAGCAGCACTAGCTGCAATCAAAACAAGTTTCATTTTCACCAGTATGATATTTGTAGCTCGATAATTTATTGCAAAGGCATCAGCTTTTGCACCAGGGTCTGTTTCTTTCTTCCATCAGCTTTTGATTTTTTTCCATCCACTTTTGATTCATTGTTTTACCTGCTCCTCTCTAAACATGCAATTTCTGCAAAAAGAACATATCAAACAGTAATTAAATCCATTTAAACTAGGTTTGAAGGTTGCTATCTTAGTTCCTTGTGGGTGAAGATTTAAGAGATCGCATGTAATTAGGAATTGTTCTCAAAGTTGGATTTTATACTTCGGTGAATCCTTCAACATCTTTCATTTGCTCTCGTTGATGGAAGGGCTAATCATGAATTCATGACATGCCTTCTGTGAATAACAGAATAACTTTGCGTGCCATATTATTTCAGAAAATCACTTTCTGCTCTTAATTAGTTATGCTTTTTCTGGAATCTCTTTGTTACACTCAGATTTGGAGGGCATCTCTAAATGGAGATCAATGTGGGGATACAGATTCTGTTGATATTGGAAGTCAACCAAAGGACTTGAGCCTTGCTCTTCTCTCTCCTGAACTGGCTTTGGTTTCAATCGAGTCAGGCGTCGTCCTCCTCCAGGGTACAAAAGTTTTGTCAACCATTGACCTTGGGTTTACTGTGACAGCATGTGTAATCGCGCCAGATGGAAGTGAAGCCATTGTCGGTGGCCAGGACGGTAAATTGCACATATATTCTGTCAAGGGTGACACACTCACTGAAGAAGCCACCCTTGAAAAGCACAGGGGTGCTATTACCGTCATACGTTACTCTCCAGACGTGTCCATGTTTGCCTCAGGGGATGCCAATCGAGAAGCAGTTGTCTGGGATCATGTCACCCGAGAGGTAGTTTGATGGCTCACAACCAGCTCTTAAATACTCCTAACTTACTATTATGATTGTCTTGCTAGGCAGAAAGTTTGCATTCTTTTAAGTAAGAGAAATTCAAACTGCTACAATGCCTTAATTCATTTTCATAACTGACTTCGGGCAACGTTTTACTAGAAAATTAGAAATGTAAACCCTCAATCTTGCTCTCACCTACATATTCAGCCACTAATTTTCCTAGTAATAAATGTGTTGGATATTACATTATTAGTTTTTTGCATAAGCATGTCCATAGATAGATGGACTACTCGCCACTTGGGTCGGGTATAGGAATCCTTTTTGTCAGCTTTACGTGCAACACTATCATTTGTTAAGCCATGAGCTATTATATCCTTAATTATCTATATCCATGTTAGGTTTGGTCTTCCCTACCTCTAGCATTGCAATGTCTCTTCCTAATTGGCCTCAGTATTGATCTCTGTTGTATTTATCCAAGCCATCTTAAGCGATTTTATCCTATTTTTTCTCCACTTAGGGATACGTACACTGTGTCATAATGCTCAGTGAGTCGATGTTATCTTGTCTTGAGATTTCCATGTTAACACTCTCATCTCAGCCAACACCTTTTTGTTCATGTTACTTCTCAGTTACCCGACATTTCGACTCTCATCTGTATCTGGTCCAATAGCCGTCAGATGGGATTCCCTTTCAGCTTTACGGCAAGGGCCTATCAGCAATACTTTTGAGTACTTCGACGCTTACACCCAACCTGATAACTTTATTAGTAAGATTGGAACTGAATAATGGAATTGCTCACTTTTTGTTATTTCTTGGTCATTGAGCTTAACTACCTTTTTACCCTGTATGATGGAACTGATTACATTGTGGTATTTATCCTAAAATAACAACAACAATAATAATAATGATCACGTTGTGGTATATCGTGGCTGTAGAGCTTAACTACTCCTTTTTATTCCTTCTATTGCTAAAGTTGCATTGATATACTTTGTTTTGTCTTATTATTTATTTATTATTATTGTTATTACTATTATTTATTGGAATTGGTGCTAAAGTTTCTCCATACATTTGATCAGGGGAATGTCACTAGGATTTAAGACATAACTTGATTGAGGCATTCTGTTGCCATTCTCATGATCCCCGTATTGGTCCTCGATCCATATAGATATATTATTAAAAAGTGTATCTCTTTGTTCTCGTAGTCTATCTGATATTTTACTCTTTGCCACCCAAGTGTTAAATTCATCTGAAAAATGTACTTTCTATTAAGCACACATTCTTGTTGTTGTCTACTTTGACAAGTCAATGACTATTGGTGAACTTTTGAGTTTACTCGTACAGAAAGTGTGATTGTTAATGGCAACAGAACCAAACAGTTATCCTGTATCAGCTTATCAAGCTTTCATTTTTTTTTTCTTTGCTTAACTCAACAGAAATAAAGCTGATATTCTAAACAATATATCTGAACTATACCTGGAAAAATGTTGGAAGAATTTTGCCTCAGCTAGCAGGGTGTAACTGCTTTTGCAAAACCTCACTAATTGCCATCTGAGGTTGGTTGTACCATGTTTTTCCCTGCTTTTGATTTACTTTTGATTTTGATTTAATTTTTCTGGTTTTGGTTTGTTTCTTTGTTTTGTTTTCTGCTGTTATAACAGAGACCAACATCGTTATCTATTAACCAACAGATAACATTTTTTGCCATTGTTGCTTATATTGTTGAAATTATACTACATGAAATGACAAAATGTTGACAAATCTACTTTTCTTATTATGTTTTGGCAGGTAAAGCTGAAGAATATGGTATATCACACTGCTAGAATAAATTGCTTAGCTTGGTCTCCTGACAACACCATGGTTGCTACTGGCTCACTTGACACGTGTGTGATAATATACGAATTAGACAAGCCAGCATCAAACCGTATAACCATAAAGGGAGCCCACTTGGGTGGGGTTTATGCTATTGCATTCACCGATGAGAACAGCATTGTGAGTTCTGGTGAGGATGCCTGTGTTCGTGTATGGCGATTAACTCAACAATAATCACAATATGGACAGTTTTTGAATCTACCGTATTTGATTGGTAGTTCCTCTCTCTTGTGTTTGGCTTGCAATGAAGCGTAGGAAAGAGAAGGGTTATGTTTTAATATGATCGTTGGATTCGCCTAAGGTTTTGGGTAAGTCAGGAAGAGCAGAGTGAACATCTCATATCCAGTACATCTTTAAAGGTTTGTAGTCTGCTTCACAGTTTTGCCCGATTTGCTGTGCTGTTATTGCTTGGTTGAGTTGGCAGTGATCAAAGTTTGTGGATCCCGTATCATTTTGATGTCAGATGTAACTTGATTCCCAAATAGATGGTCTAAGCATATTCAACAAGTGAAATATTAGCAAAAACCTAAATTGCCGTAGCTAATTATGGAGGTGTTGTATCGGCCAGGAGAGTGAACTTGATATTGAAGATGATGTTGGGAGGCTGGAGGATCTAGTCTTGTTGCCTTAGTTTTATGTGAGGACTGCCTTGTTTGTTTGTTTTTTTTTTTTTGTTTTTTTTTTTTTTTTTTGTTTTAACAATTTATTTCATCTTTTGGGCATATGTATTCAGGATATCATCTTCATTTTGGTGGTGTGATGTTAGCTTTATTTGTCTTTTTTTTTTTTTTTCTGGTTCTGTTGTTTTTTGACAGTTAATGAAATTGAAAGAATGAAAGGAGAGGAATATGGTTGTCAGTTACTATGGTCTTCTGTTGCCTCTTGAATTCGTTGAATTTAACTGTACTACTTTAGCATTATCTATAGAATTCGTTGATTTGTGTGCATGCTCTGTGTGTGGCTAGAGTTGCATATTTGCTAAATCTCCCGTTCTACGGTAGAGCCGGGGGCCGGTCCTGGACTATGTCTGGGAAGATAGGCGATCACCATGGCCCCCAAATTTGAGGGTCCAAATTTATATATATATAATATATAATGTAATATAATTTTTGTAGGTAATTTTTTAGTCTAATGGATAAGGTGTTAGACTATTGAATTAGAGATTTTAGGTTCAATACCTAGTAAAGTTATCTAATATTTTTTTATTTTGGGTTCGTTGAATTTAATTATCAAACTTTATCTATTTATATTTATAATGTATTATAGTTTCATAATTGACCTTGTGACTCAATGGATAAGGTATCATTTTGTAGAACTAGAGATTTTAGATTTGACATCAACGGCATTATCCACCCTTCGTTTTATTTTGGTCCGCTAATTTTTTTTAACAAAAATCTCCTAAACATGAAATTTCTAGGCATTTTTTATATTCTTAATATATTAGAAAATTATCAAATGATGTAAACAAAGTATATTGTTTTTGTTAAAAATTGTGAAAAGCGGTGCAAAATAGTAGTTTTATTTTATACTTATTTTTTCTTGTATGTTTGTAGATGTTTTTCAGTACTTTGAATGATGAAAAAATGAAAAATCATTTATGTAAAATTCTAATTTATATTTTTATAAGGGTCCTTTTTTTCTTTTCGCCCTGGGCCCCCAAAAGTTCAGGACCGGCCCTAGTTAGAGCATCACCATCTGATGATTCTTGGGTGATTCTTATTTGGGATAAGAATCAATAACCATTGGGGTCGGCGATTCTTCATCCACTTGCGGAGGGAGTTTTAAAAATTTTGGGGAAAGAAAGGAACCACAGCCGTAGGAGAAGGAGGTGAGATGTATGCCACCCTTGCATTGGGCGCGTGCGTCTCACGCCCTGGAAAGGGGCGTGATGCCCGCCTGTCCCACCCTTGTCGGCCACTTGAAAATGTTTTTTCGTTTTTTTTCTTTAAATATTATCGTTTGTTGTTTTTTCTTTTTTCTTTTTTTTTTTAAATCTGATCATTTTTTTTAAAAAAGATACCTATTGTTGTAAAGTACCCGTTAAGAAATGGATACTTTATTTTTCTTCCACTATAAATACATTCCCCAATTTCCTATTTTTCTTCACTTATAAACTAGTCGTTACAAAGTTGCCGTTATAAACTAGTCTTCTATATATAGAGGACGACTATTTGTAATCTACAATCAACAAACATTGTCTTACGAAATAAAATTGCATAGAATTTTTACCAGAAAATGTCTTTCACTACCCCTTCCACAGATAGTGATGTCTTAGTCAACTCCGATGAAAGCAACATTTCTTTAGGTGAAGAAATGATGGGGGCCCTAATTCAACATCACAAAGAGTTGATTGAAGCGACGAAAGCCAAGATCGACAGAAGACGAAGGAGAAGAAGGTATTTCAATTGGAATCGTAAAATCGGACACAATCAACTTGTCAATGATTATTTCTCAGCTAGGCCATTGTATCCCAGTAACATATTCCGACGACGCTTCCGAATGCAAAGATTGTTATTCCTTCGAATAATTGATGCATTGGAGATTAATCATTCACAATATTTTCAATTGAGGTTCAATGCAACAAGAAGAAAAGGTATGTCACCGCTTCAAAAATGCACGGAGGCTATCCGTCAATTGGCTTACGAAGATCTGGCGGACCATCTCGACGAGTACCTCCGATTGGATGAAACAACTACCATCGATTGCATGTTCAACTTTTGTTGATGTGTTGTTGAATTGTTTGGAGTTCAATACTTGAAAAAATCAAATTTTGTTGATACACAACGTCTTCTTGAAATGAATGAGCAAAAGCACGGCTTCCCTGGTATGTTACGAAGTCTTGATTGTATGCACTAGGAATGAAAAAATTGTCAGTCGCTTGGCAAGAAGACCAATTTACAAAAGGTCATGGGAGTCAACAATTGTACTTGAAGCAGTTGCATCTACATATTTGTGGATATGACATGTATTTTTCGGGGTCACAGGTTCTCGTAATGAACGTAATGTGATGTACGAATCACGTTTATTCAATAACGTACTGCAAGGAAATGCATCACCGATTAATTTTGAATTTAATGACATGATATACAATAGGATATTACCTTACAGATGAAGTTTATTCAAATTGAGCTACTTTTGACAAAAGTTTTTCGTGCCCAGTGGATCCTAAGAGAAAGAATTTAAGGAAAGACAAGAGGCTGTTAGAAAAGATGTAGAGCGAGCATTTGGAGTGCTCCAATCAAGTCGAACCATTATAAGAGGTCCTGCTCGATTCTGGTATAGAGATAACTTGAACGAAATTATGCTAACATGCATTATTCTACACACCATGATTGTCGAAGATAAGGGTGATCATGTTACGAACTGAGCTGATGATACCGGAGATGCCCTTACACAAGCCAACCATGGGTCAACCCAAGGATTCTAAGAATATTTGCAGATGAATAACGAGTTATGTGATAGCAATCGACATTATGAACTTCGAACTGACTTGGTTGAGTATATATGGGCTCGTTACGGTGACAACTAGTGACGGATCTTTATGTATAATGGTTAAATTATCTTATTTATTATTTTAAAGTGTTTGTTTGTTAGAAGTATTTGTTGTTTGTATGAAGTATTTGTGTAATATGTAATATTTTAATAAAAATAATAAATTAATTTCTTTGGTTAAAAAAATATTTGTAATATGTAATATATTAATTAAAATTATAAATGTATTAATAGAAAAATAAAAAATATTAGATATGCAACAATTTATTTAAAATTATAAACGGTTTAATTTATTTATAAAAAAATTAATATGAAATTTATTAATTAAAATTATAAATGAATTAATTTATTTATACGAAACATTTGAATATGCAATATATTAATTAAAAAAATAAATTAATTTGTTTGAAAGTATAAAAATAAAAAGTAGTGTAAATAAAATGGATAATTTGGTAGTGTGACCCATGTAAGAATGGGAAAGAATGAAAACCATTGAGAGATTAAACTTTTTAGATAAGAGAATTCTTAAAATAAGGAGGTGACAGTGAAACTCAGCCAAAAATTATTATTATTATTATTTTTTTGGAAGATTGGTGATGCTTGCTCTTATTAATATGAGGTTTTGAGGTATTCTTAAATCCCTAAGAGTACCTGTTAATAACTTATTTATAATATGTTTTGTTTCGAGAGAATCGTAAAGCAATTACGTAGATGGGGTTTGCTGCCCAAACATAACATTTTCCTAATTTGAAATTCACCCACAATAGGACAAACCAATCCAATCCAATCCAATTTGAAAACTTGCGGAGCGGAGCGGAGCGTTCGGGTGGGAATTGGGATTGAGCGTCTTATATTGAGCCATTTGTATTAATACTTATTTGACCAATTTGAATTGATTTTTAGAAAAATAGCTTTCTTAGGTCAAATTTTGAGAAGGTTATTAAAAAATATATTTTTTCAAAAAATTAATAAAATTGAAAATTCATAGTTCGCTGGCCTCATGAAGGAGTGTTGGGCACGGTGGCCAGCCCTCCTTGAATTTTTGGATTTCTTAAAAAAAAAAAATACTTTGTTTATTATTTATTTAAATTTAGTATTTTCTGCAAAATATTTATTTGGTATTTTTTATGCATTGTTTTAAATCTGTATTGTTACATTGATTTTAATTCTTTTGTAGGGAAAGAGAGAAATTCAGAAATATTTTTTTAAAAATAGATTAATGCAACCATAATGTTTTGATTAATAATTAATTTTAAATAGAACAAGGGTATTATGGTAATTTGTGTGTTTAAGGAGGTGCACTGTTTAGCACCTACGATAAATAAAGGTTAGGGTTATAGGAATTTCACATTATTTCAACAGAAAAACCAAACGAAATTGAAAAATGGGGCAACTTGAAAATAAAAATTGAGTCAGGTGGCCTAAATGTAGTGGTGGCAATTTGTGCTCATGCCAATTTGTTTGCCCGGACCGCCCAGGTATTAATGGGTATGGTCAACAAATTTCTAATGGGCACAAATGGGTAGTGCCCATAAAAGCACAATTTTTTCATAGGCATAAATGGGTGCCATGAACATAAAAAACTTTAAAATATAATTTTTTAAGAAAATTTAATCTTAAAATCATATTCCATTCATAGATTATTTAAAAAATAATCGGTAATATTTTGAATCATTTCGATCGAGTGAACGAGTAAAAAATTATGACTTAGAAATGTATATATGTATGAATTTTTTTTAGACGATATACTTGTAAAGTATGACTTAGAAATGTATATATGTATAATATATGTATGTATACAGTACACACATATTACTAACTATACGTATAATATATTTGCTCAAGAATAATTTAAAAAAAAAACCCCACTTATGCCACTTATGTATCTAATGAAAAACTTTAATATATGTTCTTGTGGAAATTTTATACAAGACTATAGTTAAAACATATTTTTTGTAATGTTTGTTTATAATTAATAATTTTATATTAATGGATAAATGGTCCGCCCATTTATGTCTATATTATCAATTAGACACTCACTCACCCGCCCATTTGAGTCCGTCGCACACTTGAGCGCTGCCCATATCCGCCCAACCCTCAATAATTGTCCTATGTATGTGCATTTAAAGTGTGCACCAAAATTATACTTGACATCTTTTGATTGGTTAAACGATTTGTGGGTCTTACCCTTAAAAGTCTCTGACCAACCAAAAGATATTAAATACTTATAATTTTGGTGCAGCAGTTTTTGGTGAAACTGTTGCAATTTTTGGTGCAGCAATTACAGGGGTAAAATAGGTATTTGACTCAAAATTAACGGTTGAACTAACATCCATCCAAAATATGGGCTCACTTGCAAGAAAATGATAGTATACTAGCCCAAATAATATTTTTAAAATTATGGTGACTGAATTGTAACCTTTTAGATAATTGAATGGCCCGCATACGAGTTTTGCCGGTAAAATTTATTGGTAATGGTATTAGGCGACTTCACATACTCCTTGACTTAACAAAGGCAGGCTGAAAATGGGAAGCAGCAACAAACTTTTCAAACAAACAAACAAACACCAGTATTAGACTGATTGATGCAAAAGCTATTGGGCCTAGACATGCTCATTCGGTTTTTAAAATCGGAATCGAACCGGCTAAAAATCGTCCAAATCGTAAACTATCTAAATTGTAAACCATAATTAACCGTGAATCGCCGGTTTCAATTTTGGTTCTGGTTTGCGTCTTTTAGGAACCGTGAACCGTCGATTTCAAACCATAAAAACCACCGGTTCCAACTGTTCCAAACCGTAAAAATTTAGAATTTAGAAATATATTGTACATTTGAATTTTGATGTAAGGCTCCTTTGTCCTCCTTTATAATAAGGCAAGGCTAGTTGTCCCCCTTCTTGTAATTTTTTATTATTATTAATAAAATTGGTCAGGGTACCGCGCCTGTTTTTAATTTATTTTTTGTATTTTGAGTTCCTAAATTTTTTTTGTAAATTTTTTAAGTTCTTAATTTTTTTGTAATCATTACAAAACTATTGTTGAATTTAAGAAAAACTATTTTATTTTGCAAAAGTTTTTCTCAAATCTAAATTTAATATTACAAACTCTATTTTTTCAAAACTATTGCAAAGATTAAAAATTTTAAGTCCTTAATTCTTAAATTGTAAAATGTTTAACACTTTTAAATTTTTAATTCTTAAATTTTAAATTGTAAAAATTACAATTTGTAATTTTTCATCACTAAAGTTCTTACAATTTCTAATTTATAACTTTTGATAACTAAAGTTCTTAAAGTCTTTACAATTTATAACTCTTGCAAAAATTCAAATATATATATATATATATATATATACATATAACACCTTTTTTTTTACAATTTATAACAGTTTTTTTAAAAAATAAAAAATTAAACAAAAAATTTTTTTTAAAAAATAAAGTTTAAAAAACAAAACCAAAAAACTGGAACCGGAACCGAAATTCCACGGTTCGATTTCGGTTTGCCTTATCATAGTTTGTGAAACCGTCGATTCCAAATCGGAACCAAAATCGTAATCGTTTTAGGCGTGTCTAATTGAGCCTCCCTCCTTTCCTATAAATACACAATTTAGGTTAGGTTAGGTTAGGTTACATCACTAGAAGACACTAGGAATCAGTTCATAGCCCATCCCCACAGGGACCAATTTCAATCCAATTTCTACTAGTATTTGTTAGTACTATAATTTTTATTGAGGCAAGTTGAAATATATTTAAGTTTTAGAATATGATAGAATAATAAAACCGTTTCCAAATTTTGTTTACAATTAGCTTTAATATATTATATAGTATAACTATTAATACATTAGGAAGTTGTAATGTATAATACCTTAAAGTTAATTGTAAATCGAATTTGTTGATAAATTCTACTTTTGTAGCATTACTTTTAAGTTTTAGCTTGTTTATTTCCGAAGTCACCTCCAATAATCTTTCGATTCAACTAACAAAATAAATAAATAAAAATATAAGGATCGAGTATTCGAGGTCTAAACTGATTAAGGTAGATTGAATCGAAAGTAACATAAAGCAGTACCCCCGATTTAAAATAAGTGTTTATTTTCGTATAAATTTACTAAATTTATCATTTGACATCTCATGTTCTATTGTGTCTTGCAATGTTATATATGAATACTAAGGAGTAAGGACATTAATGTATATGTGCTAATAAAATGAATCAAAAGTAAGTTTTCTTAAGTTTAGTGAAAAACTAAAAAAGGACCCTCATTTTGGATGGTTGGAGTTTCTCTTGAGCAAAGAGATCTAGTCACTTAATCAAAAAATAATAATCATAATTTCAAGTCCTTCTGTATTCAGTAAACGTGGTTATTATCATATTCCTTAGAATTTGACCAAATCAAAGGGGGTGACACTGCATTTTACCTATTAATCTAGCAAAGTCTTGACGATCAGGAGATTTCTGAATATTTTCCAAAAAATATTAGTAATATGTAATTAACTACACAAATTATATGAATTAACGACGTTTTCTAAACCAAAAATAAAAATTAAGTAGGTAATCATGTCATTAATCTAGAGATTTGCTATTCACACGCTGAGTACACCCCATTTTCTAAGTACGCCACCTTTCAATATTTTCAACCTCCCTAAGTACTAATTACACCCCCATCCCCTATTTCCCTATTTTACACCTCTAATATTTTCCCCAAAATCAACCCCTTTCTCTTTCCCTCCTCTTCCCCCGCTCTTCCACCTTGCAATAAGTTGTACATTTGTCATCTTAAAACCTTAGATAGATACAATCCCAAAAATCTCCAATTCCTTCTCTTGCTATTTATAGTTATATACTTCAATTGATCTTCAACTTTTAAACCTCAAAACCTTGGTTTTATTCTTTCAATTTTGTGCTACGATTTCTCATTTCAACCACCTTTGATCAATTGATTAATCAAAGTTCACAAAGAAATTAATGGATGATATGAAGGACAAGATGAAAGGGTGTGAAGAAAGTCAACAATCCTTTCACCTCTTCCTCCAAAAAATTCAAAGGTCAAGGTCGTGTTCTCTACGTGGACTGCATGACCGTCTTCCTTCCCTCCATCTCTTTGCCTTTCCAGTGGGTTGGGGTTGGGTAGAGAGAGAAAGGGTAATCCACATCTCGCCTTAGAATATTATCGTAATTCACTTGGTGCCGGACATGGCTGTTCAGTGGTGTATGACAAGCACTCATCGAACACCTTTAGTGATGTTCGGCTAGAGTTTACCGAACACCACTAAGGGTGTTCGGTCAGAGCCTATCGAACACCATTATGAGTGTTCGACTAGCGTCTACGAACACTATTAGGGCCCTTTTATTAAGGGCAATTAAGTCAAAAAACTTAATGACATTTTTATAATATTTAAAAGTGATGTACTTAGAGGATTTGAGGGTGTGTAACAAATCTCATTGATCTATTTACTACTACCTCCGTCCCAAAATAATTGTCTTTTTAGCAAAGTTATTTGGCTTAAATATCAATTTGGTCACTCTACTTTCACCCAAAATTCATTAAGATCACTGTACTTCTTTTTTTCACACTCTACTTGGTCAGGAGAATCAATAAGCTCACTCAATCAATGAGTTTATTGATTGGAAAAGTCCAAGTACAGTGATTAAAGTGTGAAAAAAAGAAGTAAAGTGAGCTTATTGAATTTTTGGGAAAAGTAGAGTGACGAAATTGATATTTAAGCCAAGTTATTTTGTCCCAAAATAATTGTCGTTATAGGATTTCAAGAAACATTTGCCTATAATTTGCCTAATTTGCCCTTATTTATTGCCCTCATTAAAGAGGGTTAGTAAGAAGAAATAGAAAAAGTACTCATACAACTTACCCACAATAATTGAACTTAAATAAGGGTAGATCTATCTTTTTGAAAATTTCTTAATCTGTGTGCAAATTGTTAAAATGACAATTATTTTGGGATGGAGATAATAAAAAATAGGGAGAGTCTATTTCCACTACAAATTTTACTTATCTACTACATTCATTAATAGCTAATTAAATTAGTTATTATTATGACACAATTGCCCTTTAAATACTTTCCTTGTTTGAGGAGTATTTATCTAAAGTTGACTAATATATTTTTTATTTTTCCTTATAACTTTAAAATTTTAATTTTTTATTTTCTTATCTTCTCAAATAAATATTATATATATATATATATATATTAACACTAAAAAGTTAAACACATCCATTATTTTTCATATAATTTCTTTAAGAGATCTTTTTTTGAAGCAAACTGAATTTTAATGTCAAAAACGCTTAAAGATGTTGTACAATCATCAAAATATTGAACAAAGTTTTTATAATATATATATATATATATATATATTAATGAATTTACCATTTTTTAATTCGTAATTCGTTATTTATTATTATATAATTTATTTCTCCCTTTTGATTAGTCTACTTTGTCATTTATATTTTCTTTCTTATTTGTAAGCAAAAGAAAGTAGGCCTATGAATTATTTTCTTTTTAATTGTTTCATTTCTATTTTCTGATTATGTGCTTATATAATTATTTATTTTTTTTATGCATGATTAAATGTAATTTATTTGGAAGGACAGAAAAAAAAAAAAGTTTCAAAGGAAAACAAAATAATTGATGATCATTGTTTTGATTTTAAAGGCCAAAATATAAATTACCCCCCAGGGTTTTCACCAAACCCCAAAGTGCCCCCCACAAAAGGTTTGCCCAGGAAACACGTCTGATGTTGCCAATTTTCCCAGTTAGCCCCCTGGCCGTGACAATCGTTAGAAAAGTAACGGGAATTCATCACGTGCCTTGCACGAGGAGGGGCAATTGGGTCTTTTTCTCATATATACAGAATACTAACTAAAGGGAGTCAAAATGTCAAAAGAATTACTTAAATTAAATTTTCCTTCTCCCCCCTTCTTCATCTCCGGTGAAGACCTCAGAACACCCAGATCACACCCACCTCACTTATATCCACTCACCATTTCCAATTCCATCCCCTGCCGAAAACACCATTTCTTTCGTCTCCAACTTTTCTTTTTCTCTCTTTATCCAATCCCCAATATCGCCACCTCCCTTGGGATCTTTAAGATCCAAATCAATCCAAGCTCGAAACGACACAAGCCCAGCAACTATCCGGTTCGATTTCTCTCGATTTACACAAGCCCAGCAACTCCCCAATATAGATTTATCTCCCCAACTATTGCCGGTGTCGGTGCCTTAGATGAGGGTGACGAAGACAGAAATTCAATGGCAAAGGTACGAAAAGGTTGAAGTTGGGTTGAATTGAACCCCATTTCCAGATCCCTCTCATCTCCTTCACAATCAAGCCATGGGTACGGCAAAGGTTGAAGTTGGGGTTGAATTGAGCCTCATTTCAAGATCCCTCTCATCTCCTTCACAATCAAACCATAATCAAGCCATGGGTGGGTCAATTTTTTTATCCGTGATTCAACATTTTTCAATACAGGTTGATTCCATTACTTGTTTTGTTTTGATTTTAAACTTTACTGTGGTGGTGGTGATTTTGGTAGTGGGTGATGGTGGTGATTTGGTCAGTGGGTGGTGGTGGTGATGGTGATTTGGTCAGTGGGTGGTAGTGGTGGATTTTGGTAATGGGTTGGATGGAATTAAAAGAAAAAAAAAGTTTAAATGTTTTGTTTTTATTTTTGGTAGTTGGTGGTGGTGGTGATTTTGGTAGTAGGTGGTGGTGGTGGTGGTGGTTTAAGTAATGGGTGGTGGTGGTGGATTTTGGTAATGGGTTGGATGGAATTAAAAGAAAAAAATAAGTTTAATTGTTTTGTTTTTATTTTTGGTAGTGGGTTATGGTGGTGATTTTGGTAATGGGTGGTGGTGGTGATGGTGATTTGGTCAGTGGGTGGTGGTGGTGAATTTTGGTAATGAGTTGGATGAAATTAAAAGAAAAAAAAATTTTAATTGTTTTGTTTTTATTTTTGGTAGTGGGTGGTGGTGGTGGTAGTGGTTTTGGTAATGGGTGGTGGTGGTGATGGTGATTTGGTCAATGGGTGGTGGTGGTGAATTTTGGTAATGGGTTGGATGAAATTAAAAGAAAAAAAAGTTTAATTGTTTTGTTTTTATTTTTTGGGTATGGTGATTTTGGTAGTGGGTATTTTGGTAATGGGTGGTGGTGGTGATGGTGATTTGGTCAGTGGGTGGTGGTAGTGGATTTTGGTAGTGAGTTGGATGAAATTAAAAGAAAAAAAAAATTTTAATTGTTTTGTTTTTATTTTTGGTAGTTTGACTTTGGACACTTTACACCCCTTTATTTAGTGTTTGTTTTACATATATGGTAAAAGATCCAATTACCCCCTCGTGTAAGACACGTGATGCAAAAACGTTAATTTTCTAACGTTGTGGACAGCCAGGGGGCTAACTAGAAAAATTGGTAACATCAGACGAATTTTGGGACAAACCTTATGTAGGAGCCACTTTAAAATTTAGTGGAAATTTAATAAATATACTGAATAAACAAATATTACGGTAAAAATAGATTAAAAAAAATTAAAAATGTCATCAATCATTGACAGTGCGGTGGGGTTGTATAGGGCCAAATCCTTTTGTTGGTGTGACTTAAAAATATGATGTCATGATGATTGGATTGGTGAAGGGACGTAACAATAAATCCGTTAACATTACGAACACAGACGATAACTTTTGTTAAGCTCGTTGGTCGCTGATTGGCTAAGTGGATCTTCCCTTGACCAAAACTGTCACCAAATCGTTATCAGAATCTAATGGCCATGCGGACAGACAGACAAACATTACAACAATTAGCTGATTCCATCTTTTCCAGTCTTATCTTCTTCCTTGTTTTTTTTTCTATTTAAAATCCTAATTGACCTCATTACATATTAATCAAATTTCGTTAAATAAGTTGAAATATATTTGAGTCCCCACCATTTTCAAAATTTCTTGTATTACTACCCTAATGTTAATATTGCATTGCTTCCGTAATTTAAAGAGAAAAATATCAACAACAAAAAAAAAAAAATTGTAAGAAAATCAGTCAATATGTATTTAATTTGTATTTTATGTTAGTCAAGTCCTTTTTAACGTGTTAAAATGTACTTCATAAATATGGTCGTGACATAGTACCATTTTCTCTTTATCTTTGGACTCTGAATGAATTGTAGAATAGAAAGAAAACAAAAGAAAGAAAGAAAGAAAAAGATAAATATATATAGAGTTGGAGCTTGTTATTGAGTATAGTGGAATTTTTTCAAGTGTGATGTTTCCTCAACTAGTTTAGGAGATTATCAAGTAAAAATCTTGGTGTTATTTTTGTCTCTCTTTATTAAATTATTATTATTGATAAATTTGTGAGTCCTTTAATTATCACCTAGACGGTTATAGTTAGTTAGAATTATTTATTCTTCCCACAAACTATATATCTACATCTCAAAATGATAATTATCTGATTATTATTTTTTTAATTATCATGAAGAAAAAAAGAAAAAAAACATAAGCATTTTCAAATAGAGATAATAGAATGCATCAAAAACAAGTAACAACATAACAATCAAACACACCAAACTTAAATATAAGAAGAAGACTGCAAAAATTGAAACTGCAAACTTTGTGAAGCCCCAACTGGAGCTAACTTTTCATCTAAATTTACGCGACAAATTATATATTATATCACTTAATTAACCTGTGAGATCACAATTTAACCAATTACATACTGTATACTTAACATCTAAATTCAAATGAAAAATTAGATTAAAAAGTTAACATAAAACCACTACTAGTTTCCTTCCCCAAACCCCCAACATAATCAAGATGTCATTGTAAATGAGCTTAAATTGATTGAGACATTGAATTACGGATGTTAATGACTCCATTCATTCCAATCATTAGTAAAAAATAAAATAAAAATAAAGAAAGATTCCGGTCATTTGAAAGGTAACTAATAATTTGAGTACTCCCTAGTCCCTCCGTTCCAAAATTATTGTTTTGTTTAACCTGACATACGGATTAACTTGATTATTAATATTAGTATAGTGTGTAGTTTCCTTTAATATCCATGAGCATATGACTCATATTTAAAGTAGAAAAAAAAAGTAAGCGTAAAATGGTAAAATTGTTGTTTTAAAAGGAAACTTTTAAACAAGACAATTATTTTGGGACGGATAAAAAACGAAAATAAGACAATAATTTTAGGACGGAGGAAATATGATAAAGGAATGATTATTAATCTACTAAAGGGTGATACAAAGAATCATTATTATCACTTCATTTTTTAATTGCATCTCTTTATTAATGCTCTACTAGCAAAATACCTTTCTTATGGACGGGATAACTGAAAAGAAATATAATACATATTTTGATATTGCATATTTGATAGAACAATTGAATCAAAATACATAAATGAATCCTGATGATCCAATGGCCAAATTAACATTAAAAAATTTAAATGAAGTTGAATAGTATGGGTCTAATCCATCAAGTATATTTATCCTTTCTGAGAGCTTCGAGGATGGGAGCTCCATGTATAATTATAGTAGTTATACCCTATATGCTAATTATAGTAATTAGCTAAAGCTAAAAGAGAAGTGTCTCACATAATTTTTTGAATCCAACTTCTTGCATGAGAATGAAAAATCTTCAATGGACCCTTCATTAGCGGGCCCCTGAGGTCATTAAGGAAACAACTGAGGTGATGACATGACAATTATTTTTTTCTGAAAAAGAAAAAGTTATACTTGTTCGCTAAAATACTTCTTTTCAGAGAGCTACATACAATTATCGTACATTGTCTCTATGATCAAAACAATCTGAAAACAAATAAATATATAATATTTCATCAACTAAAAAATCAAATATGTTCGCTCAAGCAAAACGAAATCAGTAGAACAATGTAAGCACAATATGGGTACAAAATAAAAACAAAAAAACAAAACTAAATTTGCAATGAAAAACTGTAAACTGGAATCGGAAAGAGAAAGGGAGGGAGAGAGGATCGAGTACCGGAGCGGAATAGATCGACGGCGGATCTAGGAAGCGGTAGAGGTGGTAGAATTAGGTTATCCTTTTTTGAAAGAAGTGCGAGTTTTCTTGAGAAACTCTAAGGATTGGGATTGAGGAATTATAAGAAAGATGGTTCGTTGTGATGGCAAGCTTCATCGTCGCTCAAAAGCTTTTGTGAGCCACCGGAAGTAATTTTGTTCACAAGGAGAGAGAGAGAGAGAGTGGTATGTTGGGATAAAAACTCTATGCATTTAAACACTAAGTAATATTGAACATCTTTATTTATTTTTATTTTTTTTATTCTTGGATACTCAACCTGTTTATATCTAGTCACAATTAATATATGACCCCACTTAAATATACTTAGTATTCTAAATAAATATATATAATATAAATAGTTGAGTTGATTTAAAGTGAATGTTTATATTTAAAAGTTTGTGGGTTCAAATTTCATTGGCAATATCAATTTATTTTATTTTTCTAACTTTTTATTTCCTTGTCAATAACTAAAAATTCATCTACTATTATGTATGAGGTGTCACAATATAAGGCATCTTTACCAACTTTATAAATAATTTATATGCATTAAATATTTTATACATTATTTATTGTATAGTCGCAAATAAAAAGATAAAATGTTCCAACTGTCCCAATATTATAACGTAATTGCAAATTTCGTCCCTCAATGAGTACCCTATGATTCTGTACTGCTAAAAGATTATAGTACATGTAATACAAACGCTAACAATGGATAAGTGGTCAGAAAAAAAAAAAAAACATGATTTTTGAAAAAGAATCAATAAAGTAAGATTTTATGCTATGAGTACCCTTCTTAGCATCTATAAATAGACAGAAGCAGCATGTACTTGGAACACACAAATATTCACCTAGGCAAAAACATGAGAACTCCATTGCCTTTCTTCTTTTTGCTGCTTGCTTTCAGCGTGACTCTTTATGCAGTGCGTGCAACAGAGTACGATCACGACGTCGAAAATGAGTTCTCAGAGTCTGTCCGACCGGACAGTACCGGTCGTTTGAGCAGACGGAGTTTCCCCAAGGGATTCGTGTTCGGGACGGCAACATCGGCTTACCAAGTGGAAGGCATGGCTGATAAGGACGGTCGAGGACCTAGCATTTGGGACGTCTTCATTAAAGCTCCCGGTATATATTTCCCCTTCTTAATTCTTTCTTTCTTTCTTTAGGATACAACAATTTTACTTCCCCTTAATTCCACAATTAACTAATTTACGTACAAATTTTAATTTATTTTACTTATACATAATATTTTTCGTATTATATATTTAATACTCCAACGTATTAGAATATTAAAACATAGCATGTTAATAACATTTTTATATATATGGTACGCAATACTAGTACTAATTTTGTTTTATTGTTCTGTGGGGAACAGGGCGTGAACCAAATAATGCCAGTGGAGAAGTTACCGTGGATCAGTACCATCGATACAAGGTAAGTGCCCGCTGTATGTCGGTCCGACAAGAATTACTGACGTTAGTTAGTATATATTACATCACGTTTTGAAAAGTTTAATTATTAAAATATATATAAATATTATTTAAGTTAGTTATAATTATAAAAATATTTAATCATATTCAACATATTTATATCAAATTTAGAGGATAGAGTTGAAGAGTTTATAGAGATTGAATTATAATTTTAAAAAGTGAACTTTTAACATGAAACATCACAAAATAACAGTGGACTCTTTGCCTAAAACGGAGAAAATATATAGTATTTTTTTCTTCCACACAAGGTATCCCGAAATTACATTGACTCCAAGATAAGTCGAATACAAGAGATTCCGTTAAATAGACTGCTTTACACAAAAACTCATTATAATTATGACTTATGTAGGTAATTTGAATTACTAGCTTTTATGCATATATTAAATTACTAAAAGGTGAAAATCATAAGTCAGTAAGTACATGTCTTAATACAAAAGATTTGGTGTAAAGAGATTTTATCATTTTCCGAGAGCAAATATATAATGATGTTGACATTAAACCTAGAAGGCTTATTGCACAAAGATAGAGATAATTCTTACTATTAGTTACTCCTCTATTCCCAAATAATTATCTAGGTTTTTTTTTTTTTGTCCGTTCTAAAACATTTGTCCTATTTCTAAACTTATTTTTTCAAGAAAAATACTTTTACTACTTTATCTTTACTTTTTTTTTTCTATTTTAATTATGGTCGCATGTGTAAGGGTTTTTAAAAAAACTACATATTATATCAATATTTATAATAGAATTAATTATTTTTTTTAAATTTATGTGTCTAATCAAATAGGACAATTATTTAGGAACGGATGGAGCATGTAATATTATTAGTAAAAGAACACTACTACACGATTTATATGATTTGTGAGTGCAATATTTATTAAATTATCGGAACCACCGTGCCTAAATAGCAGCCCAAAAAATTAAAGAGTCAAAAATACTTGTAGATTCAATTAAAATTAAATACTCTTTCTGTTCTATATAAAAAGTAATTATGTCAATTTTAGATATTCTACTTTAAAAAGTCTATTTTTAATTATATTCCACTTCCAATTTTCATAACATTTCAGTTCTAACTTCTAAGTATAATATATTTAGGCACCTTGCTTAAACTCAAGCATTTTTGTAAGCATGACTGACTGTTAAATTACTAACTCATTTAAAATTTTAAATTGTTATAGAGAAACTCAATAATGTATATCGTGCTTTAACTTTAACATTATCTCTCACGTGCTTACGTAGAGATGTACATTTTTATATAAAGAAATACGTATCATTAATAATAATTTTAAAATAAATGATTTGAACCTAGTCCTTAATAAAACACAAAGTATATTATGCTCTATAATTTATCATAACTTTAAGTATATTTATAAATTTTTAATTAGTTAAAAATATTTGCTCTAAAGGAAAGGGAGTACTTACAATATAAATCTCACTGTCACATATAATAATATCGCACGTTCAAACTAATAGGTGTTAAATATAAAATTAATAAATTTATAAAAAAATAATATTTGAATAAGAAAAAGTAGAAGATGAGGCCAAATAATAATATAGGCCCCGTGAGCGTGAACATCAGTCCCGCAGAGTGACAGGCGTGGGAAGTGGCAGGGGACCAAATAATTAATTATTATATTATGGTGGGTCTATAAACCTTTTCGTCTTCTTCGCCTTGTAACCTGCCATAAAGTTGATGCTGATCGCCCTCGGGGTAACGTTTCTCAAGATTTATTATGTGACCCCTTCCTTCCTTCCTTCCACGTGAATAATCTAAGCTTTGGATATTTTTAATTACGAAAAAAGACAAAAAAGAAAAATACCGTTTGTTTTGAATAATCAATGAATTCAGATCACATGTGCTGTCGCTAGGCTAAAATCATTACATGAATTTTGAGCTTTGTTAAGTCTATGTAATAATTTAACCTAGTGACACATACAAAATAGTACAGGTGATTTGAGCTCGTAACAAATGCATGTGAATGACATATACTCAAACATGTGTCTAATGCATGATGTTTTAAACATTTTTTTTTTATTCCCTTCGTTATTAAATTATTGTCCCGTTTAATTTTTAACTTAATATAGATTGTTTTTAAATAAAAATTTGATGTATAATTATTTATTTTTAGAAAAATTATAAAACACGTAATTTGTAGTACCATTTAACAACAACAAATTATGTTTTTTAAAAAATAAAAAATATACAATAAATTTTTATTAAGAAAATAATTTATTAGACTAAAAAAAAAAATCAAACATAAGAATAATTTAGGAACAGGTTTCTTTCTAGGGTTAAGTGCATCATTGAAAGTTGTTCGAAAAATCAAACCTACGAGTGACTGTTGAAAGTTGAAATCTGGGTTTAGAGAGAGGGAGAGAAATTTTCGGCCTTCTCAAGAATTTTACAAACTCAAGACTGAGAATTACAGTTTTTGAAAATGACTTCTTTGCCCTAAAAAAAATAAAACTCACATGGTGGCACATGCTCACTTAACAGCAGATCAGGTAACGGCATCCAAAGCAGAGACTTGTGGTGTTCGAAAAAGGCATTCTTTGGCCCTTTGGTATGCATTTGCTTTGTATAGGGACTGCTCCTGAATTTTTCCATTGTACACGGACTAATGATGCATTTAACCCTTCTTTCTACCTTTCTTCTCCTTCTTAGTCGACCCGCTTCTCCCAGCCCCCACGAACCACCACCACCCACCATCGCCGCCACTAACATGTACACATGCCCCCCCCCCCATTGTCAAAGAAATTAGCAGAATTTGTCAAAGACAAACTGCTAATTCCCAGAAGTAGAAGCACCCGATTGGGAATTCGCGGAACGCATTTAGTAGCTCTTGGATCAAATCTTCAAACAGTTGGATGACAGTTTCATAGCTTCTTTGGCAAGGAAATACATTAAATCGCTGGCGTAGAAGGATGAAAAGGAAATAGGGGAATCCAAATCAAATTACTGGGATATGTAATTGGGAGGGAATTGATTTGATTATCGAAAAGGCAAAACCAAGGATCGAAGATTGCTTGGATATGCACCAACTTTAATTCAAAATACAGATTGTGGTTTGAGGGGTCTGCCAAAAATTAAAAGTTATTGGCTTGAGATCCTCAAGAGACAGAAAACTTAAAACATGGTGGTAATTGATGGTTAATTGAACTGGAAAAGAAAGAAAAAAAGTGTAGATGTTGTAACAAAGTGATATGAATATAACTAAAACACACATATAAGTACGTAGATGCTGGAAATATTTTGAATATACTGAAAATCATACTTCTCTAATGTGGCTACAGGAAGATATTGACCTCATGGCGAAGTTGAACTTTGATGCCTACCGCTTCTCAATCTCATGGTCTCGGATATTCCCAAGTAAATGATTGGACTGCATTTCCTTCGTAGCATTTCCCCAAGCATTCTCCATATATATGTACTGATTTATTATTTTTTTTCCGTAAATCGCTTGTTTCAATGAAGATGGGTCTGGGAAAGTAAATCCGAAAGGAGTAGCTTATTATAACAGGTTGATCAACTACATGCTCAAAAGAGGTACAAAACACACTCTTTTTCCATTAAAGGATTAATATAAAAGCTACGAACTTCAACTGATCTAATATATGTGTTTTGCAGGGATTACCCCTTACGCTAATCTAAATCACTACGACCTTCCCCAAGCACTTCAGGATAGGTACAACGGATGGTTGGACCGTAAAGTAGTGTAAGTACTTTTGCAATAACATTAACATATACTCTGCTAATTTGTATGGTTTCGCTTAACATATTTGCCTAGTTTTCTTCTGCCGTGGAGTGTTCTCTATTTTTCATTTTTATTTGATATGATTCTCTGATAAGGTATGAGTACAACTTTGGGACGAGAAGTCTTTGTTCTTTTAATTGATGAAATTTGGTCCACACCATACACTTTGCAGGAAAGATTTTGCCGATTATGCAGAGTTCTGTTTTAAGACATTTGGAGACAGAGTGAAGAATTGGATGACCTTCAATGAACCTAGAGTGGTAGCTGCTCTTGGGTATGATGATGGTTTCTTTGCACCAGGAAGGTGCTCTAAATCATATGGAAATTGCACAGCCGGAAATTCTGGAACCGAGCCCTACATCGTTGCCCATAATCTAATCTTATGTCATGCAGCTGCAGTCCAGAGATACCGTGCTAAGTATCAAGTAAGATCTTCCATGTTTTTGCATTTTTTTGTAAAGAAGAAAGAAAAAGAAAATGATGTGACAAGCATTTGTGTAAATATGATCGCAGGAAAAACAAAAGGGAAGGATTGGCATCCTCTTGGATTTTGTATGGTACGAGCCTCTGACAAAATCAAAGGCTGATGCTTATGCTGCTCAAAGAGCTAGAGACTTTCACGTTGGATGGTACGTACTATGACAAATAGTAATATCCAAGATTTAATTGTATGAATGTATGTTAAACTAATTAACCTAACGCCGCTATAGGTTCTTGCATCCCATTGTGTATGGAGAGTATCCAAAGACAATGCAAAATATTGTCAGGGATCGGCTACCCAAATTCACAAAAGAAGAGGTTTCAATGGTAAAGGGATCCTTTGATTACGTGGGAATAAACCAGTATACTGCTTACTACATGTACGAACCACATCGATCCAAACCAAAAGAATTGGGATACCAGATGGATTGGAATGTTGGATTCGCTTGTAAGATACTTGTACCTCTGTGGAACTTTTGAAATCATTATTCTGGTTTCTGTGATAAATCTATTTATTGACGAAAAAAATGCCGTGTCATCTTTCTCCCTCTTTGCAGATGCTCGTCATGGAAAGCCAATTGGTCCAAGGGTAATTTCTGTTTCATTTTAGATAGTTTAAATCTGTTCCTTGCCCTCAGAAATCACAGATAGGTTTAAGTTTATTGAAGTTGATAAGTTGAATTTCTGCAGGCGTACTCTTATTGGCTCTACAACGTTCCGTGGGGGCTGTACAAAGCTGTGACCTACATTAAAGAACATTACGGAAATCCTACTGTGATTTTGGCTGAAAACGGTACTAATTGGTTTTTTTTTTTTCTTATTTCAAAACTTTTCGAAATTCCTAATCTACAATTACCAGATATAAAAGAGTTTTGAGTTGATCTGATACATAAAATGTATAGAGTTGTTAATTTTTGTTTTTATTTCCACAATGTAGGCATGGATGATGCTGGTAATATCACGTTCGCCAAGGGTTTGCAGGACAACAAAAGAATTAACTACTACAACGCTTATTTGAGTGAGCTGAAGAAGACAGTCGATGAGGGAGCCAACGTGATAGGCTACTTTGCATGGTCACTGCTTGACAATTTTGAATGGAGATTAGGCTACACCTCGAGGTTTGGCATAGTTTACGTCGACTTCAAAACTCTTAAGAGGTACCCCAAGAAGTCGGCCTACTGGTTCCAGAAGTTACTTCGTCGAAACAAGCATTAAGTAGGCTAAGCAGTGTCTTCCTTTTGGTCTTGTATTTTACCTTTTTAGAAGTTAGTTGATGGAATCAATAAGTTGTACTAACTGGCTCGCGAAAGGCTAAGTATTTTCTCGATAATGATCTTCAACATAGCTTAGTTGCAGTATAGCATGACATTGCAGAAGCATCACATGTTTCGGAATCCTTGAATCCGTTGTAGGAGCTGGTTTAAGAATAACAATTAATTGTCTTTTTACGAAACTCGAGAAATTCTTTCATCCTTCTAATATTGCTTTTGTTTCTCTTTTTCTGTGAACAAACTGAATTCATTTCTTACAATGCCAATATTGTTTTTGTTTCGTTGTCAATTCAGTCCTTAAATCCCATAATCAATCCAGCAATTGATTTGAAAATGGAACTCATAGTTCAATCCAAGTATATCCAGAAAACCTACAATAAGCCCAAAATAAGAAACCCCAATTCATGATCTTGTAATACTCCCTTCGTCCCTAAAAAATTTTAGTGTAAAACCAAAAATGGACACTCGTTTAAGGACGGAGGCAGTACTACAACTCAACTGAAACGAATAGATCCAAATATCTAACCTGAACAACTCGAATGACTGGCTTCGGCCTTCTTGGAACCACAACAACCATCCCCGGCCCAATATCATGGTCGTCCGAGTCGGATGAATTTTCTGTGGAAGGAATGTTGACATGAAGGATAGATACCCAATTACCCAACAAAGTAAAAGAAAAATTCCTCAGAAGGAATCTGTACCTCCATTGCCTAAAATCCACACAAAAGTATGTTCTAGGAAGTTCTCTTTGCCTAAACATAAATATCGTAAGTAATGATTAAGAAACCGTAAGAAAATTCTGTCTGTGTGTGGCTCTCTAGTAACTCTCATGGATGATGGTGAAAGAGAGCTTAATGCAGAGTTGTATAAAGCTCTCATAAGAGGAGAGCATGCCAAAGTGATTCATCTTTGTCGACAAATTCCGATGGGTCCATTAGTCAAAGTTACTATACAAGGGAGCAGTGTCATCCACATGGCTGCATACACCGGCCGGGCCGGGGATAATAAACTTGTAGTTGATCTACTCCGTCTATTGCCCATTGATCATTGTTAATCATTCAATGTTGAAAAAAAATGGAATCTTACAATTACACCCGAGAAAAAAAATTCAAAATACTGTTTTCCTTGTTTTCTGGACCACTACAATTATTTCTCTTCAACTTCTTTTCACTTTTACCACTCTTCTTTTCATTTTTCTTTTCGAAAACTTTAGAATTCACACTTTTCTGTGATTCAGGAGTAACTGAAAGGACTTCCAAGTCTTCGACCTCGGTCACCACTGAAACTTGTTCAGCAACACTCTCTGTATCCATCAGCTGAACTTCATCAAGTTTTCTTTTCTTAAATGGGTTGTTGTCAGGAATCACTGCTGATAGAGGTTCAGACCATATTGTCATGTACTGATTTGGAGCTTCACATTTCGATTGGAACATTAAGTTTTCAAGAGCTAAAGCTTCAGTCGAGTTACTCCATTTTTCCAAGTTCTTGGAATTCCCTTCTTCCGAAGCTGGCTCCTGCTTCTTTACTGCCAGGACATGCCAAAAAAGATTTTTTTTTCAATCAGAAAGTGGATCCATTTGGGTCATTTAACCAAGAAACAAGTTAGGATACAAGTAGAAGGTTATGTCATAATGATCACTGTCAAGGGCAATAACCGTATTACTAAAGATATTTACTTATAGCAAAATGGACACTTCAAATTGTATGGAGAGAGTACTATTAAAGGTACTACATGCACAAAGTTCTATATTTCTAAGTTAAATGAATCTTTGCAAGTCAAGAGCAAAAGGTCCTAGATAAAAAGGACAACCAAATCCTCGAGGTTCCAACCATGGTGGAGTCTGGGATGAGCCTAATAAACGCTTACAAAAGAGATCAAATGTGGAAGAGGTATCTGTTTGCACGTTTGAGTGTAAGCCCGTATAAATTAATGGCAAAACATCTAGGTAAACATCATACAGGATCAGGGTTACAGAAACTTGCCTGTTATTCTTTTTCTTCTGGTTTTCTGAGACAAAATTACGGTGAAGCAACTCTGTTGAGAGGATACATTTGCTGCCTCCTCTCTTGGGAATACACTGGGGATTGGGATGATGGCTTCTGGCTGTAGATGAATTCCAGAACTTGGGAAGTGATTGAATGCCTTCAGAGTACAAGGATCCAATTTACCTTCAGCAATTGCAGTAGCCACGGAAGAAGGAATTTCTCTAACCAGCGTCAAGGAGGAACAAATGTGCATGTGTACGTGAAAAAATCATTACCAGAAATCCACATTGCTAAACGGCCTAATCATACTGAAGTATCGACCTCTTCAGCTCCACTATATAGTCTATATTAATATAGATGTTGGCTGTCTGCATCAATAACATCTATGACTTAACACCGATTAATACGTGATTCTACAGATTTTAAAGAGATAAAACGTAAAGGATACGGCCCCAAAAAATCAAGCTCTCCATCCAAAGATTGCAGAAGTGCTTGTGGGAGAGGTTTTAGATGTTTGAGACTCTTCAAATCTGCGTCATATCTGCATTGAAGGTAGATAGTGAATTAATGGAGGTACGTGAATGGATGACAAAATAATGGTAGCCAGGCTGTTAGAAGAAAATTGTTACATTCGGGCATGCTGGAAAACTGCAACTGCTTCTTTGAAGGATTTTAAGTAATCTTCTGGCATTTGATTTCCCTTGTCAAACTTTAAGACAGATAGCACCTGTAAAATAGGATTACATGCACAAATCAGGGTTGGGATGTGGCAGTGTGGATCACCGTGTCATTACAAGTTGAACTGAAAACTATAAGACAGGGACAGATATTTAAACCGAGCATGGACATACTGGGTTTGTTCTACTTACGTGATTTAGTGACTTGGTTTATGGTTTTGGACTTTTTCTCTCTTGGTCCCACCAGCTTTCTCTCTGATCACTCTCTTACTTTTTCTTCAATTATTACAAAAAGAAAATCCAAAACCCAAAATCAAGCCACTAAATCACGAAGCCAAACGCACCCACTTCTCCACTTGAAATATCATAAACAGAAAACCGATGCTCAGCTTAGATAACAGCTTATTCGGGATGGGCTTGTGCTAAACAAACCAAACTTGACTCATTTTTTAGCTCGATAGTTTTAGTGAATCAAGCTTGAACAGCCTGCTCCGCTTACTTTTAGCCATACATGTTAGCCAACTACGATTTAAGAAACGCAATCAAAGATACTCCCTTCAAAAAGAGAAAAAGATATGCTTACACGGTCTAAATTCCGATACTTGGAAACCAAAGAATGAGCCTTTGCAATCCCTATTCCTGGAACAGATGAAAGGAAGTCACAGCCAGCTAGGACGCACATACCTGCAGATGAGCTACAATATGAGTTTTTCCTTCATTAGATAGGCTATAGATAAGAGAAGATGTTCAACTTAGACAACTCTTCTCCAATTAATAGAATAAGATTTGTAGTTAGATATTGGACAGAGAAGGGTATAGTTTGTATAAAATTTTTTCTTATTCCTGTTAGTCATTTCCAGACAATTTTAAAGGTCACAGCAACTCACCTGTGAATAACTCTATATCAAAATTTCTGAAGGAAGGTACACAACCTGCTGAATCAAAAACCTTATCGAGCACTATCTCCTCGCCCTTGCCATATCGATCCATCTTAAAGACAATCTGTCGACATCCAACTCAAATCAAAAGAAAACAACTTTTAATACAAGCTGAAGAAAATTTAGTCATCAAGAGAGCTGTAGACCTCAGCCTTCCCATGTCAAAGTCTGATGAAAGTTCTTACAGATGAGCAACCATAGGCTAGCAGATCACTGTCCTCTGAAATCACAGCTGAAATTCCACCCTTTTCTTCTTCAAGGCTGGACAGGTATGCTAACTGTGCATCAGCCTCGTATGGAGCTACAACATACTCGATATTCTCTGATCTCAGAATCTGGAAAGTTAGCAATTGACTTGATCAAGAATGTTGATAGTAGGATATATATATATATATATATATATATATATATATATATATGTATATCTAGAAGTATGAAGGTTGCGATCATTTGACAAGTCAATGTCCGAGATGATATCCAGAAATTCAATCCATAGAACATGGTTCGGGACAAGCTAATACTGTAGTATCATTTGTACTTGAACTGGAAATTTAAGCTCTTTGAGAGATTGCTCAAATGTATGATTCTATGAAGCAGCAAATAGCTGGTAAATATGTGACAGGTACCTGAATCAATTGATGTGCCATTGATGGAGTAATACTCACTGCCCTCTACATGCGTAAAACAAGAAATCAGATATGAATATTGAACTGTTTCAATGCTTTAAATATAGATTCAACACTAAATGGTTATAGTCACGAATTAGAAAACAAACAATGTGAAATCAATCTTTATCTTAGAAAGGGAGCATTAAAGAAATAACACAAGTTGTGGTGCATTGAGCTGACTCTGAAGTGACAGCCTAACACCAGTTAGATTTAATGAGATCTCAAAAGATTAGATTGGAATCTAATAGGATATACAAAACTTAGTCCTACAATAGCTAGTCAAAGCAGTAAGTTCTCAACCGAGTTCTCATTGTTGTAGATAAAGCTGATTTCGTGGTAGAGACTCAATTCACTCTTAAAACAAGAATAAAAAGTTTCTTCACTGCGATTGCATTTTTCGCACGGTGCTCAAGAGCTGCTATGGCTCCATTGACTACTTGAAGACATAGGGCGTGGAGGTTGATCACCAGTATAGTAAAAAAAATGTTGTGACAGTTGAGAACAGTTAAATATGCTTATTTATGTGCACCAAGCACATCAAGAACAATTTTCAATTTACTGAATCGATACCTTAAGTCACCTACTCATATCCTCACCAAGATGCATCTACCTTGGCACCACCAATTCACCATGATTTCAAATTCAAGTTGGTTTCCATTCTACCATCTCAAACTTTGCCCCCAAAGCCTGCCGGGGGTGAGGGTGGCTTAAATATTGGGATACTCACAGATTTCATATCAGTTAAGATACTCTTACACAGTCAAACTAACCCTACTACATAAAGGATTCTCCTTTAGAGTCATCTACTAAGATAGAGAATACTCTAAAACTAGAAATCCTGCATTTAGTAAATACAACCCTAGCATCTCGAAAGTCGAAATAAGATATCCTGCAGCTACTCTACTCATTACTTATTTGTTTTTGGTTGGATGCTTTGACTAGAGCAATGTCTTTAATTCACATGGTTGTTCCTATGGACCATGTGCTATTTCATCCAATTTTATTTATTTTATTTTTTTTGATAGGTAAGTATGGCCACTTGGTATGGGGATTGGAACCAAGGACCTCAAGGTCTTTCCGTTGAGTGCCTTAGCCATCTCTCCCACCCCATGTGCTATTTCATCCAATTTAATTCTTCCATGTGTTTGCAAAAATTCCAAATTGGATTCGAGGGCAATGTTCAGAATATAATCCCCAATTTGGTGAATACAAGATTTCAATTTCGTATATATGATCCAAGGGCTAGTTTAAATATAACCAATTAGTTTTAGTTTGGATGCTTCCACTTTATTATTGCAAAATGGACTGTAATCACAGTAGACAAACAAGTAAATTTGAAAGAAAAAAAAAACGTTATGGCATTCACTCACAAGACATAAGCAAGCCAAAGATGATTGAAACCATGATTCTAGCACCAAAAAGTGTACTCACATTGCCCCAAAAAATTACTCCCATTTCCTTTTTGGAAAGTCAACCTTAGACAACGTCAAATTACTACTTAACATACATTTATTATGACTTAGGTACTGAATTTTCAATCATTGATACAAAATTAAGAATACTATCAATAACAATTTTCAGAATTTTACAATAATAAATGAATGTTTGTAAATCATTGGTCAAAGTGTTAATAACCAATATTGAAACCCTTGTTGTAATCCCTATGCAAAGATGTGCTTGTAAAAAGCTTTATATGTTCAATCTATTACTCTCTCTCTCTCTCTCTCTCTCTCTCTCTCTCTCTCTCTCTCTCAATCTATTACCCCTCTCTCTCTCTCTCTCTCTCTCTCTCTCTCTCTCTCTCTCAATCTGTTACTCTCTCACCGACAATTTTCAGATTCTATGTTCCACAGATTCTTTAGTTTCTAGTCAAAATTCTTCACTACACATTGGGAAGGCTCAAATCTACTAAAATTTTAATTTGCTTTAACAAGCAAAGAGAAAAATTCCAGATAGTGAACCTAACCAATATAACTCAGCTCAATATGAGTCAGTTTGGTTCAGTTTGAGTTATTCCAGATCCATGCTGGAGGTTGAGGATAGAACATGTCTGGTCGTCGCCTTAATCTCCTTTGCCAGACTGCAAATGATGGGAATGCTATCGATAAAAAAGAGGCATAAACATGGCCTCTCGATCCAATCCGTCTTCTCGCCCTCTCCAGAAGACTCTTGATACGAAAGAAGCCCCCCTTGAACCTGAACTGGTCAAGAGAGATGAACTCACACAACGTTTTCTAACCTTCGAACCGATAGGCCCAACTAAAGATGGAATTCCAGCCCCAAAACCAGACGGTTGAGAGCACCATGAACCGTTTAAGGGAAGGTCCACCACTGATTAATAGGCCATTCTCCCCCCATGTCTCTCTTGATCCCTCATTCCACTAATCTATTCTTAGCTTACTGATTGATTCTAGGAACAGACTACTATTTCTTTGTCTTATTTTTATTAGTGCAGGTCTTTGTCAACGATGAATGCCGCTGAATGTAACCGATGTTCCACACCTCCCTTAGAGGTTCTGTCCTGCATTTCTGCTATGCCCCTTCTCAAGAGTGCCTTAAAACCTCGTCTTCTTACTCGTACTCCATGATCAAACTCACTTACTCACCAACAGAAAAGATTTACCATTGGTAATCTTTCCCTGTCTAAAGAGCTGTAGCACGTTGCGGAACGACTAAGTAGAGACATTGGCTTGCTTAAAGCGGATTGACCCCGGACCACTACCTGAAGAGCATAAGAAAGTACACCACCAACTCTTAAAAAAGCCTCACTGCCAGGGACACAAAAGAAGTGCAAGCCTGATAACAAAGTAAGGGAGCAGATAGCAATCAACTCTTGCAAGAACTTAGACAGGAAAATAGATCGATTGGCTTCGTGCCTTAGCATCGCAGGAAGTGAATCTTTAGTAGATGAATCTTTTATATCGAACAAAAGCCTCATATCCCCTAGCTGAATCCTTATCCCAGTGCTCGGCTCTTACAGATCTCTTCATTCCATACATCCTGCCTTTATTAAGGAAGATGCATTTTGTCGTTGATTGGTAGAAATCCAACTCTACTATTGTACTAAGGAGCAAATATTTCTCATAAATAATTAAATCCATTATAAAGATCTCCTGTGAAGTCAGTCATGATCAAACCTATCCCTGCTACTTACTTTAGTCCTTTCTTCACTTACCAGTTACCACCTGCTCTTTTGATCCTAAGAGCACAGACATACCCTCGGCAAACAAACTCCATTGGTTGTTTTTACCTTTTCATATATGCGTGATTATAGATCCTGAATGTGGATATCCTGGGGCTCGATGAATAAACTGTCATGATCTGTAACTAGTTATGGAAGGGATACGATAGAATAATCCATGGCTGGATGCATCGTGTCGGCTGCTGTCCTGACCTATGAGGGCTCTACCTCTCTATCCACGAGGTATAGTCTCCGATGGGGGGGGGGGGGGATGGTGCAGGTATTCATGCCTTCTTCCTCCTCTCCTTAATGTTATTAGTGGATAAGCTTGAGTAGGTCATAGGTTTATCTGTTCATCATGACAACAGCGAGGGGTTAATAGTGCATAGTATCTAGGCCTATGTTGGATGATTAGCAGGTATCATATCCATTTATACCTCTAATTTTCACATGAATCCCAATTCTAAAGCCTGACTGAGCTCCCAACCATGACCATGTAACCTACAAATCTGAGATGAGATGGGCAAGCTAATAAAAGACAGATACAAATGATACCTGGAAAAACTCTGAAGCAGCATTGATATTTCCCTCGTTAAACTTTGCCATTGCTAAATCTCGATTACTTTTTCTTTTCCTAAATTTCCAACGCACAAACATAAAAAAAAAATTACGATAACCCAAGCACTAAAAATGGGCATATCTAGGAAAGAATATGAATTAACTTACTTATGCCGCTCTTCCTCTGTCATGCCCTTGCAAGGTATGTTCCCACCATCGAAGACTAGCACCGGACTAATATTATGGTGACGAAGCAGATTGATACGGTGCATACAGTAGTTCAAGTACTGCAATTTCTTATCACCCTCCAGATTGAGACAAAGCTCCATACTACATGAATAGGCTAGCAATATCCCAAATTTAGCACTAACCCACCAAAAATTAACAACAAATCTAACCATTTCCCAAATTCAATAGAACCCCACCAAAAATTTCAATCAAAAAATTATTAAGATGAATACAACAACGAAATTGAAACGTACCTCCTTTATGAAGCCATGAATAAGCATCGATACCCACCTGTATCAAGAAACCCCAGCAGAAATTTTATGCATTGATTGATACACTACTTAGATTCAGTAATTGAAAATGAAAATATTGAAGGAAAAACAAAAAGAAATCAAATAATGGGGTTTTACGTACGCGCTTGCCGGCGTATTTCTTGATGTGGATGGGTTCAACATAGGGTTTCATGAATCTGAGAAGATCTTTGATACCCATTTTCGCTCTTCCTTTTTTTGCTGCTAAATCTGGGGGTAAGTGGGTGGAAAATTGTCAAATGAGAGAGAGAGAGGAGAGTAAATGGCGGGAAGAAGGGCAGCAATCAAAGGAATATGAATATGAATATGAACTGGAGGTATAATCTAACAGGCTGTGAGGGAATTAATTTGTGACGTTCAATGATATAAGGCCACGTGGGAAACGGAAAAGGAAGGACAACCCGAGGCAACGTGGCAATTGATGATTGAAAGTGCACAAGTGTTCATTTGCTAACAGTAGTAGGCGCGAATCTTCTTTTAACCGGGAAGAGGGTTTGAAGTTTTGTCACGTGAAAATTTCCCGCGAGTTCCCTTTCACCATTTTCGTTAACTCGGAAGTCAAATGAAGTTTTCCTTTCAATTGAAAAGATTTCACCTTCTTGATACGCACTTGCGTTAAAAAAAATTATCCTCTTTATGATTCGAACTAGTTTGGAGGATTAATTTTAATTTTTAGGTTTGAAAACACTTTTAAAAAATAAAATTAAAAATTACTTTATTATTTTTCATTTAATTACCATCGTCTTTACATCAGGTTTTTTATGCATTAAGTAATTCTTACTGTACATTCAAATAATTTATTTTTTCTTCAATTACAACTCTAAATTTATTCCCTTGATAACCTATAAGCACGACGTGTATTTATCAAAAATACAGCGTTGAAATCAATAATTTCAGAATTAAGAGAATTAAATGTAATGTAATTTGTACTTTCTCCGTCTCAGATAAATGTTTATAATTAATAAAGCACGTGAATTAAGAAACATAATTAATGATGTATTGTAAAATGTGTTCTGACAATAATATCCTTAAACATTAATTGAGTTCAACTATTTAAAATAATTAGGTTTCTTTGATATGTAATATTAAATGAAGCTTTAAGGTATATTAGGAAGAATTAGTAGAAAATAAGGTAGATCAAAAGTTTTAGAAATATTAGTTGAGACATCACAAAAAAAAAAGTAGGAACATTTATCCGGGACAAAGGGAATAATATAGAGGAGGAATTAATTCAATTGACCCAAACCTCAAGGGAGATACATACTCCCACCGTTTTAAAATAACTGACTTTTTAATAAACAAAAAATATATATTTCTTGTTTTATGTTTTCAATGCATTTGTTGCCCAATTTACCATTTTCTTTTTCAATTCTCAATAATTAATCATATTTTTATTAAATATTTCTCAATAGTTATTTTCTCCTAATATTTTGTCATTTTTCCGTTAGACAAAACCACACGCATTATGTGTAGATATGTTAAAAGGGCCATGTGTGTGTAGGTTGACCCGTTTAAATAAAAAATAGGGTTATGGTTCAATATTTTGGCACGTTTAAAATCGGGCTTTTTGGCTAGCCCGTTTAACTCCCGACCCATTAGGGCTGCCCGTCGGGTTTCGGGTTGGCCCGCCAGTAATATTAATTAGGACGTAAAAGTTTAGGATATGTAAAATAACCACCATGAAAATAAAACCAACAACCTTTAATCCAAAGTCAAACACATTTATCATTTGCACTACAAGTTTTTTTTACTTGTGAATAAATACTGAAATATAAACAAAAATTTTGGAAATAACTGCTAAGTAAAGCTATTACATTATTTATTTTGAGAATAACAAGTTGGAAATTATAAGACATTGATGTAAAAAAATGTCTAGTTTATATTTCTTTTGAAAATATAAGAAACTATCAAAGTTATGAATGGTTTATCGATTAACCATTTCAAAATATTGTTATATTATATCTTTAATCGTGGCCCGATAGTGGCCCGTTTAGCCCGAAACCCGCTAGGGTTAGGTTTGCAATATTAGTGGCCCGAAAAAATTGGACCGTTTAGCCCGTGGCCTTGGTGGCCCGAACCGCTAGGGCTAGCCCGTTTAACATCTCTAATTATGTGCCACGACTTCGTCTCCCGTGTGAATGTGTGTGTATATATATATATATATATATATATATATATATGGGGTACTTTCCATATGGGGAGTATTTAATGGTTACTTTTTTTAACCATCAATGGTTACTCTCATTATCAACCATTGGATCAAAAATTAAAGGTTGAGATTTAATGCATTAAATGACTCACCTACTTGCATTAATTGCATTTTTCAACTAACCATTAAATCTCAACCTTTAATTTTTGATCCAATGGTTGATAATGAGAGTAAACATTGATGGTTAAAAAAAGTAACCATTAAATACTCCCCATATATATATATATATTAGTGGCGGGCCATGAATTTTTATAACGGGGCACAACGGATTCGGAGAGAGGGATGGCTACCTGGTTTTCTCATGGTTTTACATTTTTTTTTCACGTCAAAACGATGCAGTTTAGTTTTTTTAAAAATCAACGAACACAAAAATATATTTGGATTTTTTTAATTTTTTGTCCTTTGGAGGAGTGGAAAAGGATCAAACCTGAGACCTTACACCTTGTGAAGCATCAACTCTACCACGGGGTCACGGCTTGAAGATATTTATTTGGAGTTAAGACTCAACTTTTTGAGGCAATCAAAACATCTCTAACAAATACTTGGGTGATTTCAACTAATAATTAGAGATGAAGTCAAAAGTATAAGATGAGAGGGAGCTATAATTAAGCTATCAATCTCGTCTATCAACCTTCAACAATGGAAGCCAGTGTGGTGTCTGCTATAAAATTGAAGGTAGTACATATATACATACAAGGTGAAGAGAAGATTTCAACAAATCCCTTAATTACAGTGAGCCGTGATATATCAAGATTGACTGTCATCCAGGAGGGTAATGGCGTGAGTTTAGGGATGGTATGTATGGAGAGTATCTATGATGGTATATATGGAGAGTATCTACAAGATCCATCATTTCCCCTCAAGTTAGCTCGCGAAGATCCAGAATGCCCAACTTGCCAACAAGAAAACGAAAGCGATCAGTGCCAAGTGGTTTTGTAAGAATGTCTACAACCTGATTCGTTGTGGAGACGTGATGACGTATGATTTTGTGTGACTCAACTCGTTCACGGACAAAAAACACAATTTATTTCAACATGTTTAGTACGCTCGTGAAATACGGGATTGTTTGCAATGTGGCGGGTAGCTTGGTTATCGTAGAATGACGGCGTGGCTTCGGTTTGGATGGCCTCAAGATTCTTTAACAACCACCTCCATAGGATTTCACTAACAGTGGTAGCCATGGCACGTATTTGGCTTCTACGAGGAGCGAGAGACTACGATTACTTTTTGTACGCCATGAAACAAGAGCACCACCAAGGGAGATAAAGTAACCTGTCCTGACCGACGGGTCATGTGACAAACCCGTTTCCTCCAAGATATCCAAGGTGTATTTTCGTTGACTAAGAACCAAGCCTTGTGAGGATCGGGAGCCTCTATACCCAAGAAATACTTTAAGGATCCCAAGTCTTTGATGCTAAATTTGTGTTGCTTGACATCATTAATCTTGGCCTCGTCGTTTCAGCAAAGATAACATCATCCACGTATATTAAAGTGGACACTTGTGTGGTGTTTCGCTTAAAAATAAAAAGGGAATGATCGGCTTTGGATTGACGAAATCCTATATGGACCAAAGCTTGTAAACTTGTGATACCAATTATGCGAGGATTGCCGTAAACCATAAAGAGACTTATGCAATTTACAAACCCTTTTGTCCCCTTGTTTTACAAAACCCGGGGAAGTTTCGTAACTTCTTCAAAAGATCACCATGGCGGCGTTATTGACATGGAGGGTGGAGTGCCCAATTTTTCTTAGGCAACAACAAGCATGCTGCACACTATCACGAGTTTTGCCACCGGTGCAAAGGTTTCATGAAAATCGATCCTTTTAATTTGCGTTAATCCTTTGGCCACGAGACGAGCTTTATACCGCTCAACTTCACCATCGGTCTTGTACTTGATTTTTTAAATCCATTTGGAGTCAATGGCCTTTTTTCCTGGCGATAAATCTGCTAAGGTCCATGTACCATTGTCCTCCATTACTTGTATCTCTCTTTTCATGGCATCACACCATCTTAGATCCTTTACAGCCTGATGAAAGAACTTTGGCTCATCATGTGAAGTGATGGCCACAAGATATGCCTTATGTGAGTTAGAAACTTATCATAAGAGACAAAGTGTGAGAGAGGATGTACCGTTGAGGTTCCAGAATTAGATGTGGGTTGTATGGTCTATAGATTGCAGAAGTTTGATTTCATAATTTTCTAAGTGTTTTGGCTGTTTCTTGATCCTCTCGCTGCGGCGAAATTCAGTCTGTGTGTCAGGCTCAGTAAGCTCCACGTCCTGCTGACCCAAATCTGGGAACGGACTACTATTTATGTTGATTTGCTCAACCACTGGTTCTTCTATGATACCGGCATGTTCACTGTCCACTACTGTCTCAAGTGGGTTTGCACTTGGCTCAGCTACTTCTTGTGGGAGTGGTGTTGGTTGTGTGAACTGTGTGGGTTCATCAAAAGTAGTAGGACTACGGGCATGGGGATGGATTACTTGTATGTCAAAAGGCCCAGAAACATGGTCTTGATATGGGAAAATGTCTTCTATAAATTTAACATTGTGTGAGGTAAAAAATTTCAAGTCCTTTAAATCATATACTCGATATCCCTTTTGAGCATCTGGATACCCAACAAAAACACATGGTCTCCCCTTTTCACCAAATTTATCTCCCCCTTTTTTGTTATCACGAGCATAAACAAGACATCCGAAAGCCCGGACATGATCATAAGATGGCTTACGGCCTAACAGGATCTCGTAAGGTGTTTTGTTTACAATGACCTTAAATGGTAACCCATTAATAATATAAGCAGCAGTCAAAACGCACTCTCCCCAAAATTTAATAGGCAAATTTGCCTGAAATCTCAAGGCCCTTGCAACCTCCAGAATGTGCATGTGCTTTTTCTCTACCACGCCATTTTACTGTGGTGTGTCAGTGCATGATGTCTCAAAAAGTATGCCATGTCCAGGATAATAGCCTAACATTTGATTTGATTGGAGTTCCGTTCCATTACCACTCCTAATTTTTTTGACTTTTCTTTCAAATTATGTTTCAATCATGTTACAAACATTGTCAAGAAGTGACTTGCTTCTGATTTGTGTTTCATTAAATAAACCCAAATGCTATGACTATAATCATCCACATGGAAAGAAAATAATAAGCACCCGTAAATTACGGAACTTTATAATCACCCTAAATATCACAATGTATCAATTCAAAACATGACTTTGTTTTAATGCAACTAATTGGAAAAGGAGTTCTAGTCTGTTTAGCCCGCACACAAGAGTCACAAGGCTTAGCATTATTCCTAAGAACATTACCAATCGGGATGTGCTAAAGCTTTCCGTTTGACGCATCATGACCCAACCTTTTATGCCGAATTTCGGATTCAATGGAGACTGTCATGGCTACACCTTCACTCTTCACAGGCTCCATGCAATATAGACCGTTGCTGCATTTACCCAGTCCAATCAGGTTCCTCGAAGGTAAGTCCTGCATGACACAGAAGTCCGAATAAAAATTTAGAGCACAGTTATGATCTTTGTTAATCGACTGACTGAAAGTAGGTGCACTTAAAATTAGGGATATTTAAAACTTTGTCGATTTTCAACCCATTAGGTAAGAATGTGGTGTCCATCCCTTTTACGGGTACTTTATCACCATTCAGAATTTTCACCAGCATTCTTGGTTTAGATTCCTTTTGTCCCACGAGAATCTCTTCATCACATGTTATGTGCTCGGTGGCCCCTTAATCTATAATCTAAGATTGTTCAAGAATTCTCTTATCAGCCGTATTTGCGGTAGGTGGAGCTTGAGACTGTGATGCCTCTCCATTAGAGCCTAAATATTGAATTAATTTAGTGTACTGTTCTGTGGATAGGCCAGGAATAGGATTGGAATCAATCTCTACACTTGTTGCCCTCGGTCCTGCTTTTCGTTCGCTGCGAAAGTCATTCCTTTGATTACCATCACGTACTCCCATTTTCCATCCAGTAGGGTATCCAACTATTTCATAACACCCTTCAATGGAGTGGCCAATCCTTCCACAGTGCAAACACTTCGGTCGTTCACGTCTGCCTACCTTGCGATCTGATTGCTCCTTTCATTCCACCGCTCTCTTTTATTACGTGGTGCGACGAACTTGAAATGCACCGCTCTATGGATCAAGCTTGCGAGTTCTTGTTATCTGGCGCTATTGTTCATCTTGTGCTACTAGATGATACGCAGTCCCTATGGTTAGAGTAGGCTTTGTACTTAAGATCGCCGTCTTGACAGTCCCAAAGCTCTCGTCGAGTCCCATAAGAAATTCATACAACTACTCTTTCTCGCGCAATGATGTGAGCTATTTCAAAATGTCGCACTTGCACCGTCCACATGTACACTTCGGTACTAGAGAGATTGACTGTATTTCGTCCCATAGTTCTCTTAATTTGGTGTAGTATTGACACCAATGCCTTATCTTATCGCGTCGTCGTCGTCAATGCTCGAGCACCCCAAGGTTCCTATTCAATTGTGAATAGTGGGTTCGGAAGACTCAAATATCACTTCAATTTCTCGTTTTTCCTTCGTTGCGTAATCGGTTGAACTTCTTCGGTTCGATCCTAGTAATCACATCACGTTACAACGCTTCCACATCAAGTCTGGTGTGTCTTCACTTGGCATGGGAATTGAGCCATCGACGAACCCAATCTTATTTTTTACAAACAATGCATTACCCATCTCGATCACCCAGTCACCATAATTTCCGTCATGAAGAGTTTCACTGACGTAAATCGACTAGGGTTATCCGACGCGTGGATATAATACGGTGAAATATGATCCACGGTGGTGTTACTAGAGGTTTTGACGACCTCTCCACTTTTCTCAGAGTGTTCACCATTGTTTTACGATTTGAGGGCGGCGGGGTAGGATTTTGATTTATATGCTTTGATCGAAAACCCGCTTTGATACCATGTAAAATTGTGCCGCAATATATCTTTTATTTCACACGAAGGTAGTACATATATACATACAAGTATGAAGAGAAGATTACAACAAATCCCTTAATTACAGTGAGCCATGATATATGGCCCGAGATTGAATGTCATCCAGGAGGGTAATGGCGTGAGTTTAGGGATGGTATATATGGAGAGTATCTACAAGATCCATCAGGTTTTCCAAACAAAACCGCACCATAAAATCCTACATTAAGGACATAGATTGACCATTTTGTTGTCATCATCTTCACATGATTCCGAAACAATGTCCTTGAATATCGTGCTTGTTCAATTTGTAACTCTCCCAATTTTTTCCCCAAAAATACAAAAAGGAAAAAAAAAAATGCATTTCCAAATTTAAGCTATAAAAATTTGTTTGTATTTTCAATTTTCTTTCTTTAGGAAAAACATGACACTCCGTATTTCTCTCACATATCATATATATTTGAATCTATTGCTTTTTGAATGAAATATACAAAAGTAAAAATAAAACTTTAAACAATCTAAATTTTCAACGTTTCTTTGGGATGGAATGAGTATATCTATATATGCAAATTCACAAAAAAAAAAAAAAAACAACAACAACAACAACTTGCCCTACATGTTTTGTTTTTGCATATTGAACAGTTTTACCTCACAAACACATATCTCTTAGGAAAATGGATTCCTCTTAATGAGAAGCAAAAGTCAAAAGTGATAGTGTCACAGGTTATCTTTTCTTTTTTCTCAAGAATAACACCTATGCGGCGCCTTACGCCTAAGGACGGCCTTCCTTTTGTCAACTTAAATGAGATAAAGCACAAGAATGAAATGGCAGACACACAAGGTTTACAGCCAACACACCCAACCTTTTATTACTCAATAATACAAAGGAATTACAACAATGTTTAGACAAGAGAATGACCAATAAATGTCTCTCTTTTCTTACAATATTGTACAATTCGGATCTGTCTAACAACTCGTTAGAATGTACCCTTTAAATGATCGCCTTTGGACAAACAAACCGCCTACAACCGCCGGACACATGGTGCCATCTGTGGCGCTTGTCCTAAAACCGCCCACAAACGCCCAAACACCTTGCCTTAGCCAACCGCTTCGCACCCGATGTCGCCACTGTCCAACGACTTGGCCCTCATTCCACCACACGATTTTCCAAAACATCGATCATGCCACCGTTGGCCCGCCAGCAGCCCGCTCGGCCTATGCCATTGCCCATGTCCATTGCAGCCCAATGCCCACGTCTATGCCCATATGTCATAGCCCACGTGTGCATTCGAAACCTTGCGGCCTTTCGCCCAACATAAGGCCATGACATGCCCAGCCCATGCCATGGTCGCACCCAAACACTTAAGTGCTTACAGATAGCTACTACGTTGTATTTGGTGGTACATGTACCGAGGGTGCAATGTACTTGGTGGTGAATGTACCGAGAGATGCAATGTACGTGGTAACACGTATATTTGGAATAATGAATCTGCTTTGGGTATATCAACTAACTTTGATCTCGTGTATAAAATGGAATGAGATGGTCATTGTTTGTATGAGACTCGAAAGGAGAGCCAAAAGATGTCAAAAATAGGCAGGGCATGTAATACCCCGACCCAACTTCATTCCGAGTTCACGTAGTTTATCGATATTGACCTTAAAACCCTCGGAGAGTGAGGCGTCATGCTTGTTAAGCGTGACGTGTTAGATGAAGACCATTTGACACGTGTTTAACTCATGGCGAGTTGCACCTTGTTCCTATATCCGTTCGAGATCATCCTCGACTTCGTTTAGCATTTGTGTACATTTCATTTCCTCTCTAGTTGGTTATGCTAGCCTCGGCTTGGATTCGTTCGTAAACGACAAGCACGTTCGCTTTGTCATTAACCCGTATGTTGAGATAGTTTGAGATCCATTTCGCGTGTTTAACTTGTGATATGTGTGAGACTTATGTTCGTTATCATTCGTGCCTCGTCACGAGATGATTCGGTGTGTATTGGATGTGTTTTGATGTTGATTTGATGATAGGATCACACCTAATAGTGACCAAGTGATCAAACCTAGGATAAAAGGGCAAAACAAACGAGTTTGGGTGCATGAACCTTGGCACGACCGTGCAGCCATAATGGCACGGCCGTGCGAGAGTTTACAGTAGGTCTGGAGGCTGCCATAAGGTTTGGCACGACCGTGCGCCTATTTTGGCACGGTCGTGCGAAGATGGACGACCCGGTGCTCTGTTCGTCCGGTTTTGACGTTTTCTCGGTTTTCGTGTTTTTAAGTGGTTTAAAATGCTCAAACAAGCCCGGATTGGACCAAATACTTACCCATGGTATTAATAATAAAACCCAACTCTATTTTCTCCCTCATTCTCACCCCCAAACCAGAAAATAGAGAGAGAGTCTAGAGAGAGAGGAGAGAGAGAAGAGGAAGAATTCGCGATATCTCGTTCGTTCGGAGTCGGAATTGCGAGCCGTCTTCGCCGGAGCGTAGCTAGCGACGAGGGAACGTTTCCAACCGAATGGATCGTCCGATCTGTTGAGAAATCACCACCTCATCTCATCTCCCACGTTTTAGAGAGAAAGTGAAGTTTTGAGAGAGAGAAAGTTCGATTCAAGCTTGGTTCGAGTTTGGGAACGTCGATTGGACTCCGTAGCGGCGTAGAGGTCGTAGAAGAGTACATTTCCACCCGAAGCCCTTGGATTCGTGGAGGATTTGCGTTGTGTAGTAAGTTACTAATCTCCTTCTTAGATTTTGAGCATCGTAGAGTAGTATCGCGATGTTTATGTGCTATCTATGTGCATATGAACTCCTACATGTTATACTTGTTCAATGTGATACTCTAGCATGTTAAATGATGGGTATTGATGAATTGTTGTTAATCTTGTGGTCTCCGAATATTAGAGACTTGTGGAGTTCATTGTGTACACGTTGTTGTTGTTATTGCGATGATTGTTGTCTCCGAGTAGTAGAGACTCCTCGAGATTGTGTCGTGATTATTATTGTCGTTGTTGTTGTTGTTTTCCCGAGCTATAGACTCGTGGGTTTGTTTATAGTTGGGTTCCGGCCGTATAGTCGCCGATGACTTGTTTTAGTTATATCAAGTATTTATAACTTGTTGAGATTTCAATCGTTAGTACACTCGTGAGATTTTTATGAGTAATAGATTTTGGTATATTGAGTCTCGTGATTGTAGGGATGACGCTACGGCTTGTCCCGATGTTTTGAATATTTGAAAGACCCGAGTGTAGTCGTTGGGATATGGTGAATCGAATATTACACCGAATGGGCTAGACTTTAGTTGTGATGACTTCGGTGGAGTCGAATAGGACGTTAAGGTTATACGTTGTGTAATGAGTTGGCGAGTAATATTTTAGTCTCCTACAAGGTGGGATGACGCATCGATAAGACTTGATCGAGTAACTTAAGTTAGGTTGACTTAGTCAACGTTGTTGAACACGCGACTACTTGATTTGGGTTGGAGGATTATAAATATATATACACCTTACGCCCGCTTTGATTAATTATTAAAGGTAAATGTGACTTCATATAGGTTACTAATGAGTTGTGTACGGCCACGTGTGACGTACGTTGGGAACGACTTAGTCGCTACACCCGAGCGACGTGTTTATGATGAGTTGGTCATATCCTAGGTAGTTAATGATACACCTTGATTATCGTTCCATTTCGGGCAATGGGACTTGTAGGAAGTCGTAATATATTTAACATACGACGGGAATGAGGTGGATTATATATACATGAGATGGAGTGTATTGTGATCGTAGGATACCGTAGAAATCCTAAGTTGAACGTGTTAGTGACGCATTGAATTATGTTTGTAAGTACGAGTAGGCTTACATGTGTTATGGTTATTAAGTCTAGCGTTGGCGGACTTGGGTGATGTGTGGTATTTGTGATTGTTCTAGTAAGCAATAGGACAATCATCCTACTTTGATGATTGATTGTGTGTTTAGTATTTACAAGCACATTATGATGATTTAGTATGTGATTCAATAGAACACATTATGGTTTGATTTCTTTGGGTTGTGATTCAATAGAACACATCACGTTTTGGTTTATTAAGTTGTGATTCAATAGAACACACTTAGATTAGTTTGGCATAAGTAAACATCTACTTGTGCATTGCATCGAGTCCAGTGGCATATGTGCATTGGAGGTGTATTGACGCCGGTTATTGCGGGAGCGGGGCTTCGTAATAGCCGAAGGCCAATCTCTGGCCTCGCCCTACCGTTGGCCACGGTAGGGGTTTTCTCTAGTCCCACGGTTGAACGGAATAAACGGCGCGTATTGTCGACATTGTTTTGTATGCATTGGGATACGGACACCGGTCCCTTGTGATACCTATAAGTGGCTAGAGCCGTATTGTCTCGGGTCGTAGGGGATCGAGCGATACGTCGACGTGGATACGGAAATGGTCCACAACGGTACTTGTAGATCGTGCGGGACGCGGTCGGGTACATTATCGGTTGGGTACTTGTAGATCGTGCTTGACGCGATCGGGTACCTATATTTGATTTGGGGATACGAGCACCGGTCCTCGTGATTTGTGTACGGCGGCGCTGACAATCATCTATCTCATGTTCGGTATTGAGAGACGTGTCCGCCGACGGCACGATTATTTATTATGGTTTTACGGAGCAAAGCGCAGAATCTATTATCATTATTATCTTGTTGGATAGCAACAGAGGCATCCTTAGTTACGTGGAGCGGCGACGATCGTTTACTACGGCTTCATGGAGCGATAAGGTCGAAGTGTTTCAAGGGATTTCGGAGGTGTACCTCGAATCCACCGTATCCACCTTTATGTGTTTACTTTGAGCTTTATGTGCTTCCTATATGAACGAATGTTGGTCGTGGTCTCCAACCGGTGCATGACGGTTGGCGGCTCGAGCCTCTCGTGAATATAGGGTTGGTTGTCTTATGTGCTACAACCCGTTTATTTTCCGTTATTCTTATGTGCATAATGCCATGCCATATTGTTTCATTAGTAGCTTCTTGGGTCATTCGACTCATCCCTTCCATATTTGTTTTCCTTAGTTGCGGGATGTTTCGGCGAGAGGCTCTAGTTCGAAGATCCTCTAGTTGTATCTAGTTAGTATTTTATATTTATTTCATGTACTTGTGAGATCGTGGGTTAAACCGAGTTATGTAAACTTAGTATGTCGGGTAGAGATTCTTGTATTTTATAGACTTGTATTTGGTGCCGACTTGTGGAGTCGTGCCGGTTGTATAATTTTTATAATTCCAGTTTTCTTAGTTGTTGTGGCCGTGTGCCCGTTGGTATTTTACTTATGGTTTTCCCGAGCGTGTGTCTCGTGGTGTTTTAGATGTTGTTGTTCTCCGGCGCTTGTTTAGCCGTGGAGGTTATTTTTATGTTGTTGGGATTTTGTTATTCGAGCTTTGAAGTTTAAGTTCATTTGTTATTCCATTGCTTTGGTTTTGGTTTCGAGCTTTTGTGGCTCGCTTTATTTAGTCTTTCCTCGGTTTGGCGCTCCGAGTTGGGGTTCAACATCGAATCTCGGACTCGGGTCGTCACGCTGGTATCGAGCTTAAGTTAGCTGTCCGCCAGATAGGATCCTCGGCTTAGGTGATCCGGGTATTGGGTGGAGCGTTCAACGTTGAGTTTTGTGTTAAGTTTACCTTGGATATTGGTAAATTATAGAAATGGTCCATGTAGGACTGGATTAGTTAAGTTCTTACGCTCATGAGAGCGGAGATTAACGGTTTGTGGTTGGTTATTTCCCTTGTGGAATTAGTGAGTGCGCTTTAAGTCCTCGCTAGAATGTTGACGACTTAGTGTCGTCGCTTGATGGGTTTAAGTAGAGATTTGACCATTATAGGTGTCTCGTTGATTTTGAGAAGTATAGTCGAGATGTTTTAGGGAACGTCTTAGGCTTGATATTAGCGATCATCGAGGAAATAGAGGTGGAAGACCCGAGATTCGGGTCACGAATCCACTAGTGTTTATCGTGGAGTGTCGGGTTACGATAGTGCGAGTATATGAGTCCGTACTAACTTAGACACTTTATTCTTGCATATCACATCATGGAATGCGACATTTGTACATACTAGAGACATTGTGTCACACAGTGCATTTGCTTGTATTTGATACTTATGTGCATGAGACCGATTCTAAGGGCATATTTGTAATCACTTGTCCCTAACGCCCTAGTGACGGTAGCTTTTGAAGCCACTTCGAAGGGCCCCGATTTGGTTGTCAAGAGATATTCGTCAAGACTAAGTTGATAGCATGATAGATAGAAATTGTCGACCCTATTACCAACCGGAATGGACAAGTAAATGGAATAGTACGCTTGAACAAGTTGTGTACCTTGTGTTTGGATTGTGTATCGTTTCTCGTGTATTGGTTTGATTTGATTTGATATTGTCGAGCCGTTGTGCTTAGTTGAACATGAGTATTTCGGGTATGCTATTAGCCTTGTGACTTGTATATTGTCACGTGTGTTATATGTTTGTTTCGCCTTAGAGGTATCGAATTGATTTGTCACCTCGGCGGTGAGCGTGTGATTTCTATATTGTATGCGACGTGATGTAGACTGGATACATTGTATTAATTCGTCTTGCCTTATAGACTTTGCGATACGAATAGATCGTGTCACCTTGCGCATGTGCCCTTTGGCATAGTGAGATGGTTATCATTAGGACCCTACATGCATGTTATATGTGTTGGGTTGAGAGTTTAGAACGTTATATTGATAAGTATGCCTCCGTTGATTCACTTAATGTGTTTCACTTCCCATTAGAGATTTAACGTCTCTATTGTATGCCTGTAGCAGGATGGCGCGAACTAGAAAGACTGCAAGGATGTCAGTTATGCATCCGACCGTATTTCAACTCAGACACGCACTGCGAGAACTGAGAGAACTTGAGGACCAACTGAATGTGGCCCTAGGTGAGACACCCCGAGTGGAGCAAGTGTCCCCACCGAACCCTCCTGCACCGACCCAAGACTCTAATAGAGCGAGTCAAGGTTAGAGGTGAGACCTTGTAATTGAATCCGTAAGAGTCATGTTCATCGTGACTTATTCTATTATTTATTTGTCTCCTTGTTATCGGACTACCTTTTGTACTCTGATTGGGTACTCGTCCGTTAGAATACTATATCTCGTAGTTGATCTGTGGATGTAATCATTGAGAGTGTGTTACACTCTATGTTTCGAGTAGCACGTATAGTATATGGTATTGGTGTCCAATGATACCGATCCGCTCCGTTGAAGGTATTTAGAGTTTGAAACTCTTATTACCATTTATGTTGACCTTGTGACTCATCGACGTGAGTAGTCGCATCGCGAGCATGTTGACTTGCGATTCCGTTAGCCTTTTATATTGTCAGTTTGTGATAAAGTCGGTAGTGCCGTCATTCATGACATAGTCCTATGACCCGCGTGACTTCGAGGTGTTGCATTTATTGCACCCTTTGATTCAAGCCTATTTCCTTGATGATAGGACGTCTACGTGTAACCTTTGAACCTTAAGGTTGTGTTAGCCCAGACTTAATTGATCGCGGGATTTCCCGTGAGTAATCGTTGAGAGTTGTACCACGGGAAGTGGAGATTTGTTAGCGCGGAAGCGTGGCGTTGGAACGTGTTCGAAGGTGTTTTCATGACACTTTGTAGTGTACCTTGAATTTGGACTTGACTGGAGACGGTAGTGAGTCTCGTAACGAAACCCCGAGATTTCTTACGTCTCGAAATTTCATCTATTTGTTAGAACCTTGTGCGTGAGCAATACTTGAGGTTGATGATCTCTAACTTGGACCAACTCCCTTTATTTGTTGGACTTTCACTCTCTATCGGTAGAATTGTGATTGCGTAGGCTATGGTATAGCCCCGCTGTGATGTATGTTTTCCCGTGAATGTTTGATCCTTGAATTCGCGGTCGAATTCTTTAAGGGGAGAGGATGTAATACCCCGACCCAACTTCATTCCGAGTTCACTCGTAGTTTATCGATATTGACCTTAAAACCCTCGGAGAGTGAGGCGTCATGCTTGTTAAGCGTGACGTGTTAGATTGAAGACCATTTGACACGTGTTTAACTCATGGCGAGTTGCACCTTGTTCCTATATCCGTTCGAGATCATCCTCGACTTCGTTTAGCATTTGTGTACATTTCATTTCCTCTCTAGTTGGTTATGCTAGCCTCGGCTTGGATTCGTTCGTAAACGACAAGCACGTTCGCTTTGTCATTAACCCGTATGTTGAGATAGTTTGAGATCCATTTCGCGTGTTTAACTTGTGATATGTGTGAGACTTATGTTCGTTATCATTCGTGCCTCGTCACGAGATGATTCGGGTGTGTATTGGATGTGTTTTGATGTTGATTTGATGATAGGATCACACCTAATAGTGACCAAGTGATCAAACCTAGGATAAAGGGCAAAACAAACGAGTTTGGGTGCATGAACCTTGGCATGACCGTGCAGCCATAATGGCACGGCCGTGCGAGAGTTTACAGTAGGTCTGGAGGCTGCCATAAGGTTTGGCACGACCGTGCGCCTATTTTTGGCACGGTCGTGCGAAGATGGACAGACCCTGGTGCTCTGTCGTCCGGTTTTGACGTTTTCTCGGTTTTCGTGTTTTTAAGTGGTTTAAAATGCTCAAACAAGCCCGGGATTGGACCAAATACTTACCCATGGTATTAATAATAAAACCCAACTCTATTTTCTCCCTCATTCTCACCCCCAAACCAGAAAATAGAGAGAGAGTCTAGAGAGAGAAAGGAGAGAGAGAAGAGGAAGAATTCGCGATATCTCGTTCGTTCGGAGTCGGAATTGCGAGCCGTCTTCGCCGGAGCGTAGCTAGCGACGAGGGGAACGTTTCCAACCGAATGGATCGTCCGATCTGTTGAGAAATCACCACCTCATCTCATCTCCCACGTTTTAGAGAGAGAAAGTGAAGTTTTGAGAGAGAGAAAGTTCGATTCAAGCTTGGTTCGAGTTTGGGAACGTCGATTGGACTCCGTAGCGGCGTAGAGGTCGTAGAAGAGTACATTTCCACCCGAAGCCCTTGGATTCGTGGAGGATTTGCGTTGTGTAGTAAGTTACTAATCTCCTTCTTAGATTTTGAGCATCGTAGAGTAGTATCGCGATGTTTATGTGCTATCTATGTGCATATGAACTCCCTACATGTTATACTTGTTCAATGTGATACTCTAGCATGTTAAATGATGGGTATTGATGAATTGTTGTTAATCTTGTGGTCTCCGAATATTAGAGACTTGTGGAGTTCATTGTGTACACGTTGTTGTTGTTATTGCGATGATTGTTGTCTCCGAGTAGTAGAGACTCCTCGAGATTGTGTCGTGATTATTATTGTCGTTGTTGTTGTTGTTTTTCCCGAGCTATAGACTCGTGGGTTTGTTTTATAGTTGGGTTCCGGCCGTATAGTCGCCGATGACTTGTTTTAGTTATATCAAGTATTTATAACTTGTTGAGATTTCAATCGTTAGTACACTCGTGAGATTTTTATGAGTAATAGATTTTTGGTATATTGAGTCTCGTGATTGTAGGGATGACGCTACGGCTTGTCCCGATGTTTTGAATATTTGAAAGACCCGAGTGTAGTCGTTGGGATATGGTGAATCGAATATTACACCGAATGGGCTAGACTTTAGTTGTGGCCGACTTCGGAGTCGAATAGGACGTTAAGGTTATACGTTGTGTAATGAGTTGACGAGTAATATTTTAGTCTCCTACAAGGTGGGATGACGCATCGATAAGACTTGATCGAGTAACTTAAGTTAGGTTGACTTAGTCAACGTTGTTGAACACGCGACTACTTGATTTGGGTTGGAGGATTATAAATATATATACACCTTACGCCCAAGCTTTGATTAATTATTAAAGGTAAATGTGACTTCATATAGGTTACTAATGAGTTGTGTACGGCCACGTGTGACGTACGTTGGGAACGACTTAGTCGCTACACACTGAGCGACGTGTTTATGATGAGTTGGTCATATCCTAGGTAGTTAATGATACACCTTGATTATCGTTCCATTTCGGGCAATGGGACTTGTAGGAAGTCGTAATATATTTAACATACGACGGGAATGAGGTGGATTATATATACATGAGATGGAGTGTATTGTGATCGTAGGATACCGTAGAAATCCTAAGTTGAACGTGTTAGTGACGCATTGAATTATGTTTGTAAGTACGAGTAGGCTTACATGTGTTATGGTTATTAAGTCTAGCGTTGGCGGACTTGGGTGATGTGTGGTATTTGTGATTGTTCTAGTAAGCAATAGGACAATCATCCTACTTTGATGATTGATTGTGTGTTTAGTATTTACAAGCACATTATGATGATTTAGTATGTGATTCAATAGAACACATTATGGTTTGATTTCTTTGGGTTGTGATTCAGTAGAACACATCACGTTTTGGTTTATTAAGTTGTGATTCAATAGAACACACTTAGATTAGTTTGGCATAAGTAAACATCTACTTGTGCATTGCATCGAGTCCAGCTGGCATATGTGCATTGGAGGTGTATTGACGCTCGGTTATTGCGGGAGCGAGGGCTCCGTAATAGCCGAAGGCCAATACAGGCCTCGCCCTACCGTTGGCCACGGTAGGGGTTTTCTCTAGTCCCACGGTTGAACGGAATAAACGGCGTGTGTATTGTCGACATTGTTTTGTATGCATTGGGATACGGACACCGGTCCCTTGTGATACCTATAAGTGGCTAGAGCCGTATTGTCTCGGGTCGTAGGGGATCGAGCGATACGTCGACGTGGACACAGGAAATGGTCCACAACGGGTACTTGTAGATCGTGCGGGACGCGGTCGGGTACATTATCGGTTGGGTACTTGTAGATCGTGCTTGACGCGATCGGGTACCTATATTTGATTTGGGGATACGAGCACCGGTCCTCGTGATTTGTGTACGGCAGCGGCAAAGACAATCATCTATCTCTGTTGATGTTCGGTATTGAGAGACGTGTCCAGCATCGACACACGCTTATTTATTATGGTTTTACGGAGCAAAAGCGCAGAATCTATTATCATTATTATCTTGTTGGATAGCAACAGGCATCCTTTACGGTTACGTGGAGCGGCACGATCGTTTACTACGGCTTCATGGAGCGATAAGGTCGAAAGTGTTTCAAGGGATTTCGGAGGTGTACCTCGAATCCACCGTATCCACCTTTATGTGTTTACTTTGAGCTTTATGTGCTTCCTATATGAACGAATGTTGGTCGTGGTCTCCAACCGGTGCATGACGGTTGGCGGCTCGAGCCTCTCGTGAATATAGGGTTGGTTGTCTTATGTGCTACAACCTGTTTATTTTCCCGTTATTCTTATGTGCATAATGCCATGCCATATTGTTTCATTAGTAGCTTCTTGGGTCATTCGACTCATCCCTTCCATATTTGTTTTCCTTAGTTGCGGGTACGTTTCTAGTGGGGCTCTAGTTCGAAGATCCTCTAGTTGTAGCTAGTTAGTATTTTATATTTATTTCATGTACTTGTGAGATCGTGGGTTAAACTGAGTTATGTAAACTTAGTATGTCGGGTAGAGATTCTTGTATTTTATAGACTTGTATTTGGTGCCGACTTGTGGAGTCGTGCTTGTATAATTTTTATAATTCCAGTTTTCTTAGTTGTTGTGGCCGTGTGCCCGTTGGTATTTTACTTATGGTTTTCCGAGCGTGTGTCTCGTGGTGTTTTAGATGTTGTTGTTCTCCGGCGTTTGTTTAGCCGTGGAGGTTATTTTTATGTTGTTGGGGTTTTGTTATTCGAGCTTTGAAGTTTAAGTTCATTTGTTATTCCGTTGCTTTGGTTTTGGTTTCGAGCTTTTGTGGCTCGCTTTATTTAGTCTTTCCTCGGTTTGGCGCTCCGAGTTGGGGTTCAACATCGAATCTCGGACTCGGGTCGTCACAGTGGTTACAGGCGGTGCGCGATGAGATCAAAGAGACTTGGTTGAGTATCAAAGTCGAGAGTTATGGGGAGATGGTATATAATTTCACACGAGTGAACTTTGTAATATGTATTTCTCTCAATTAATGAAATTGGTGGCTCCTCATTTTCGTGTGTGCTCTCTTTTCTTGTCATTTTTTGTTTCATACATTTTTCCTTATTGTCATCGGTTGCCACTTGCATGGTGTTATCTTGAATAAAGAAATTCTCCGGCTTAGTTTCCGCTGTGTCATTTTTACCCACAATTAAGCACATATCAATTAAATAAATGCTATGAGAAAAAAGAAACAATTAAATGTATGATTTTCCTAACATAGTAGGTGAACAACCTTTTGTATCACTAGTCACTCGTTAAAGTGTTCATTCTCCTCATATTTGCATTCAACATTTTCATTTGAACTATTCAAGTAGCACATACATTAACTTGTTCATTTATATCTCCTATTAAGAAAACAAACTAGTGTGTGTCTCTGTGTGTGTGTGTGTGTGTGTGAATAAAATGAAAACTCTTGAAGCTAGGTTGATTTGTATATTGAGGAATGATACAAGACAAACCAAAGTAATGCAGAAAAGGCAAGCAAATTGATGGAAAATTTTCTTTTTTTGGTAGTACTGTACTGCCTGCCTCTCTTCTTGAGGTGGTAATGCAGAAAATGCAAAAGTAGACCCATCCTAAAGCTCTGCTGGAGCCTTGTGGTCGTTGTCTTATTGTATTGACAGTGTCGATAACGAATGAAGCATATCAGGGTGCTAGCCTCAGGTACAAAGGCACATTGGTAGATGGAGTTGGTTCTGAATCCCACACTGAAAATGCGCTTGAGCTTCTCATCCATCTATTGCTCATCATTGGGAATTGCCGATCAATGACATCTTTTAAGGTCTCTGTCTTATTTATCCATGCTAGGCCCTTCTCCGTGTATGTATGCGAGTTAAAATTAGTGGTGAAAAACCGATCAGCTTCTAGCCTCCTGCATAATCGCCATCATATATAATATAGATTAGGAAATAAGTACACATTTATCCAAGGAGAATCACTTCCCAAAGAAGAAATCGAAATGCCTAGTTTGGAAGACTGAATGTACCTTGAGGCTACGAGTACAAAGATGAAAAAAAGCAGTCTCGCTGATGGCAAAACCTTTTATTTTTTTCTCTGCATGTAAGCCCACTAGTAGATCAAGCTTCTCAACATCGTCTCCATAGACTTCACGGAGTGCCTCAACTACTTCTTCATCATCCGTTAAATCTTCCCACTTGGTTATAGGAATCATTAGCAAGTTCCTTCTAAACTCATTGTAACGAGCAACATTCCTCTCTCTATCTCTATAAACTAGTCATATGAAAATGTTTAAAATGTTAGACATGAATAACAGATAAATTAAAATACTAAATTTCAAACAAAAACTCTTTAAGTATTTGAATTGTGCATGCACGTAGAATCGTATATATACGAACTTTCCAAAGAAGCCATGTCGACTGGATCTGGTCTGTCTTCCCCATCAATATCATGAGCAAGAAGGTTCCTCATCCATGATGGATAGTTCCATAATGTCACAGCTCCACATGCTTGATGACCCATAGATACCAACATTTGCTCCATTCCAATTTTGGACAGTTTTCTCTCACCGTCTTTCCCGACCATTTCCATCATATGCACCCTGAAATCGTCATCCTTCGCTGTCAGTAACAACTTCCCAGCCACGTTCCTACTTTTTATTTCGTAGTACAATATTTTCCAGGACCAAAAGAAAAACGAAGTAGTGTGTAATATTGTGGATCAGGTAGGTTAAATAGGTGTTTATAAAAACTGAGAGCAGAGAAAGAATGATACTCTTTTTCAATATGCGGACATTTGTATTCCGAAGCTGTGGAATTGATGTTCCTGAGGCAAACTTTGTCAGGTAGAAGGGAGTGCATTCTATAGACGCTTACAAACTCTTCGGTTAAAGAATACGGGACTCCGTGATCTCGAGGCCTTTTAAGACCAACTAATCCACTCAGTTCAGGTCCCAATATATGTCCAAACAAGTTCTTGATTTTCTTCCCTAACAGGCCATACCTGCAGCAAACTAAGTTTGTTACATTCTTTTTCTTCAATAAGTCATAAAAACCGAATCTGTTCATGTCCACAGGATTGCATTACCAGTTGACTCTCATTGCAGCTAAAAGGGTGTCGGTCTTTAAGAGTTCAACGGTCCAGTCAATGGTATGGATTTTCGCAATGACGGCTGAAGTTACTAATCTGGCATGCTGATAGAGATTCTCGTCATCGAAGAAAGGGTAATGTTCCTAAAATGTAAGAACGTGTATAACAATATTGAGCATTGATACGAAGCATAAAACCAAACAAGTCTTTTAGTGTCATGAACTTACTTTGAGCATATCACAAACTGCATTATGTTCTTTAACAAACAAGGCTTGCAAGAGGGAGAAACCTGCCCAACAATTCCTGACATCACCCGAGATAGGAATGCCTTTCTCATCATGTTCAAGAAGCCCGTCTCCGGATATCTTTAACTTGCCATCTTTGAAAGTCCGTACCCTGCCCATTCCTTCCTTGTTGTTTCCATAGATTACACTTCCATCCCTACTATACTCAGATTATAATAAGAATCTTTGCAATCCCATGCCATCAACGGTTTAATTAATTACAATACAAATGGCGGGCAAAGACAGGTCGTTGGGGATAAGATCATAAAACGTACATACGATAAACATTTTTTACATATTACTATATATCATATATATATGTATATATATAGACTAGCCAGAACGTACGTACCACCATGGTGTCCTTGCATTAAGAAATCCAGTATTAATATGCGTTGATCCTGTGGGAACTTGTTTGCTTCTAAAGAATTTAAATGACTTCAATGGACACACATCTGCAACTTGTTCGGGAGCCTTGATTTCCACCTGTTCGATCAAGACTAATTGCATTTCAGGGTCCAACGTTAACATTTATGTACGTACGTATTAAGGATCTAATGCTGAATTTTTCATCTATATATCATCATCAGTTTATTCAATAAAATTAAAATTAACCTGTTGAGTGTCCTCCATATGATCAATCCAGTCATGAATCATGAACTGAATCCAGGAGCAAGCTATCATGTTGAATTGTTTCCCGCAATCCACATATTTCCTCCTCTCCAACAACTTTGTGGCTACTAGTGTTGGGTGGGGCTCCAACAACTGCAGTTATCCCAACATACATATTGTTAATTACGAGTAAATTTTTGATACACCGTCAACATTTAAAAACGGCATAAATTAGAATTTGATTTTGAAAATATATTGCATGTGCTGCGAATATATATTTGAAACTCAGTCACTCCTGAATATTTTCATAAACCGACTCTACTCTTATATGGCATTGTTTCAATATTGAAAAACAAGCGAAAGTAAAGGAAAAGGAAAACAAATGGAATACTATCCCCCATTAAATACTACTTAATTCATCCGTTCCTAAATTTTTTTTTTTTTGTCAAATTGAATATTTTTTAAATGCAAACTTGACGTATATTTTTTTCTAAAATCATAAAAGACGCTATTTTTAGGACTTTAGCAAAAAGATTAAACTGCAACTTTTCCTTTTGAGTTATTACTATACACATGATATTAACATAATACCCCCCATCATAAGTTTTGAGTTTAAAATTAGTCCCATTTTTTTTCATCACTGAGTTTACTATTTTTTATTTTTCTTTCCATTTCCTTGCTTTGCCTTGGTTTTGTGAAATCTGAACACATACGTAGATCAATTACTACTTATATTGGAGTATAAAAGTGTCAGTATTTTATTAAGATAATAATATAATAATTGTGAAAGATAAAATGATAATAATAATAATTGATTAAATTAGGATTTTAAACTGAAACCCAATACTTATTTATCTCACCACCAGGTACATATATATATATATATATATATATATATATATATATATAAATATACATGTGTGTGTGTGTGTGTAAACTTTGAAATTAGCTTTATTTTGGTAAAAGGAAAGCGGCCAGCCCTCTCATCTTGCATGGATCGACTGCCTTGGCTTTGTTTCGGAATTGGATTAGGCGAGTGTTCATTCTACGTAGGCCAAATCCGACACCACCCGTCCATATAAAAAAATAAATTAATTAAACAAAACTGGAAAAATAGAACACAATTATAAGATTGGTAGAGTGACTTGACCACCACTAAACTTTTGTAAGTATTTTTAAGATCCTGAATTATCGTTTTGTTTGATTTTTCTTGTCAAACAAAATATTTTTTAAATGCATATTTGATTTTTATTTTTTAAAATTATAAAATACGTAATTCGTAATATTTTAAAATATTATAAATTACGTGTTTTATTATTTTGAAAAAAATAAAAAATATGTACATCAAATTTTTATTTAAAAAATTTTTTGACAAAAAAAGTCAAATACAATGATAATTTAAGAACGAATGGGGTATAAAACAATGACAAAAATTTAAAAATACCATTTTATGAGTATTTTTGTATGATAATACTTCATACCTAACTCAGTGTGTATTAGTGGTGAGTTGTTATAGAGATTTCATCTTACAAATTAAAATTTGTAAAACGGTCTCGTGTAAGACTCACTCTTCAATTTAATAGCATGTTCGTATTTGACTCTAAAAAATATTAAATACAACGGATCCCTATAGGGCCATTGAGCACCGCTTGGCTCTAGGAGTTTTGGCAACTTGCTTCTAATGCCCCACCGATTGTTTAAGTTTGAACCTTCAAATTGGGCATTTATTTGAGCAAAACTCATTTATGAGGCTCAACGTCAACTTACAAGAGATATGTTTTTAGATTTAGATAACAAGTGGATAGGATTTTTTATTTCAAAAATGTATTTCATTCCCTATTTTAATCGTTAAATTTTTGTTACATGTGCATCAAAATTACGGGGTAATTAATGTTGTTTATTCTCATGCACATATGATAAAGATTCGACGGTTAAAATAGTAGATGAAATACCTTTTGAAATGAGAATCCTGTATGCAATAGCGATACTGAGTATTATATTATTATTATTACTAATGATGTAGTACCATCATCCAAAACTAAAATATTACAGTATAAATTAATAATTTTGTTGATTTAAAGACCAAGATTACTAATGCGTATCAACAACTTTGTTGATTTACATTCACAACCTTACTCAAAAGTTGATTTACATTCACAACCTTACTCTTCAAACCAACAAAGTTGCTGATTTATACTCTTTCTATCTCACTTATTAATCAAGCTTTCATAAAACGATGTATCATTATTTAAATTTAATTATTTTAGATAAGTTAGAGGAATATTTTTCTTTTATATTAACAATATTTTTAATGAGAGTAGTAAATAGGTTAAATTTGACAGAATATGAGTAAATATTTTTTAAAATTCTATAATGACACTTATTTTAAAACAAATTTCTTTTACTAAAACAACACTTAATTTGAGATGAATTGAAAATAATAACATTTTTGGAGAATAATAATGTCAATCACGTGGAACGACCGTCACACTTAATTTTTCCATTTTTGATGTATAAGTGTCTGACCTATCGGGAAGTCGTCTCAGGACTCTCACCTTTGTGGGGCCATATTCAGCTTCCCAACAATTACTCCTATTATTTGTTCCATACGTAACCATGTCGTGGATTAGGAAACCCAACTTTATTCCCGCTGAATTCACTTTTTTTTTAAAGTTAATATATAATTAAATTAAATTAAAATTTTATATATTTTACTTATATTTTTTGAAATAAAATTTTATTAATTAAAAACTACATTAAGAATACTACGGATTATAAATTTCATAACTTTGTAAAAACAATTATATTTATGTAAATTATTGATAAACTTTAACTAAGTTAACCCAAAAAAATCAAAATTGATTCTTTGCCTAGAATGAATAGAGTAAAAATTAACTTAAAATAGCAGATGTAGCAGCGTATCCATCCTACTGGACCACGAACCGTTCAATTTGAAGTTTTTGTTAGTTCATATAGTTGTTGCTCATAATCAGTTGCTTTCTACAACAGCAAAATTGTTGAGTTGGTGCATTTTAGTTGGTTAGTGACACCAATGACATAGCACTGACGTTACATTTAATATCTACTCGAACAGAACAAGTCAATGCATTAAATCAACCCATGGGTGGTTCCGATAGTACATCTACAGTTAAAAAGTGAATTAAACAATAAATACATTTCAGTACTTTGTTATATACATTCAATAATCTAATATGTATATATATACTAGACTTGAATTTACCAAATAAAGATATCGAACTACTGAATATAGATATATATATATATATATGTACGTAACATTTCTTCAAGATCGTTGTATCAACCTCGTTATTCGTTAATCCCTACCGACAAGAATCTCAACCGGAGATGTTCCAAGTCCCATTTACACTGCCGAATGACCCTTTCTACGTAGTTATTAGTAAATTATACTCCCTCCTTCACTTAATTATTGTTATGTTTGACCCGACACGGATTAAAAAATAATTTACTTAATTATTAATATTAGTATAATGTGTAATTTTTTTAAAGCTCATGTGTATGTGATTCATAATTAAAATAGGAGAAAAATAAGGGTAAAATAGTAAAAGTGTGACGAAATAATAACAATGAAGTTCTTACCACGAGAAACTCCAAGTAAACAAGCCTATGACGGATTAGGGTTTCACACGCACACATATGAAGAAGAAATTGTTTAATAATCATAAAACTGCCCAACAAAATGTTTTTGAGGGTATTTATATACCCTAACACAATTTAAACCCTAAAAGAAAACAATAATGACAAAGAAAAAGAAACGAGAAAACTTTCGAAGCCCAAAACGTACTTAAACAGTATTTTAGGCTTTAAAACGAACACATCACGGGGTATCCCCAATGTCTCTTGTAGATCTCGTCGGGATCAAAAGTTATACCTTATCGACGGAAGACTCTTCCAAGTCGTGATTTCTACTAGAGTTGTTTCGCCTATTGACATTTTACCCTTAACTTTTCAATCCTCTTCCCATCAAAGTTCTTAGTCCTTTCCACCTTGTGCAAATACACTTCACTACGTGTTTTACATCAAAGTGAGGACGGACAAAAAGTAAGAAAGACAATAATTTAGGGACGGAAGGAGTAGTAACAAAGACATGTACTCCCTCCGTCAAAGAAAGAAGCATTAAATTTTTTAAAATAATCTTAGTGATATATATCTATATATATATATATATATATATTGATATCCTAAAAATCTATTTTAAATCTACTCTAAATCCCTAAAGACCCCTCAACGAGATTCGACCTGGGACCACCAATAGGGGGAGTAAGGCTTTAACCAGAAAGCAATCACTGAATCTCCTTAGTGGTATATTTTTTTGTATGATGTGTTAGTAAATATTATATTCTTAATAAGAAAGGAAAAAAATTGAGAAAATATGGATATTTAAAGCTAAAATTTTAAAAATGCAACTTCTTTTTTGGAACAAACTAAAATAAATATGAAGGTTTCGTGTCTTATTGTGGTCACGATTTTGAGAGTTGGTTTCGTGTAGAATTAAAGCCAGCGACATTCAAATCACATGACATCAAAAACTCATTCGGCATTTAAAAAAAATGTAAAAGTATTCAAATTAGCACTTCCATTGTCAAAAGAAATCAACCTTAATTCCATATGGTAATTAAATTAAGGGAGAGACTATTTTCACTACAATTTTTACTAATCTATTACATTAATAATTATTACATTAAGGCCTTGACGATACACGAAAATGGAATCAATTCGGAATCAATTACTAGTAATAGGATTCCACGAAATAGAATGGAAGATGATTACTAGTAATAGGATTCCATAGAAATAGATTGGAAGATGATTCCTAAAAAGTGTTTGGTAGTACAAGGAATGTGATTACTAATGTAATATAAATTTTATTATACTATTTGGTAAGAAACAAAACAACTTGGAATGCAAAGATAAATTTGAGGCAACGATAACATTACCCCAATGTAGACATATACTTGTTAATGACTTACATGATAAAAATTAGACATTAACGTTATTCTTGCTCTACAAAATAACAAGTTCTTCATTCTCTTTCAATTTTGGTGAAAATTTTAAATTATCCAAAATCAATAAAGCAAGAATAAATTATTAAATTTAAAAAACTAATGTTATAATGAAACTAGTTTAAATAAAAATAGTTTAAACATTTGAAATAATTCGAAAAAGTATGTGTAATTATTTATTTAGAATAATTATTGTTTTATTTTTCTATATAGTTTCAAGCGGATCAATCACTCACTCTTCTTTTTCATCATATTCGATTGTGAAAATTAACACAACAATCATAAATTATAAACTATTATTAATAAATTAAATCAAATGAGAAGAGTTAGAAAAACCTTATGAAGAGCCGAAAAACAACGACGACGAGGTGTAAAAAGAAACGATCGTAAAATTGTTGAAACAAAATAAATTATAAATATAAAGAAAATACTTGACCTAATAGAAATAAATATATTACTGTCCTTTTACATGGATTCCAACTATTAGGAATTCAAATACCACATCCTCCATCGGGATTGTGATTCCTTAAATTTTAGTAATCAATTCAAAGATTTTAGTAATACATTCTTATTCCAATTATAATTCTTGCACCACCAAACATTATTAATCAATTTCATGGAATCGATTCCGCAAAATTAATTTCAGTTCCGTGTACCAACCGAGGCCTAAATAAATACATGTTTGTACAATACTACCCTTAATTACTTATCCATTTTAAGTTGACTAATAAAATTACTTTTCTAGTAACCTTTTAATATTTTCTTAATTCAAAACATATTAAATAATATTTAATTAGTGTTCACATGAACAACATAATTATTTTTTTTATTTTAAATATTTAAGTAATTAAGCTATTGGCTGGAGTGTTGGATAAAAGAAAAAACTAATATTATAAAGATATTTTTTACCAATCGAACTTTGAGAAAACATATGATCTTTGCTGATTAGAATAAAAAATTTACAGTTAAATTTAAATGATATCATTGTAAAAAATAAATTCAATAGTGAAATCATATTGTAATATAGTCTTGTAAAGTTTTGAAACTTTTTGCCTACCTATACCAATTTATTTTAAAATTTGAATTGATTAAAACCGATAAACAAATCATTATCTACCATATTGCTATTACTGAATTTATTTTTTAAATTAAATTAAACTTTTTATCTTAGTAATAAAATATCACATATTTTCTATAATTTTGTTTGATAAATGCTTTTATGATTTTTATATAAAAAAATAAAATGAGTCATAAGCATAATTGAAAAAACATACTATTAAAAATAAATAGAAATAGAAAAAATGAAACTACCATGTTTGTTGACATGTTAGGAATTAAAAGGTGATTTAGAAATAAGAAATATATTACTTAACTTCAAATGACAAGTAGTAAATTAAGGGGTAATTTTGTCTACATATATATTTATTTAATGTAATAATTAGTAATGTAGTGGATTAGCAAAAGTGTAGTAGAAATAACCTCTCCCTTAAATTAATTATCACAAACAACTAATTTAATTAAGAGCATATTTATTGGGATCACCTCAATGCATATATATATATATATATATATATAGCAGAAGAGAGGAATTGAAGAGTTATAATTAATTTGGATATGATCATTTCATTTGTAAACTGACTTACCTCATAACTGGAAGTTGATGGAGGCATGTTGCGACCGAAAAATGTTCCTTGACTTCCCACGAGATCATCGGTCGGATGGTTACAACTTCCATCGGGCGTTCGATGAGAAAACTCTTGAACGTCGTATTGTTGGCCGATATTCCTTCGTCCAACATGCAATAGGTTGTACCTTTGGTGCAACCGCCTTCTAATTCCCAAATATGCCAACCCAAGTATCACCGGTAGCCTATGCCATAACCCAAACTTGTCCACAAAGTGTACAATCTGCTAAACCATAAATATTAATGCATGATGAGTGTTCATATATATAATAGTTAGTGTGTGTGTGTGTGTGTGTGTGTGAGAGAGAGAGAGAGAGAGAGAGAGAGACTAACATAAAACAAGAAAGTGTCAAAGAAAGAGAATTTGGAAACGAGGTGATGGAGTTGAGGATGAATGAAGGAGGAAGGAGAGAGTAGAGGGAATGACATTTTTGCCTGCAGAGAATAGTGAAGTGCGTATGGAAGGTATTTATGAGTAATGTTTATACGTAATCCTACGTGTATTTAAAGTGTATATTAAATATGTACCAAAAGTCTTTATTATTATTTTTGGTTATCTAAAAAATTATTAATTGGTAGAATTCATAAATTATTTAACCAATTAAAAATATTAATTAAAATTTTAATATACACTTTTGCGTAGATTCTCGATGTTTATAACTAGCCAGGTGGAAGGAGGGGGAACAAGTGGGATGGAGCGGTCAGATCATTTACAGAAATTAAGTCTATAACTGTAAAAACTGCACTGACTTGTAAGGATGTATTCGTAATTAATAACGTGGGGTTGGTTTGTTCAACTAGGTTTAAGGTAGTACTAGGTAACATAGGTAAGCATCTACTAGAACATGTCTAGATATACTAACATGTCATAATATACTGATTGTAAGGAATTTAATTAATCCGTATGGTTGGTTTGTTCGTTCGTACTAGTACTACAACCTCCAAATCCATTAACGCACTAAGGAGTGGTATTTCTATTTTTATATATGGCCATTTGGCCTACTCCCATTCTTAATAATTCTACATTTGGCCACCTCTGACGCTACATAAATTACGAGCGATTGTGGTATACATGACATGTGTGCTCGAAAATACTAATATGTATATATATATATATATATATATATATATAGCTAATTATCTAGTTCATAATTCGATATATTTTTAAAACAAATAGTATGTGAAATAGGGAAAGTTGTACTTTATTGAATGAGGTTAATATAGAAAGTTAGTAAAAATGGTAGCTACAAAGGGGTAAAATGAGGAGAGGGCAAAAGAGTGAGGAGTTCAATACTCCAATCACCACGTCTCCCTTTATATATACTATTGATTTATTTATTTTACTTTTTCCACTTATCAATCTCTCTCTCTCTCTCTCTCTTTAATAGCCACAATTTTTAACTCTGTCATCTAGAGGGTTTGGAGTTATTCCTATAACTAAAGGGGTTAATTCAAGGTTCATATGCTTGATCCATTTTTGGACATTTAAAAATTTCACAAGTTGACAAGAAATCTAAAATCTATAAACATTGAGTAAATAATATTTCAAATTTTGAGGGATTAAAACAAGACTAGAAAGAGTCACATATCACTTACCTCAAAATTGACACGAATGAATTCAAATGTAGACCAACATTTCTAACTCGTGGTTACACCAAACATTAACAACCAAAGTCAGATGATCATCCAAATATTATTGAACTTAAGGGGTCTATCTGTAACATGAAAAACTTTAAGGGCACATTCTGTATCAAAAGGGGTCCTTATTTGAGAATCCTAAATAACGAAGGCGTGAGACTGCAACTGTTTTGTCTTCTTGCTCCAATCTTGTTCCAGCGAGTATCTATATTGCACCCGCACCGTCAGAGGGGATGCACAGCTTGGGGGTGGGGGCACTTGACCCACTAAAAAAATTTTGGCACTTGCAAAATTGTGATTTTTCGGTGATCTTACTCAATTTATTTTTTTCTACGGTAACAACAATGGGTAAAAATTAGTGGTGAATTATAATTTATATATTTTTATGTGATAGTTAAATTTTGTGATTCCAGTAAAATATTTTTCAAGATCCATCATTGCACACCATCAACTTTACCTAACTACCTGCTAAATCTTCGTCATTTAAAAAAAAATTTATGGCTAGAATGTTAATCTCACATTTACATGTGTGAAATTGGTTATTCCATTTTCTAGATAAACATGAAATAGTTATCCCTCTTTTCATCATCTTCAATCCCCCCTCCTACCCGCCTCTGATCGACAAAAAAATCAAGAACATATCTTCTTCTTCTTTTGAGCGAACAAAAACCCAGCATCATCACACTTGAATTTAAGCATATGCACGAAAAAAAAAAAAAAAAACCTATATTTACTCCTATTCAAACTCAATTTACCTTGACTCAAACTCCTGCAATCCTCTATTTCTTATGATTCCTATACGTGCTCCTATCCACTCAATTATAATAAATTTTTATTTCATTATTTTTGTGTCATTTGGTCTTATTCATAATTAAGAGTAGACATGGTCTTTGTGTCCATGCCTATGACACGGTATCAGTATGTGATCGAATTAATATATATTAAACTCTTTGCCTGAAACAGAGAAAATATTATTTATTTTTTTATAGGATGAGTGCCACGAACAGAACTTGCTTATGTAAATCCTAACGAACGTCCTTCAATACGACTCAACTATATTTATGTCGTCAATATATTTAAATGAAATTATACAGTCTTGTTTATAAGCATTGCGCCATCAGCCATTCTCCCACCAATTTAAATTAAAAAAGTCTTATGGCTTCTAATTTATTTCAACTTCAAACTGTCCCCTTCTTCACTCTCATTTATGTTTTAGTGTCCAATGAAAACACGCCACTATGTCCACTAGTAGTATATTTTTGTCATGGCCAAATTAATTAGGGGCATGTAGTTACAGGATTCTGTTGACTATTGAATATTTATTAATAAGTAACAATTAAAGCGAAATCTAGAAAATAAGTGTGCTATATAGAAGGTGCGTTTGTTTTAGGCTATGTGCGTTTGTTAGAAGGCTATCTTTCTTTAATGATTTTTTATATACTACTCCCTCCGTTTTTAAGTAATTCCCTTTTTAATCGTCTAAAAATTGTGATCAATATTATTATTCGGATATTAAAATAATTAACCCCAATAGTAATTTACGTGTGATTTAATGTCGGATATACAGGCAATTCTTGTCGGAATATCCAACAGTAATTTAAGTGATAATTACGTCGACTCAGTGATAAATTGAAAAAAAAAAAAAAACCAAATCGAACACCCCGATCGTCTTCTCCATTCGACTCTTCTCTCTCTCTCTCTCTCTCTCTCTCTCTCTCTCTCTCTCTCTCTCTCTCTCTCTCTCTCTCTCTCTCTCTCTCTCTCTCTCTCTCTCTCTCTCTCTCTCTCTCTCTCTCTCTCTCTCTCTCTCTCTCTAACCACCGCCTCTATTGACCCTCAGTCGTCGTCGTCGCCCCTCATTCACCCCCGCACTAGTAGTATATTTTTGTCATGGCCAAATTAATTAGGGGCATGTAGTTACAGGATTCTGTTGACTATTGAATATTTATTAATAAGTAACAATTAAAGCGAAATCTAGAAAATGAGTGTGCTATATAGAAGGTGCGTTTGTTTTAGGCTATGTGCGTTTGTTAGAAGGCTATCTTTCTTTAATGATTTTTATATACTACTCCCTCCGTTTTTTTTTTTTTTAAATGCTAAATACAACATCCTAAAATACTTATTTTATCCATCATTCAATTATTATTTTTATTTAAAAAGAAGGTCACCTCGAGATGGCAGCCCTCTGGAAGAAGACTACCGGGTGGCGGCATAGAAAAAGACCACCTAGTGTAGGGAGCCTTTTCCTAGAAAGGTCAACTAATGTAGGGAGCCTTTTTTCTTTTTTTTTAAATTAGGGCCAAAATAGTATTTTTGCCAAGGGTATTGTATTTAGCACCTTTCTAGGGATTAGGGCCAAATCTAAGGATACTTATATATCCCTTAATTATTAGACATTTCAAATGTGGATTCTTTGAATAGAAGGAGGGAGTATATTGTAATGATTGTAGATGAAGTTTTTTTTAAAAAAAAAAAACTATAGTATTTTCTTTTGAAATGTTCTAAAAGAATATCTACAAAACATCATTTCTTTTCGGGAGTATATGATTTTACTATAAACCTTTGATTAACCTTTAATTGAAGAGACTACAAAATATTTTTATTTTCAAACTTTAAGGGATAAATTAAAATGTAAATAATATACAATTATTTAATAATGTAGTTAACTAAACTTTCTTATGTGTGTAGACAAAGGAGACAACATTAACTATACAATTGGTCCCTCTATTTTTGGCTATTTTGGAATGCTTCACTATACAAAAATTTGTAAATTTTTTATCCTTGTGCTACAAAAATTAAACGCAATTGGTTATTTCGTCCACTTTCATCAATTTTTGACACATTTATTTTAGGCGTGAGCAAAATTGTTATTTCACATGCAAAAGTTTGTGAAACATATTTTTGTCTCTGATGTGTGTATTTTGGACCCTTCAAAACGGTACGGGTCTCACTCAAGCAAGTGAGCTCTAATGAGTAAGGGTCATTCTACTATACATACTACCATTCAAGCTAGTTAACTCTAGGTAAGCCACTTTTATAGAGAATATACACTTTCTCTCTTTCTTTCACGGCCAACATATTGATGACCACGCCGGAGGGTTTTGGTGCGAAACCCTCCCGCCCTCTCACAGTGACTTCTTTTTGCAGATCAATCGACGCCAGATATCTAAAATTTACGACATAACGACGATCCATTCGGCACCCCTGGTAAGCTGGATTTTCTATGAAACATCAGTTGGATATTCTATGTAATATCAGTTGGTTCCGTTGTAGGAAACAACGACAACAGTTACCACCACCAGTATATAATCTACTTCTTCGATTCCGATCAAGCTTAAAACAACAACAAGAAGGCAGCCATGGCGTTCTTGGAAATTTCTCAAGGTCGTGTAATTAATAGTTGGATTGATATTATTAACAGCCATTCACAAGCTTCAATCCATCTTGGTGAGTGCGGATCTGGGTAGACAACTAAGGATTGAAGGTGGAGCAGAACTCAAGGGAGAATTTGGTTTACTCAAGATTTCTTCTTTAGTGTTTTGGGCATCAAACAATCCCCAATTCATACACTCAGAACTTGGAATTCATGAACTATTAGGAGATTAAGAATGTCTCGATTTGAATACGAGCTTCCCTTTGTCTTATACTCAAACACGCAAATGAACACCACAGGCATATGCTCATGACTCCTCGGACGACGCCGGCGGCCATGACAGAATTTTGGGGCAAACACTACTAGAAACACACTAATTACTTTCGGACCAATTACTGTCGGATTACTTCCGACAGTAATTACTGTCAGAGATTTGAAAATTACTGTCGGATATCCGACAGTAATTTTCATTTTGTTGGCGGGATAATAATTTCTTTTGGAATACATCTGACAGTAAAATTTTGGACAGTAATACAGGAATATTCTTTGAATATTTCCTTTTCATCCGACAGTAATTACTGTCGGACGATTCCGACAATAATAATTCCGATAGTAATTACAGGAATATTCTTCAAATATTCTCTTTTTAATCGCCAGAAAATTGTGATCAATATTATTATCGGATATTCCGACAATAATTAACCCCAACAGTAATTTACGTGTGATTTAATGTCGGATATACAGCAATTACTGTCGGAATATCAAACAGTAATTTAAGTGATAATTACTGTCGGAGCTCCGACAGTAAATTGAAAAAAAAAAAAAAACCAAATCGAACACCCCCGCGATCGTCTTCTCCATTCGACTCTCTCTCTCTCTCTCTCTCTCTCTCTCTCTCTCTCACCCTCACACGCACACTATCCACCACCGCCTCCGTTGACCTCGCCCGTTGTCGTCGCCCTCGCTCGCCGTCACACCATTTTAAACCACCGCCCGTAAGTAATTTTCGTAATTAACCCTCATTTTCCTGGTTTTTTGAAATTATAATCTCTCTCTCACACACTCTCTCGAATAGATTCCACCACCGCCGCCAAGCCGCCATACCTTGCCGCCGAGCCACCACACCGCTAGCCCCTCTCTCCAATTTTACAGTAATTTTTACCTTTTTTTGAATATATTTGAATTTTTTTTGATATTGTATTTGTTAATTTTAAGTTAGTTTATTAATTTGTATGCTATTATGTTAATTTTTATTATTTTAAGATAATTTGTTTGCTATTTATAAATCTGTAAAAAATATCTGTATTATTTGTTTGTGTTATTTGTATGCATGTTTTTTTATATTTGTGTTTTAATCTGTATGCATGTTGTTTTTTTTATATTTGTATTAAAAAATCAGTATTTATTTATTTTTATTTGATATTTGTATGTATGCATAGTTTTAAGTTAATTGTTATTATTAAGTTTGTATGCAATTTTGCTATTTTGTTTATGTTATGTTATTTTGCTATTTATAAACCCTAAACCCTCTCTAAACCCCCTAAACCCCTGAGGCCTAAACCCTATCTAAACCCTAAACCTTATCTAAACCCCCCTAAACCCTAAACTCTATCTAAACCTTAAACCCTATATACCCTATACCTTAAACCCTATTTAACTCTTTATGACTATTTAAATCGGTATCTATCATCATATTCTCGTCAACCCATCTCTCAAGCTGATCGTCCCAAATTTCCCACATCAATGTAGGTTTGTTGGATTCAAGATGGAAGATTCTTCAATTGAAGTACCTCTTCCATTCGCCGTCGAGCAATTTATTGATAAAATTTGTGTACGTCGTCATTTATCTCTGCTCCCGAATTAAGATTATTTAAGAAGAGGAATTTATGAAAGCATCTAGGGACAGCGTAGTTTTTTAAAAGAGGAATTCTTTATGTCATTGATAGTTGTCCGTCCTTTCATTGATGCCTACAAATATTGCTCGTAAAGAAGAATTATCAGCACTTGGGAGTGAGCTCAAAGGGGTTGAAAACTATCCTTATGTTGGAGATGCTACTAAGTTTTGTTAAAGCTTAGTCTTAACTCCAGTATAAGGATAATTTGCAGTCCTTTTTGATCTCACTCCCAAGTGCTAATAACTCTTCTTCTTCAGCAATATTTGTAGGCTTCAATGAAGGATGGACAACTATCAATGGCATCAAGAATTCCTCTTTTAAAAAACTACGCTGTCCTTGGATGCTTTCAATAATTCCTCTTCTTAAATAATCTTTGTAACGCCCGCACCATTTGCATCATTTGCATTCTTCCTATGTTATGTCTTACATTTTGATGCCATCATTTCATGTGCAAATCTTATTCTTTTACACTTACAATTGAGTTTGTTGGACACCTTTTTAGTATATGAAAATGTGTTAGGAGTTGCTTGGTTAAGTGCATTTGAGTTGATTTGCATATAAAGCTTCATTTTATATGATTGGGATTGTGTGGTATGCCTTAGGATTGGAGTTTTAACACTTTTGTGCCTGGAGGGCTTCGCACGACCGTGCGCCTTGTATGGCACGGCCGTGCGAGAGTAACAGAATGTTGGGTTTGTGATTTTGGGTTTGGCACGACCGTGCGCCTCATAGGGCACGACCGTGCGAGGCTAATCCGAGAAATCCAGAATGGGCCAGTAACTTTGGCACGGCCGTGTGCCAATTTGTGGCACGGCCGTGCGAAGTGTACGGACGAATGCTGAATTGTAATTTTCTTGACTTTAAACCTTGGACTTTTGGCTGTAAATGTTGTACTTTGGGCTTGACTTTTTGACCATATTTAAGTCACTCTTCACCATGAGAGAGACTCCAAAACACTTCTTTTCTTCCTAAAGCTTAGAGAGTTTGTGTGGGAGATGCTTGGTGAGATTAGTGTGTGTATTCATCTCCTTCTTCATTCCTCCATAGATTCTTGCATGCAACACCACCTTTGAGTTGCTTAAGGCTTGGGGAATCCATTGCTAGGCTTGGATTGTGAATTCATTGGGTGGATTATCTTGTAGATGTAAGCTACTATCCCTTGTTCTTCCCTTATTATGAGTTGTATCACATGTTAGACTTGTTATTTGGTGATACATGTTAGAAATTTTGAAATTTAAGTACATTTGACTATGTTGACTTTCCAAATTCGTGGTTGACTTTTTGGTTGTGTTTAAAGACTCATGTTTACATATTAGAATTGTGAAATATGTTTAGTAATTGTTAAGTTTACGGTATGATTAATTCGCGTAAACTCGAACTCATTAGAAACCGAAAATGACTCTAACGGAGTTCGTTAGGATTTCATAATCGATGAGACCACGTGTGTGATTTGGGAATACTTGAATGATTCGAGTGATTCGTTAGAAAATTTGGTTAAACCGATAGTGTGTTTGATATTACGTAAATTGTCGTAATTATTGTAAGTTGGTTATTTGTGGTGTGAGATTATTATAACTCACTTGTGACATTCATATTATTGTCAATTGTTGTTGTTGTGGTATACTCCCTACTTTGGAGTATGACCTTTTATGTTTAAATGTCGAGTAAACATCTACTTGTGCATTTAGTTAAGTCCATGGCATATTTGTTGGCGGTGTATTGGCGCGATTATTGCGTGAGCCGGGGCTACGTAATAGTTGAAGGCCAATACATCGGGCCTCGCCCTACCGTTGGCCGCGGTAGGGGTATAGCGCCATTTGTTGTACGGAATAAACGCAACCATGGTAAGCTATATCCGTGGTAGATTCTTGGGTTGTAGGGACCGAGATCACCCGTCGACGTGAATACAGAAAATGGTTCACATGTGTTTGTTCTTGGTTATTGGTTTCTTGTTCGAGCACGTCAACAACGGCTCTTCATTGGTATATTATTGGTTGGTTGGTTGGAAGTGTTGGTTTGGTCGGAGGTGTACCTCGACACCGTATCCCTTTTAATGTGTTTACTTATAGCTCCTATGTGCTTCCTATATGAACGACTGTTGGTCATGGTTTCCAACCGGTATGGGACGGTTGGCGATCGTCGAGCCTCTCTCGTGTAGTATGGGGTTGTTTGGTTATGTGCGATACATGTTATTCTGTTTAATATTGAAATGATATTATTATAACATGAATACTTGTTATATTTATTGTCTTGCATCTAGCATGCCATATTGTTGCATTAGTAGCTTATTGAGTTTTCAACTCACCCCGTTTGTTTTCATTTGTTTTCCTTAGATCAAGCGCCGTGAGGAATCCTTAGTGTGCGAGTTCGGGTTCGTTGGGCGACTTCTTTTGGTAGTGCACCTTGTGCCTAAGTGTTTTATTTTGGTGAGGCCGAGGGTGTACTTGTTATCTAAACAATGTAATTGTTGGGTAGTAGTCTTGACTGTTACTTGTTATATTCTTTTGTTGTGCCGGCATGGTTGCCGTGCAGTTGTATATATAGTTGTTAACTTTAATTCCGCGTACTCGATGTGATTATATATGTACCGAGCATGTTAGCTCGAGTTTGTTGTTGCTAGCTAACGTGTTGTTTTCTCGGCTTGTTTCGCCGTCGAGGTTTAGTCTTGTTTAAACGATTTTGTTGTTTAAAGAAAACTTGCACGTGCATTACGGGTTTTCTCATGACTTTGCATTCCTTTAAATGGAATTTTTGAGATGCTATTTTCGTGTTTTCCGCTTTGTCTCGCGGCTCGAACGGGATTCACATCGGATCTCGGGTCGGTCACGACAGTTGGTATCGAGCATAAGTTAGCTAGCCGAGAGAGGATCTTTGGCTTAGGAGGGTTGGTTGTGTGTTTAAGTCGTTAACGTCGAGTGTTTATTGCAGGTGATTCATCATGGTTGAGACTAGACACGGCATTAATCGAGGATGGTGGCTCGAGTGGAGCCGAGAATCCTGCTGTGAGCAGGTAATACTCCACCGCCCACACGGCCTAGAGTTCAACCTACGGGACAGCCGGGGTACGGCTGAGATGCCGCTTAATCGAGAATGAGGGATAGTGAATATGATGCGAGGATTCATGCGATCGATGATGGAGATGAACAGGCGAGAATAGAGCTACGGCGGGCAATGACAAGTTTGGGACAAGCAGAGGTCACGGGGTAGCCCAACCAGGGGGCAGGGATTATGACCGGAGACTAGGGAGGTTTTTGAAAATGAAGCCAAAGAGCTATGACGGGAGCCGGATCCGATGAAGGCGGAGAGATGGATAGAGTCGATTGAGAAGATCTTTGCGGCGATTGATATCTGACGGTGACAAGGTTAAATTTGCGGCTTTTAAGTTAGAGGATGCCGCTGAACATTGGTGGCGAGTACTTGAGGCGAGTTGGGTACGGGAAGGTGTAGAGAACTTGGGAACTATTTCTGCGACAGTTCGGGAACCATTTTGTCCCGACGTGGTACGAGCGAAGAAGGAAGTAGAGTTTCGAGTCTTGACCAGGATCGTTGACATGGGCGATTCTGCGAGGTTTACGGCATTGGCACGGTATTGTTCGCACTTGATTCCGACGAAGAAAAGAAGGTATATCGATTTGTAAAGGGGTTGAGGACGGAGTATAGGAAGCAAGCTGTTACCGCTTGATCTACCGAGTTATCAAAGTGCGGTGGATAAAGCATACAAGATTGAACATGACATCGAGGAGCACCGGGTAAGCCGGGTAGGGATGGTAATCGCGATCTTCGCACAAAAGCGGAAGAGGCGAGAACACGGGAGGTACTCCTAACAAAGGGAAGAATGTGGTTAGACCGAGCCAAACGGGACAAAAGCGGGAGGCCGGGGACGGCGTGAGTCGAGGTTTACTTGTAATTTCGCAAGAAGGTGGGCACTCGGAGGAGAGATGTTGGATGAAACAGGGAGGTGCTTGTTGTGTGGTGATGATAAGCATTTTCAAAAGGACTTCAAGGAATAGGGGTTTGCCTCGGGGTGGTGCACAACCGAACACGGGGGTGAAGAGGAACAACGATGGTCGAGGGGTTCGGGGTCGAGTGTTCGCTTTAGATCGAGAGGGTGTTCCCGACGCTCCCAACGTGATAGGAGGTACTTTATTTGTCTCGAGAGAGCGAGCCCGAGTCCTTATAGATCCGGGTCATCACACTCCTATGTTGCATCTCACTTTGCATGCCACTTGCATACTATGCAATTGCGTCTTATGTGTTAGAGGTGTCTACTCCGATGGGAGAGTGCCTTGTTGCTTCGATGTTCATCGTGCATGCGAAGTTATTATTGATGATCATGTTTTGCTTGCGGATTTGGTAGTGTTGCCAATCCGTGATTTTGATGTTATTTTGGGCATGGATTGGTTGCACGCTCATCATGCCATAGTTGATTGTCGTAAGAAAAGCTGTCACCTTTGAATTGCCTCATATGCTTCCATTTATGTTTGAGGGTGATAAATGCATGGGTGGTATTCGTATGATATCGGCTTTGAAAGCCGGAAGTTGTTGTCACATGGGTGTCTTGGGTATTTGGCATGTGTAGTTGATAAGTCTAAGAAAGTTGTTATGTTGGAGGATGTCCCAATTGTGCGGGAATTTCCGGATGTGTTTTCTTCGGAGTATGACTTGCCTCCGGATAGAGTTGGAATTTTGTGTGGAATTGTTGCCGTACCGCTCCGATGTCAAAGGCACCGTATCGTATGGCAGGCGAAATGAAAGAGTTAAAGGTACAGTTGGAGTTGTTGAAACGGGTTTCATCGGCCGAGTGTATCGCCGTGGGGTGCACCGGTTTTGTTTGTGAGAAAGAAAGATGGGTCCTTGAGATTGTGTATTGACTACGAGAGCTGAATCGGTGACTATTAAGAACAAATACCCCTTGCCACACATTGATGATCTGTTTGACCAACTACGGGGCTCGGTTGTGTACTCTAAATTTGATCTTGAAGTGGTTACCATCAACGAAAGTTAGGGCGGAGGATATACCGAAGACGGCATTTCGAACTCGATACGGGCATTTCGAGTTTGTTGTGATGCCATTTGGGTTGACAAATGCACCGGCGGTGTTCATGGATTTGATGAATAGGATATTTACGCCTTATCTAGACTGTTTCGTGGTGGTGTTTATTGATGATATTCTTGTGTACTCCAAATCCCGGGAGGAGCACGAGAAACATTTGAGGATTGTGTTGTCGGTGTTGAGGAAAAGAAGTTGTATGCAAAATTCAGCAAGTGTGCATTTTGGCTAGAGGAGGTCTCGTTTCTAGGCCATGTAGTTTCGGGAGATGGTATTTCGGTAGATCCGCTTAAGGTCGAGGCGGTGGTGAAATGGAAGAGACCCGAGTCGGTAACGGAGATTCGAAGCTTCTTGGGTTTGGCGGGTTATTATCGGAGGTTTATTGAGGGGTTTTCAAAGATTGCGACTCGATGACTAACTTGACCCAAAAGAATAAACTTTTGTATGGGATGACAAATGCGGCGAGTTTCCAAGAACGAAGAAGAGGTTGACCACGGCTCCGATCTTGGCACTACCGAATGGACGGGATGGGTTGGTGATATACGGTGATGCGTCGAAAGAGGGATTGGGTTGTGTTTTATGCAAAACGGGAGAGTAATTGCATATGCTTCTCGGAAGTTGACCTCGTTTGAACAGAATTATCCTACCCACGACATTGAGTTGGCTGCGATCATCTTTGCTCTACACAAGTGGAAACACTATCTCTACGGGGCCAAGTTTGAAGTGTTCACCGACCACAAAAGCCTCAAGTACATATTTTCCCAAAAGGAGTTGAACAACCGACAACGGAAATGGATTGAAAAGCTTAAGGACCACGATTGCACTATCTTGTACCATCCGGAAAGCAAACGTGGTGGCGGATGCGCTTAGCCGAAGGCGTACATGTCTTGCTTAATGACCCGTGAATGGAAGATGCTTGAGGATATTCGAGATTGGAGTCCGAGTAGATCGAGACGGGAGTGATTTTGCGAACCTTCGGGCTACGCCGCATTGATTCAAAGGATTAAAAGGACACAAGAGGACGACCGGAGTTGAAGGCGTTGATTGATGGGTTGAATGAAGAAAAGACGAAAGATTTTGCGAAGAACAATGATGGGATCCTTGTGTTTGAACAGAATTTGTGTACCGGCGATAGATGAGGTGAAGAGACAAGTGTTAGAGGAGGCTCACAAGTCTAGATACACGATTCATCAGGGAGTACTAAGATGTATCGAGACTTGAAGAGAAATTTTTGGTGGAGTGGTATGAAGAGAGAGGTGGCGGAGTTCGTGTCGAGATGCTTGACGTGTCAACGTGTAAAAGCGGAACATCAACGACCGGCGCTTGTTACAACCATTGGAGATTCCGGAGTGGAAATGGGAGAATATAGCGATGGATTTTGTGACAGTTGCCAAAGACTCGTAAGGGTCATGATGCGGTTTGGGTGATTATTGACAGTTGACCAAATCGGCACATTTCCTTCCGATTGCGATGACTTACTCGATGGATAGACTTGCTACCTTGTACATACAGGAGATCGTGAGGTTACATGGGGTACCGGTTAGTATAGTGTCGGATCGAGATCCACGGTTCACATCGCGGTTTTGGCGGTCACTACGGGATGCTTTGGGTACGGTTAACGCTTAGTACGGCTTTTCACCCACAAACGGACGGACAATCGGAGAGGACTATACAAATACTTGAGGACATGTTGCGAGCTTGTTCGATGGATTTTAAGGAGTTTGGGATTCACACCTACCATTGATAGAGTTCGCGTACAACAACGGCTACCGATCGACCATTGAGATGGCTCCTTATGAAGCGTTGTATGGAAGAAAGTGTCGCTCTCCAATTTGTTGGGATGAAGTCGGCGAAGCAAAGATTTGGGGTCCGACATGGTGCACGAGTCGGTTGAGAGTGTGAAGCTCATTCGGGAAAGATTGAAGACGGCTCGAGTCGGCAAAAGAGCTATGCGGATCATCGACGGAGAGACCTTGAATTCGAGGTGGGTGATCATGTGTTTGTAAAGGTTTCGCCACGGATTGGAGTCAAGAGGTTTGGTAAGAAGGGAAAATTGACACCAAGGTTCATTGGTCCGTTTGAAATTCTAGAAAGGATTGGGAAGTTGGCCTATAGACTTGCCCTACCACCGTCGATGTCGGGTGTTCATGCGGTGTTCCACGTATCCATGTTGAGGAAGTACTTATCGGATGCATCGCACATTTTGGAGTACGAGCCAGTAGATTTGGCACCTGATCTATCCTATATTGAGCAACCCGTGAGGATACTCGACACCAAAGAACAAGTGTTGAGGTCGAAGTCTATTCCCCTTGTGAAAGTCTTGTGGAGAAGTCATAAAATCGAGGAGGCCACTTGGGAGTTAGAACATGAGATGCGAGAAAAGTACCCTTCTTTGTTTGTGGAGTTTGGTAAGTAAATTCGTGGACGAATTTATTCTAAGGGTGAGGTGTAACGCCCGCACCATTTGCATCATTTGCATTCTTCCTATGTTATGTCTTACATTTTGATGCCATCATTTCATGTGCAAATCTTATTCTTTTACACTTACAATTGAGTTTGTTGGACACCTTTTTAGTATATGAAAATGTGTTAGGAGTTGCTTGGTTAAGTGCATTTGAGTTGTTTTGCATATAAAGCTTCATTTTATATGTTTGGGATTGTGTGGTATGCCTTAGGATTGGAGTTTTAACACTTTTGTGCCTGGAGGGCTTCGCACGTGCGCTTGTATGGCACGTGCGAGAGTAATGAGAATGTTGGGTTTGTGATTTTGGGTTTGGCACGACCGTGCGCCTCATAGGGCACGACCGTGCGAGGCTAATCCGAGAAATCCGAATGGGCCATAACTTTGGCACGGCCGTGTGCCAATTGTGGCACGGCCGTGCGAAGTGTACGGACGAATTCTGAATTGTAATTTTCTTGACTTTAGACCTTGGACTTTTGGCTGTAAATGTTGTACTTTGGGCTTGACTTTTTGACCATATTTAAGTCACTCTTCACCATGAGAGAGACTCCAAAACACTTCTTTTCTTCCTAAAGCTTAGAGAGTTTGTGTGGGAGATGCTTGGTGAGATTAGTGTGTGTATTCATCTCCTTCTTCATTCCTCCATAGATTCTTGCATGCAACACCACCTTTGAGTTGCTTAAGGCTTGGGAATCCATTGCTAGGCTTGGATTGTGAATTCATTGGGTGGATTATCTTGTAGAGGTAAGCTACTATCCCTTGTTCTTCCTTATTATGAGTTGTATCACATGTTAGACTTGTTATTTGGTGATACATGTTAGAAATTATGAAATTTAAGTACATTTGACTATGTTGACTTTCCAAATTCGTGGTTGACTTTTTGGTTGTGTTTAAAGACTCATGTTTACATGTTTGAATTGTGAAATATGAGTAGTAATTGTTAAGTTTACGGTATGATTAATTCGCGTAAACTCGAACTCATTAGAAACCGAAAATGACTCTAACGGAGTTCGTTAGGATTTCATAATCGATGAGACCACGTGTGTGATTTGGGAATACTTGAATGATTCGAGTGATTCGTTAGAAAATTTGGTTAAACCGATAGTGTGTTTGATATTACGTAAATTGTCGTAATTATTGTAAGTTGGTTATTTGTGGTGTGAGATTATTATAACTCACTTGTGACATTCATATTATTGTCAATTGTTGTTGTTGTGGTATACTCCTACTTTGGAGTATGACCTTTTATGTTTAAATGTCGAGTAAACATCTACTTGTGCATTTAGTTAAGTCCATGGCATATTTGTTGGCGGTGTATTGACGCCGATTATTGCGTGAGCCGGGGCTACGTAATAGTTGAAGGCCAATACATCGGGCCTCGCCCTACCGTTGGCCGCGGTAGGGGTATAGCGCCATTTGTTGTACGGAATAAACGCAACCATGGTAAGCTATATCCGTGGTAGATTCTTGGGTTGTAGGGACCGAGATCACCCGTCGACGTGAATACAGAAAATGGTTCACATGTGTTTGTTCTTGGTTATTGGTTTCTTGTTCGAGCACGTCAACAACGGCTCTTCATTGGTATATTATTGGTTGGTTGGTTGGAAGTGTTGGTTTGGTCGGAGGTGTACCTCGACACCGTATCCCTTTTAATGTGTTTACTTATAGCTCTATGTGCTTCCTATATGAACGATGTTGGTCATGGTTTCCAACCGGTATGGGACGGTTGGCGATCGTCGAGCCTCTCTCGTAGTATGGGGTTGTTTGGTTATGTGCGATACATGTTATTCCTGTTTAATATTGAAATGATATTATTATAACATGAATACTTGTTATATTTATTGTCTTGCATCTAGCATGCCATATTGTTGCATTAGTAGCTTATTGAGTTTTCAACTCACCCCGTTTGTTTTCATTTGTTTTCCTTAGATCAAGCGCCGGCGAGAATCCTTAGTGTGCGAGTTCGGGTTCGTTGGGCGACTTCTTTTGGTAGTGCACCTTGTGCCTAAGTGTTTTATTTTGGTGAGGCCGAGGGTGTACTTGTTATCTAAACAATGTAATTGTTGGGTAGTAGTCTTGACTTACTTGTTATATTCTTTTGTTGTGCGCATGGTTGCCGTGCGCTTGTATATATAGTTGTTAACTTTAATTCCGCGTACTCGATGTGATTATATATGTACCGAGCATGTTAGCTCGAGTTTGTTGTTGCTAGCTAACGTGTTGTTTTCTCCGGCTTGTTTCGCCGTCGAGGTTTAGTACTGTTTAAACGATTTTGTTGTTTAAAGAAAAACATGCACGTGCATTACAGGGTTTTCTCATGACTTTGCATTCCTTTAAATGGAATTTTTGAGATGCTATTTTCGTGTTTTCCGCTTTGTCTCGCGGCTCGAACGGGATTCACATCGGATCTCGGGTCGGGTCACGACAATCTTAATTCGGCGAGAGATGAATAACGACGTACACAAATTTTATCAAGCAATTGCTCGACGGCGAATGAAAGAGGTACTTCAATTGAAGGATCACCCATCTTGAATCCAATAAACCTACATTGATGTGGGAAATTTGGGACGATCAGCTTGGGAGATGGGTTGACGAGAATAAGATGATAGATACCATTAAATATCAACAACCCACATCTAGTATGTCTATTTAGAAATAGATGTGTATATTGTCTATTTAGTTATAAATAGACATACATGTACACACACACACTTAAAAGCTTAGAAACCCATTCGAGAATCTAAAGTAAGTGTTGTGATTAATACGAACTTTTTGTTCGTGTGAACCACAACATGTACTATTGTTTCTTGAAATGTCCATTTGGACAGTTTAGAAATGCATGATGTGTGTATTATAAAACATTGTTGTCTATCTTCGATAAATGCTAGTGTAATTGATATTTGAGATATTTCTGTTGCATTCTCTATTGTTCTCGGGTATCGAATACAAAACATGTAGACAATAATGGGATTACAATACATGTCATTCGTGTGTTTCCGAATGGGATAGAAGCCTTACTTGAAATCATGGGACACGAAATCAAGTAAACTAGTATTGAGAGTGATGGATTGTGATTACTTAATAGTGTATTCGATCTCATACATCGTTTGTTGCTTAATAGGAGTGATGTCAACTAACGATCGCAGTTGGATGTATAATCGAAGGTTGCCGAATCGTAATGGTATTACAGATGAGTTTATTAGAGATTTGAAGAGTTTTATCGAATTTGCTCTAGCGAACCCCAAATACATGAGTGATAACAACATTAGGTGTCCATGTGATAGCTGCAAAAATCGAAAGTACTTAATTATATTTGTAGAATCGACACTATGGTACCGAGGTACCCTACACTGATTTATTTGTTGCGACCCACACCACTCCTGCTCCTCCTGGTGCTGAGTTGCCGTTTGTCTTTATCGATGAGACGGCAAAGAAAACATTTGTAAGTATTACTTAAAATGTTTTAATTTTATTTTGTTTATTAGTTAATTAAAATGTTAATATTGATGTTTTTATGACACGAGAATGACTATAAGGCGAGTATGGACACACAGTCGCCGACGGGCTTGTCCAGACGACCCCCGAGGTGCCTACGCCCTTTGTTGGCAACATTTGGCATTCGGTCACTATGGAGTCATGGAAGAAGAGGGAGCTCGCCTTTCTTTGATGACCATGGCGCCGTGTTGAGACCAGGAGCATCGACTTCTTCCTCGGTGACCGCATCTTCGGTCCTCTGCGGGAGTTAGCTACCGAGTGTGCCCTGGTCGAGAAGACGCAGACTCTCGAGCAAGAGTCGGCAGTGCAGCAGCAGGCAGATGCGGCGGGGATGAGTTGGTGCCGAGGCCCGATCACTAGAACACTGACGACGGTCATGAAGCAAGACTACTAGGTCTTCTATTGTGCATAATTTATTTGACCCCCCCTCCACAGTAGACACATTATTTTGGTACTGTAATATTTTTTAAATTGTATATATATTAATTTTAATTTAATTTATGTTTTAGTTGTTAATTATAGTTTATTATTGCAATGTGTGTGTATGTGTAATTGTGTATATATAAGCTGCTATATCATGTGAAAAAAATTTGATTTTAAAATTTTAATATTTATTTTTTTTATTTTTGTAATGTTTAGTGTCGGAGCTCCGACAGTAATTCACCGTTAAAAATAATAATGGGGTTAATTTATTGTCGAATTTTCGTCAAAAAATTAACGGTGTTCCAACAGTAAATTAATAGAATGTTAATGTCTACAACCATATTATTGTCGGAGATACCGACAGTAATTACTATCGGAATACTAAACTGACAGTAATTACTGTCGGAGCTCCGACTGTTATTACTGTCAGAGATAAATTACCGTCGAAGGTTTACTGTCAGATACTGTCGGAGCAGTTCCGACAGTAAATCTATAATTACTGTCAGAATATTTAAATTGCTGTCGAATTTCTCCGACAGTAATGACATGTTTTCAAGTAGTAAAAGTGGCAAAAAGGCTCGGAGAGTACGAGACAGAAAAGGGACACCACCGACGGCTTCTTCCTGCTAAGACGACGTTGTCTCTCCAAAAAATGTCGCCAACTGCCGTCAAACGCGCCCCCAAGGCTGCCGAATTTATTATCACCGGCCACACGTTAGGAGAGGAGTCTGATACGCCTATCACGCCTCACCCGTCTCACACGCCGCTTTTGTTACTATGCGTGGATACTCGCAAATACAACCCCTTAATTATGATCAATGACAGAATGGCTCCTTATTATTGGGCAATGACATAATGGCCCATTCATTACTGACAATGACAAAATGGCCCCTATTACTAGAAATGACAACCGGCCCATGAACTATTAGGAAGTTACAAATAGGCCTCTCCACTACGCGCTTACAAAGTGTGGCCTCCGTTATATTTTCAGGTGGACTTTCCATTTTTGCCCTCCATTTTTACAAATTTCGCTCGCATGACCACGTTTTTCCGGTGGCAATTATATGCATATTAAACTAAAGTTAAACTAAAATGACAAATCATTTGTATGCTAATTTGATTGCTCAAAATTAGTTTAATTTACTAATAAATCACGTGCTATGTCCATAAAAGAGCGAAAATGCATGCTTGACTACTTTTAAATTCCGAAGATAAATTATTGTGTCTCGTTATTTTATGAAGCATAATATATCATACTATTTGACACATTCAATACCATGTGATTTATGTTCACTTACATAAAACATATTATATAAATTAAGTTAAATGTGCTTTATGCCCTTAATTTATTTACTCAAATTAAATCGAGCTATTGCAAAAATATACAAACAGACATATTAAAATGAATAAAATGCCTATGTGACATTCCAATTGAGCATAAAAATTATTGTCACTGACATCTCTGCTTAAATACATTTAGCATATTATGAACACGTCACTTCATGTCTTGATTCAATAAATTCGGGCTTACGATAATTAGTAAACTTAACATGCTCCGTGACACCATAGTATGCCACGTAAAGAGTTTTCCATGCTTATAGTACAATACCGCAAATTCATGTGTATTAATATAATTACATTTTATACGATTATCCTACTCGGACCAAAATAATTATTGTGTGATCGAATAAATACAAAATCATGCAATCCTGTTGCTCTTGAAATAATTATTTAAATTTTATATTTACTCACATGAGGCAAAAACGTGATTACTTTCTTACTTGCATAAAATAAATGTATAACATTCATTTGAGTTACATTTAAAAGAATATACACTCGATTTGCAAATGAATGCCTTCTATTTTGTAGGCATGTTATCAATTACTGTAAGGGTTAGTTCGCGACTAACGAGCCAAGAACCCTCACAGAATAACGAGCAAACCGAGTAATAATCCTCGCCAAAACGAGCAGATTAAACAATTAAAAGAACCTCCAAGTCGGGGTCGAATCAAATGCACCTCAAAGTCGGGGTTGAACAAACGCACCTCCAAGTCGAGGTCAAAATCAAACGTACCTCTCAGCTGAGGTCAAATAAAACAAACCTCTCAGTCGAGGTCAAAACCAAATGCACCTCTCAGTCGAGGTCAAAACCAAATGCACCTTTTATTCGAGGTCAAAACCAAATGCACCTTTTACTCGAGGTCAAAACCAAATGAACCTCTAAGTCGAGGTCAAACCAAATGAACCTCTCAGTCGAGGTCAAATCAAACGAACCTCTCAATCTAGGTAAATATAAATGAGCCTTGCAGGTCAAGGTCAAATCGAAGATTTGTAAACAGTTCTATCAAAATGAGCATCGCAGGCTGAGGTCAAAATTCAGGACTCGATTAGCCCGAGAACTAAATGAACCCTGCCATCAAAAACAATACATCGAAACCTCTGTAAGTTCGAGATGAACACGAGCAAATAATACTCCTCATCCTCGAGATGAACCACGAGGAATAAGGAGTAGAGGGCTACTGATGTGTGTATTTTGGACCCCTCAAAATGGTACAGGCTTCATTCAAGCAAGTGGGCTCCTAATGAGTAAAGGCTCATTATACTACATATACTACCCTTCAAGTTAACCCTAGGTAAGCCACTTTTACAGAGAATATACACGTTTTCTCTTTCTCTCACGACCAACGTACTGACGACTAGGCCAGAGGGTTTTGGCGGGGAACCCTCCCCGCCCCTCTCACGGTGGCTTTTTTTTACAGATGAATCGACGCCAGATATCTGAAATTTATGACGTAACGACAATCCATTCGGCACCCTCAGTAAGTCAGATTTTCTATGTAACCATGCCAGAGGGTTTTGGCAGGGAACCCTTCCCGCCCCTCTCACGGTGACTTCTTTTTGCAGATCAATCGATGCCAGATATCCGAACACTCAAGAGAATCCAAGAGAGTTCTTGTCCGTAACATTCCATGCAACAACAGTCTCATAGCTCATACCTATGTTCTTCGTCCTTATGCACACCCACTTATGACCAAATCACCACTATCACTCACCACCCAAATATTCACAATCAACAAGAATATTCATTCCAAACACATATTTCAAGTAGAAATTAAATATACTCATCTTATACAACAATCAAACAAAATTAAATATACTAGTTAAAATAACCACTAGATCCGTCGTAAGAAATTTTAGATCTTTGATGTTCTTGTTGAGAATAACGAAAAATCACGTCAACACCGCCTACCATTGCTATTATCAACAACCTCCACACTACTTTTCAACCTCTACTAACCACCAATAAAAAATCTCATCTTTACCTTCAATTAGGCACACCATTACTCAAATTAAATCGAAGAATACTCAGATACACGTACCCCATTACCAATATTTGGATAAACCCACATACATAGCGTGAACTCATCTATGGCCGCTCATACCAAGAAGCCCAATCTGGCATTCATCTCTATCTTTGTACATATCATCAACGAGGAGGTGGAACCTTAAATCGACCTCAAGATAAGTGAGGTCGATACTTTGGTATGTGCAGATGTTAGGTCCATGTAGATGTGCTCAGAATATAGGCTAGAGGGGGGGTGAATAGCCTATATTACCTTTATTAAAAATTTTCATCAAATTTTAAAGATTATGTTGAAAGATAATGATGAAATAATTAATAAGATAGGTCATCTTCCATGTTTAAACGATATAGGCGATATGGTGGAATCGGTGATGTGCATTAGCGACTTCAAGGACGCCGGTAGGAAGATTATGTTATACTTAGTGTTATAAAAGAATTTAAGCAGCGGAAGAACAAGTAGCATAAGTATAGGAATTTAGATTAAAGTGGCTATTAACAAATAGATACATGTTTATCAAAACAACAAACTTAAATCTTGTATTAGATGCATCAATTACTTTTCACAACCGATTGCACAAGATATATATCATATATTACAGAAAGATAAGTAAAGGCTGAATGTAATAAAATTTATTTTATATTAAAATTCAGCAGAGGTTTGCTCAAAGACAAACATGCTTAGTACATCAACCTAAACTCTCTAACCTATCAATCTCCCCGGGGTAGAAGGAAAGTCAATTGGGATACCGGGAAGACTCATAACTATAACTCTAACCTTAGCAGTTCCTAATCCTCTAGGAAGGTGGACAAAAGAAGTGCTAGAGTTAGAGTAATGTAAGAAGAGAATATTAGGCGTTGTTCAAATAACTAATATTTGAACAACTAAGTGCTAAGCACTTGGCCAAGTGTGATGACACTTTATTGCACAATTGACAGCCCTTATAATGTAGTATAAGTCTGCCGATATGAATGCAGTATGGATTATTATGCTCTGGTTCTTCATCAGACATCTTCAAGCTTAGTCAGTCTTCAACGATGAACAGGATGCTTGGTCTCTACCTATGGATTTGAAATGCAGCTACTGAAGAGACTGAGTCTTTCAAAGGATGAAAGAACTCAAATCAAGAAAGAAGTTCTTGATCAAGCAGAGCTTCTTTGCCTCATGAATTTCAGATTTCTTTCTCACAAAGTGTTTGTTCTTACACTTGTATTTTTCTCACTCTAAGTGTTGTTGCAGATTGGAAGCACTAAGATCACCACCTTTTCACAAACACTTTTAATGAGGAATGAGAGACTTCTTTTATAGGCTGGAGAAGATGAAAGAGTAGTTGAGGCTTGGATGAGTTTTGCCGGTTAGAGATCTGGATCATTAATGCATCAGAGTGCATTGTATAAACTGTTGGGCAAAGACCTTCCGTTTAAGCATTGTCTTGAAGTCTGTCCGTGATTCAGGCTGTCAGGATGGGATGTGACATGCAGGCCTGAGATATAGCGCACTGTGTTTGGCCTTTTATGAAGTGTAGCCTTGAAGACTGTGACCAATACACGGAAGAGGAAATGTCTTCTGAATAATAGTGAAAGCACAGACATCGATGCAAATCTTAAGCTGTCAGAAAGATCTTGTAACGGATCTATTTTGAATTGTAGCTTCGAGCAACAACCGATGTTCCTCTTGTGAATTATCAGCTTCCTTGTAGTTATCTGATGAAGAGCATAGCTGATACTTAGATCTGCCGATGTAAAACTGCCGTGGTAAAGATTGCTGATGAGGCATGGCTGATAGGAATGTCTGTTGATGAAACGTTGCTTATAAGCATGTCTGCTGGCGCCGGTAGAGCTAATCCATATGAAGAGTCATTTTTACTTGGTAGGACAAAGACTTGGACATGTACAAAGACTTCCTAGTCAAATGACCTATGCATTGTTTCATCAAGCTGCCACACTAACCGGTACGCAGCCCTTTTAGCCACCTGTGAAACATGCGTTGTAATGAGAACAAGCAAATCACTATGTTGGAATATGCAAACATATGTATCAGCTGTTTCACAGGTATATTCCTAACAGCAGATCTCAGAACATTTGTGAGGTGGTGTTCATGGAGTTTTGGATATTAGGTCAAGGCAACTAAAAAGTTGAGGAATTAAAGAGAGATGTTGAGATCAATAATGAAGATGGACGGCTAAAAAGTTGAGAAGCACATGTCATGACTTAACGGTCAAAATTGACGGAAGAACCATTTATGTTTAATTTTTGTAAAACAAAGAAAAAAAATTTGAATTTTTGTACAGGGAGGCATTCCTAAAATGATCAAAAGTACTGAAACCAATTGTGTAGTTTATCCTTTAGAAATAAAGGAAGTAAGAGAAATAGGTAGTGGGATGTGAACTAATGAGTTAAAAATAAACGGATAAGAAATAAAAAAAAGGTAACACAAAAAAAGGTTGAGTAAGCAAATTAACACCCATAAATACTACCAGTAATTTCTTTGTTTTTTCTTGTTTTGTCAACTTTTGTTCTTTGTTTTTTTTTAAAAAAAATGTGTGAATAGTTCAAGTGATCACTAATTTTTTCTCTAATATGTAATTGGATTATTATTTATTTATTTTTGTTAGTTTTTGTCACAAAAACAAGAAAGATATTGCAGAGAAATGAAGAACTCGGGTTGAGAATGAATTATGATTCTTCTCATTCATTTGTGAAAAACTTACAGAGCAAAAAAAAAAAAAAATACAAAGATTTATAGCCATGTATGTACAACTAACGTGTCCACCACTCCACTAATCATAATTACACCACTAACTAACTTAGCCAATCACAGAGTACTTGACGTAATACGTACCCATAACAAACTTTTTGTTAGCATTTAGTAATTTGCTGTTGTTGAGTACGTACATGGAGGATTAATTTATGGTGCGAGTGGCTGTAGTTTCGATATCTCCCCCCCTCAAGTTGAAAGGGGAAAACAAATTGAATACTTTCAACTTGGAAATAAAGTAATGAAGTTGTGTGGAGGAAAGGGATTTGGTGAATAAGTGTGTTGGTTGAAGATCGAGAGGTGGGAATGTAAGGAGTAATAATGACCCCCTGTGTAATATTGTCACGAATAATGCATGTGATAATCATGCAAGCACATATTTATGTTGATGTATATAGATGCCAGAAGCATTCCTGGCAACCTCAATGCCCAGAAAATACTTAAGCAAGCCCAAGTCCTTAATGTTGAAAGAAGAATGAAGAAAAGTTTTCAACTCACTAATGACTGAAGAACTGGTAACAGTAATGAATAAATTATCAACATAAACCAAGACCACTGTAAATGTATCATCCTTAAGAAAAGTAAAGAGAGAGTGATCACTTAAGGACTGAGTGAAATCATTAATTGCCTTAGAGCCTGCTTAAGGCCATATAAGGATGGATTTGAACAATTTATACATAACTGGACTGTAATGAAATGGAATATCCGGCTGGCGGTAAATCCATGAAGACTTCTTCATTAAGATCTCCATGCAAAAAAAACATTTGAGACATCCATTTCCATAATTATCTCCCAAGCCTTAATAGCCACCAAGGCAAACAATGTTCTCACTGTTGTCATTTTGGCAACAGGAGCAAATGTGTCAAAGAAATCAATGTCATCGGTTTGAGAAACCTTTGGCAACAAGCCTGGCTTTGTACTTGTCAACACTGACATCTGGTTTATGTTTTATTCTGTATATCCACTTTCAACCCACTGTCATCTTATTGGGTGACAATGTTTGCAAAATCTAAGTTTTATTGTCTTCCAAAGCCTGAATCTCTAGTTTCATTGCCTTGCACCAGAGTGGATTCTTGACAGCTTGGGTGTAAGAATGGGGCTCAGAAGAGTGAGCAATGTTAGAAAGAAAGGAATAGTAAAAGGCTGACACATGATCATAAGTGAGAACAGAATGCAAAACATGTAAGACAGACCTAGTAAGAGAAGAATTTGCATTAGTGGATTCAATAGAGGGAGGTAAGTCTACATAATCCGAAATCTAGTTGGCAACACCTTGGCTCTCATTGGTTTGACGAAGGAATGTGAGGAATGTGAGATGAAGGCAATAACTGAGAAGTTGCAAGAGAAGAGGAATAAGAAAAAGATTGAGAAGGAGAAGGATCGAAAAGAGTGAAGGAGAAGGACTATGATATGGTGAATGAGTATTAGCATCAATATCATAGAATTTAACATCTCTACTATAGAACACTTTGTGAGTGTGGAGATCATACAGTTTATAGGCTTTCTTTCCATAAGGATACCCCAAAAAGATGCATTTGGTGGTTCTGGCTTGAAATTCATCCCTGTTATTAACTGGAGTAGATGCAAAACATAGGCATCCACGAACTTTGATATGATTGTAGGTAGGTGGTTTACCAAGTAAGGTTTCATAAGGAGTTTTGAATTGTAAAACAAAATTGGGGAGTTTATTTATTAGGTATGAGGTTGTTTGTAGGTAGGTGGTTTACCAAGTAAGGTTTCAAACATATGATTGTAGGTAGGTGTTTTTTTCTCTACCCTCCCATTTTGTTGTGGACTGTCAATGCAAGTACTGTTGTAGAATGCCAAGTGATTGTAAAGAGAAGAGGCCTCTCCATTAAATAATTCGATCCATTATCGATCAAATCTCTTTAACTTTGGAATGAAACTTAGTTTGAACAAGTAAAAGAAAGGTTTTAAGATATTGACAAACATGAGCCTAGGATTTGAGTAAAAAGTCCAAGTACTCTGGAAAAATCATCAACAATTATTAAGAATGAAGAGCAACCGTCATAGGTCAACCGCCTATAAGGACCCCAAATATAACAACGTATTAGATCAAAAACAAGAGTACAATGTGAAGAACTAAGAGGAAAGGGAATCCTGGTTTGTTTAGCATAATGACAAATCTCACACATTTGTGAGTTATTTGAAGAAACAATGTGGATAGAAAGGGAATGTGCTTGAACACTTACCTAGGTATATGACCAAATCTCAAGTGTCATAGCATTACAGAAGATTTTACTACACTATTAACAACAGGTTTCAAAGAAGAGTCAAGACTTGTTGAGAACAATATCGCTTGTTGCAATAGTTAAAATCGGTTTGTATAGACCACTGCAGCCCTACCAATCCCCTTTTGCCTCTTCGGACAACGTCTGGATGATACAATATGAAGGATAAAAATTAAAACATAATTGTTGTTTGAAACAAGTCTATGTCCTGACAGAGGTTGAACTTGAAGTCAGGTACATAAAACACATTATGAAGAATAAGATTGGGAGTCAAATAAACAAAACCTCCGTGAGTAATGCTGGTTGTGTTACCAGTAGGTAGATGTATACTGGAAGACATAAAAACATGATTAATAAGCAAATCAAATTTGGATGTAATATGGTTTGTAGCTCCTGTGTCTATGATCCACTTATTTAATGCAGACTTGGGACTAGCTAAACAGACTGGAAAAGCACAATTATGAGATTTAGCAAACTTACCAGCCAAGTGTGATTCAGGATTGTTCAAAGTACTGTTATTGATAATGAAAGAAGATGTTGATACTGAGCATTTGTGAAGGTAGGCATAAGAGAATCATTCTCTGCAGTAGGCACAGTTGTAGCAACATTAACTGATGGCTTGTTGGATGGAGTATAGACTGGAGATTTTCTTTTGAACTTGGGCATTTTGTACGGATGAGGTTTAGTGCCATGATCTTTGTGTCAATCAGGGTATCCATGAAGATAAACAATTATCCTTGGTGTGAGAGTCCCCATGATAGTGATCACAAAAGAATTTTCCCTTTCTTTTCACATTATTTTTGGACACATTGGAATTTCATTTGCTGAACAAGACTGTGGACACATCATTTCTAGTAACATGATTTCCAAGACTGATGGAACATGACCTTTGTTTCTCTTCTTGAGTTAGCAACAGAACAACTTTACTAAGAGTTGGTAGAGGTCTCATAATTAATAATTGACCTCTTGTGTTGGTGAAATTATCATTCAGTCCCATTAAGAATTGAGTCAGCTTATGTAATTTTTCATACTTCTCATGTTTTTGAACAGCTCCACAGGTACAACCACATACACACTGTGGTAATTGAATTAAATTGTGAAGTTCATCCTATAATCCTCTGAACATCATAAACTAAGAATTGATGGACATGTTGTCTTAAGTTAATGATTCAATTTGTTGTCTAACTTGAAAAATCAATGGTGCATTACTTTGTGAAAATCACGAATTCAGATCATCCCAAATCTCTTTAGCATTTTTGATGAACGCTACACTTGACCGAATTTCACCATAAATTGAGTTTAATAACCAGAAAATAATCATGTTGTTACATCTCTCCCAATGGTCTACATATTTTGAGCTAGGTTTAGGTCTTTTGTGTTGACCAGTTATTAAACCAAGCTTGTTCTTTGTAGTTAGTACAATAACCATTTATCTTTTACAGGGATTTAAATTGAATTCTGTAAGAATTTCAGTAACAAGAGTCATACCTAGATGATCATTTGGATGTAAGTACAGAGGATGTGAGGGACTCAACTGGATCAACTTCTCACTCAGATCGTAATCATCCATTTCTTCACTGGATTTGCTTGACTTCGAATCACTACTTTCATGATTTTCTTCAGCCATTGTAGAGATTCAGTAAAGATGAACAAATACAAGCTAAAAGAATAATCAACAATGTTTGATCGATGAAAGATTTGAAGAACTTGTGGAAGATAATCGAAGAATTCAGAGTAATTGCTCTGATACCATGTTAGTTTTGGTACAAAAACAATAAAGATATTGCAGAGAAATGAAGAAGTTAACTCAGGTTGAGAATGAATTGTGAATCTTCTCATTTATTTGAGTAAAACTTACAGAGCAAAGAAAAAAACAAAGATCAGCTACCTATTTATAGCTATGTATGTACAACTAACTTGTCGACTACTCCATTAATCATAATTTCACCACTAACTAACTTAGCCAATCACAGAGAACTTGACATCCACTTGACATAACACCCATAACAAACTTTTTGTTAGCATTTAATCTGCTGTTGTTGAGTATGATACACACCTCATCAAGAGATTCCATCTTGACGTAACACGAGCACAAATTAGAAGCGACGATCAAAGTGAAGAAGTGGAGGGCGACACCTCTACCCCTAGTCATCGCGATTGACAACCTTGGCACTTACGTCCGCAACCTTCAATCAACGAGATCTAGAAACCTTAGATTAATGATGAACGCCACAATTGGTATGGAATGCCAATTGATGAGTACACATGAACAACCACAAGTCTCTCTTGTGTTTGCCCAAAACAGTCCACAAGGAACCAAGTATGAGAAAACCTAACAATTCTATATCAATCAAAAGTAAAGTGTCTTTAACAATGAAAGAGGAGCCTTTATATAGGCTAAAGAACTTAATCCTAACCCTAATCTAACAAGGAAACATATTACCCACATCCAAAGACTTATTCCAAACCTAAACTAACAAGGAAACATAAGGAAACACCTAAACCTAAACAATTTTAGAATACTAGAAACGGGGCGGCGCGGGCGCGCTATAATCAGGCGCTAGCGCGCGACTCAGGACCCTTGTACGCATTTGAAAAGTCCTCATTTGTGCCTCCAAAGTCCTCCCCTATGCCTTGTATGATTGAGACCATCTTTCCTTGAGTTTGTAAAGTATTTCCTTCACGTTCCATAGCTTGTAACTCCGCATCTAACGCTCCTTGCACGAATACCTTCACTTTTTCACGAATCATCTTCGCCCGAACTCTTGTGATTGGTTCACTCGAGGCTTGCAATGGTGTTGGATCCTTGGTATTGCCATGGGCCTCATCATTCCCCTCCTCTTGAAAAGGATTTGTCCTCAAATCATCACCTACATCATATGGACGCAAATCAAAAATAGAGAAATAAACATGGATATTATCCTTACCAATCAAATCCAACTTGAAGACATTGGAAAACGCATGCTCCACCATGATCCTTGCTCGAGTCTGTAATGGAAATTGAACAATAGGACTTAAAACAAGATGCGCAAAAAAGTCAATATAAAACAAGTCTGTCATCAAGGAAGAACACATCCTAGGCATGCGAGGTAGACTAACAATGATATGAGACAAAGAATCCTCCACATGCTTAGGAAGCTTAACACATCTAAACTCCCCATAATCACCTAGTTCCCCACCAAAGTTATGGGAATTATCATGAAAATCTTCATTTTGTCCACAACCCAATAACTTAGCATTTAAAGAAGAAGGTAAGCCGAACCTATAATAATGTGTATGAACTACAACAATCATAGCTCCACTTGAATCGCACAATCTTCTTTTTTAACTCGGGAAACACATCTACAAAAATCTGTAGAGAAGAAGCGACACATGGAAGAGAAAGTTGAGGTGACATGTTAGTATAAAAGAATTTCTCTTTGGAGAAGAGAACTATGTCATTATGATTTTCCCACAACTCCCTCTTAATCTCACCTCTCATTGTATAAAAACTCCCTTTCTGTCCCCTCCACTCATTTTTTCCACTCAATTCTTTTTTTCCACTCTTTTTCTTCTCTCTCACACTCTTCTCTTTTAAATTTTTCTCACTCAAATTTTTCTCCTTTTTCTCAGCTTCTTCAATCTCTCTTTTCTTTTCATCACTAGCTAAACACTCTTGTTGTAACTTGAGTTGATCTTCATACACTTGTTTTGGAATAAGTGGATTAAGCGTAGCGGGTTTTTGTTTGAAAACAAATGAGTACTTGTTGGTGTAGCCATTGTGATTAACCTTCCTATCAAATTGCCAAGGCCTCCCTAGCAACATATGAGTAGCATGCATGAGAATCACATCACACAACACCTCATCCTCATAGCCTCCTATCTTGAATTGCACTAGCACTTGCTTGTTCACTTGTATCTTTCCACAATTATTCAACCATTGTAGCTTATAAGGTCTCGGACATTTGAAAGTAGGCAATTCCCTTTCAATCATGATGGTACTCACCATATTGGTAGAACTTCCTCCATCAATGATCACGCTACAAAATTTATCCTTGACTTGGCACCTAGTATGAAAAATATTTGCCCTTTGAATTTCTTCCTCTTCTCTAATTTACACATTCAACAACCGTCGAACTACTAAACAACCCATAGCATCACAAGCTCCCTCTTTCTATAATGGTGGATCATTGGAGCACTCATCCTTCTCAGCCTTGGATACGATCTCACCATCATCCCTTATCATCATCACTCTTTTGTTGACACAATCACGTGTCACATGTCCCAATCCTTTACATTTGTAACAACAAATCTCTCGAGCTTTAGGTCTAGAAGTATCGATTTCAGAATTAGAAGTAGAAGAAGAAGTAAAAGGTGTAGTTTTTGTTACTTCTACCATTGTTTTTTCATAAGACTTTTCATCCCTTTGTCCACCATAGCTAGACTTCCACGACGACCTTGTATTAGAATAAACTTTAACATCACCTCTCCTTTTGAGATGTTTCTCTACTTTGATGGCATTTTGTAACAATTCGTTGATGTCTTGATAATCTTGCAATTCCACCACATTGTATATCTCTCTATTCAACCCATTCAGAAACCTCGCCATAGTTTGATTTTTAGCCTCCGTCACATTGGCCCTAATCATAGCTATCTCCATTTCTTTGTAGTATTCCTCCACACTCTTGGTACCTTGCGTTAAAGATTGTAACTTTAGATGTACTTCTCGAAAATAATGGGCTGGTATAAATTCCCTCCTCATAACCCTTTTCATCTCTTCCCAAGTTTTAATTTGAGGCTCTCCATATGTCTCTCTCTCTCTCTCCTCAACTTATCCCACCAAATCACGGCATAATCAAAAAATTTAATGTCGGCAAGATTTACTTTCTTTACTTCGGAATACGTGTGACACCCAAAGATCCTCTCGATGTGACGACCCGAGTCCGGGGTTCGATGTTAAACCCCAACTTGGTGCGCCAAACTAGCAAGAATAACTAAAAAGAGCGAACCACAAAAGCTCAAAACAGAAACTAATGCAGCAGAATACGAGATAAAGTGTGAGTTTCAAAAACTCAAACAACAACTACAACTAAATAAACCTCAACGGCCAAACATACGCCGGAGAACAACGCTAAAGATAACTCGACCATAAAAACCTCGACGGCAAAATACAAAAGCCGGAGAAAACAACGATAATAAACACCACGAGCTACGCGCTCGGGAAAACTACTAATAAAGTATCGACAGGCACAAGGCCACACCAAGACCACGAGCTGTAAACCGAAATTATAAAATACTACAACTGGCACGACCACACAAGTCGGCACCAAAATACAAATCTAAAGAATACAACTATTTCTACCCATATACTAAGTTTACATAACTTAGTGAGCCTCACGATCTTACAGTACAAGAGATAAGAATAAAATGACAATACAATTACATCTTGCTAACTCCAAGCTTCAAGACTCGTTGCGCTGGAACTTAACCTGCAAACTGAGGAGGTTGTTGGGTGAGTCTAAAAGACCCCGTAAGCCACTATAATGTATTGAGTGCTATAAGAATGAATGCAACAGTAAACCAAGACTCTATATGCACTAAACTTGGTAACAATTCTAGCTTAACCATTAATTGACAAGTAACAATATGTGACTACATGGCATGGCATTATGCACAACAATATAACAGGAAAAGAAACATGTAGGAGCACATAAAGGCAACCAACCCTATACTAACGAGAGGCTCAGTAGCCGCCAACCGTCCCATACCAGTTGGAGACCACGACCAACATTCGCTCATATAGGAAGCATATAAGGAGCGTAAAGTAAACACAAAAAGGTGGATACGGTGGATTCGAGGTACACCTCCGAATCCTAAATAATACTTCCGACCTTGTCGCTCCATTACAAATTCAATACATCACTGTGGCTGCTGCTGTACACAAATCATAAGGGACCGGTGCTCGTATCCCAAAACAAAATAAATGTACCCGATCGCGTCAAGCACGATCTACAAGTACCCATTGTGGACCATTTCCTGTATCCACGTCGACGTATGCGCTCGGTCCTCCTACGACCCGAGACACCATACGGATCTAGCCACTTACAAAGACCAAGGGACCGGTGTCCGTATCCCAATGATCAATAAAAATGTCGACACATGCACAGTCGCGTTTATTCCGTACAACTGTAGGGCTAGAGAAACCCCTACCGTGGCCAACGGTAGGGCGAGGCCCAGTGTATTGGACACCACGACTATCGCGTAGCCCGGCTCACCGCATAGCCGTACGCCAATACACCTCCAAATGCACATATGCCAGCTGGACTCGATGCAATGCACAAGTAGATGTTTACTCGTCATGCTAAAAAATTAAAGTATTTTCTAATGAATCACAACTCAATAATATCAACATGATGTGTTCTATTGAAGCACATACCAAAATCAATCAAGGTGTTTGTAAACACTAAACACATAATCAATCATCAAAGTAGGATGATTGTCCTATCATATTCTGGAACAATCACAACATGTCCAAAATCACTGAACATGTAACTAAACAAGACAATAGGCAAAGTAGGCCTATTGTACAACTCAACCATCGAATAGTGTCCGCGCTAGCTAGACACACACATTTCCACAAATGTAAGGTTTTCTTACCATATAAACAACTATCAAATGATGTCCACAACGTGGGACTTATACATCACAAGGATAGGCAATTCACTCTCAATCCCAAAATAAAGTAACATGTTCCTCACATGTATACAACTTATAATCCACATAGCCAAATAGTCTAAGTCCGCTAATGCTAGACATCACAATCTCTACATATGTAAGTCTACTCATACTTACAACCATCAATCCATAAATAACCATTACACTCAACTTAGGGTCTCTATAGTATCCTTTAATTGCTCAAGACACTAGATCTCATGTATATCATAACTTGTCACAAATCACTATCGTCGCTTACTATGGGCATCACGACTCCTTACAAATCTCATGTCATCCACATGTCACAAGTTTCTTGGGACTTATCGTTTTAAACCCATTCTTGTGTTATAGGAAACACACTCATATCACTAAATTCCTCATCATGACATTTCCCTATAGTTCAATGTCCCAATTTATTAACTTATAATATCAATAACCCAATTTGATTCAATTACCACATTTATAAATCTGTGCACAACCGTATTGTTACAATCGCCAGATATTCCACAAAAATCCAAATATGATCATTATTCCATATTTAGAAACTAGACATCATGAACCATAATTTACCACTTTGAAATATTCCAATCGGGACAATAATCACCATAATCTGCTCACTTTAATTCTAAACCAATATCCAGAAATTTCTGTCAACGAAACACATAATTCAATTCTGCGCAGCGTTTTTATAAAATTCACCAAATATTCTACACAAGTCAAAATATTACAAATATCCCATATTTAGAAACTAGACATCTGGAACTATAATCTACCACTTTGAATTACCTCATTTGGACTTATAATCATCAAGAATCAGTCACTTAAAGTTAGATCTAGTACCCAGAATTTCCAGCAACAGTTTACTCGGCGCAGCGATAAAATACAACCTAAACGAGGTACTTCCCGACCTCTAAAATTCATGAAATTTTACAGAGAACTAACTAACATACATAAGAACAACATATCCAAAATTCAGCAAATTCCCAATAGTAGATTAGTACCAGAATTTTCACGAAATTAGCCCAAAACAGGGATTGCAACTAACTTGAAATTCATGTGTTTTTCGTTCTAACTTGTAACCAACATCTCACCAAATATTCTATGCATGTCCAAATATTATGAATCTTATATACCCAAAAACTAGATATTCTAAATTACAATTTACCATTTTAAATCAGTCCATTTGGACTTATATTCATCAACATGCAACCACATAAAGATTGAACTACAAACCATAATTTCCAGCAACAGTCCATTCTGCGTATCGATAATACGAGACCTAAACGAGGTACTTCCCAATATCAAAACACAATGAAAATTTACAGGATACTACACAACATATCAATGTAAAACATATCCAAAAATCATGCAATTCTCATGGACGAATTTTTCCCAGAAAATTCAACAATATGCCTTAAAACTGTGACAAATCTGAATTTTTAAACTAAGCATTTGCTTCGAAAAATTATCATGTCTTCTCCCAAATATATTTGCAACCTCAAACAAAAACATAATATATCATAACATTAGTTAGAGAAACTAATCACATGTTTCTTCCAAGGATTTAACACAATAATGATCAACTAATACCACCTACATGCTTTACTCTTTCATTTCATCTCATAATCAAACAAAACATTATAGTTACTTACCTCTACCAAAATTAAACCATGAAAGTCAGCATGCAATCCATGGAAAGTGTTCCTCTTGTCAAGAGCTTCGCAACGGTGAAGACGGATCGTCGATCGGACAAGTGAAGCTCAAGATATCATCATTTCTCTCTCTAAACTCTCTCTCTACTCTCTCTCTTGTTCATGGTTGAAGAGGACGAAAATGGAAGATATTTTAGGCCTCTCATGGTGTTTAAGAGTCTGAGAAAGCCTGGTCAAAGAGTCATAAGTTGTTGCCTAACCTTGGTCAAAGCAAATTGGTCAAATGGTGAAGTCACTTAAAACCTAGTCAAAGCTGTCCCAATTCTGATTCTCAGTCAACTTTAAATACATGCCTAGGTTGATGTACAAGTCCAAAAATTACAAATAATATATGGTTTTAAAGGTCTTTGAGTCTAGTTTACACAGAATCAAACGGTTTGCAAATTTGAGTTTTCTAGACAAAGTTATGGCCAAATTACTACAGACTGTTCGGATGAACAGAATTTCGGGTTTAAGCATGTATCCATGCTTTTGTGTGTATCTTTTTCTATCTTAAGGTTAAAACACACTCAAAACTCAACCTAATCAACCCGTATTGATGCACGAATGACAAAGAACTCAAGACTCAAACATACCCGAAGTTAAACACACGAAACAACACTCGAATTAACCCGACATACGAGTGAACTAGGAAAGAATTAGGTTCGGGGTATTACACTCGATCTTCATCTCCCACTCTAAATATAACTCAGGATCTTCCTTACCCATGAAGGTAGGAATCTTCAATTATATACCATTCATGTTATTATCCTCTCTAGGCAATTCTCTCCTATCACGACCTCGTCTACCATTATCGAAGCCAAAAATCCTCAAACTCTCCTTGCCCCCCATAGAAATCATCCTCTACTCTACGTCTAACGGGCTCTTCTCTAGGTGGATCCTCCATCCTTCCTTTTTGCTTACGATCACTCTCTAACTTATCTATCCGATCAAAATTAAATCTCTTCATTATTCGTCCTCATCATATTTTCTATCTTCGTCATCAAGGCATTCATAAATAACTTGTTATCCATGGGATTCTCCTTTGCACTACTATCACTTCCCGACATTGTAAAATCTGCAAAAAATATGTTAGTAGCAAAATTTTACCTCACACACTCCCTTACGTATTTACTCGACATATGAGATCACTCACCTTCGTGTATCACTCAATTCAATGGCTTTTTCCCTCTTTTAAACTCACCACTCTTACCTTTTACCACTCAATTTCTCAAAATCACAAGGTTCCAATAGAACTTTTCAAGCAACACAATTTGGCAAGTGACAATTCAATAAATAACACCAACAATTGGATAAACGTATAGAAGAAATAAGATGAATAAGAATTTCAATGAACTAATGGATGCAAATATGTAGAGAAAGAAGAAGATTCGATTTTTATTCTCGAATCTAGATTTTGAATTCCCAACTTTTGTAGCAACACTTTTCGGCAATCAAGGAATCTTCTACTTTTTTTGTTTTTGTTTTTTTTTATGCTATATACTCCTTTTTTTTAGCTTTGCCGAAAATAACAAATACGGTACTTTTATTTATTTTTTATTTATAACCCTAGAAAATTTTAGGGTTTGAAAGAAGAACAATAACAAAAAGAACAAACCAGGATTGATGATCCTAATTCGAAGATTAAGAATTGAAACGAAAGAGAACTTAAATTAAGAACAATTTAAAGTAAAGGGTTGATTATGGACGAACATCTGCTCTGTAACCAAATGATACGCACCTCATCAAGAGATTCCACCTTGACGCAACAAGAGCACAGATTAGAAGGGAGGATCGAAGTGAAGAAGCGAAGGGTGACACCTTGACCCCTAGTCAACACAATTGACAACCTTGGCACTTATATCTGCAACCTTCAATCGACAAGATCTAGAAACCTTAGTATAATGATGAACACCACAATTTGTACGGAATGCCAATTGAGTACACATGAACAACCACAAGTCTCTTTTGTGTTTACCCAAAACAGTCCACAAGGAACCAAGTATGAGAAAACCTCACAATTCTATATCAATCAAAAGTAAATTGTCTTTAACAATGAAAGAGGAGCCTTTATATAGGCTAAAGAACTGAATCATAACCCTAATATAACAAGGTATCATATTACCCACATCCAAAGACTTATTGCAAACCTAAACTAACAAGGAAACACCTAAACCTAAACAATTTCGGAATGCTTAAATGGGGCGGCGCGGGCGCGTCATAATCAAGCACAATCGCGCGACTTAGGACCCTTGTACGCATTTGAAAAGTCTTCCTTTGTGCCTCTAAAGTCCTCCCCTATGCCTTGTATGATTGAGACCATCTTTCCTTGAGTTTGCAAAGCATTTCCTTCACGTTCCATAGCTCGTAACTCCGTATCTAACGCTCCTTGCACGAATACATTCACTTCTTCACGAATCCTCTTCGTACAAACTCTTGTGATCGGTTCACTCGAGGCTTGCAATGGTGTTGGATCCTTGGTAGTGCCATGGGCCTCATCACAGTACATGGATTTATGGTGGGAGTGATTGTAGTTTCGATATCTCCTGCTGTGTTAACATTTTTGTAATCGGGTTATTGTACTTACATTTTGCTTGCAATTGGGTCATTCTGTAAACAGCCATTCAAAATAGATAATGACTATGGTCACGTGACATCACGTGAGACAACTTTAGTGACTCGGCTATGCTGACTCGAATAATTACTTGGAAAATGAAGGCCAACGGGCGAAAAAATACCCGCTTAAAGACCTTCGTGTCTTGCACATGACCTTTAGATGAGGGTTTTTAGGTGGATATTTTCTCGCTTGACCTTTATTTTCCAAGTCATCATTCATATTGGCAACCAAGTCATTAAACTCTTGTCATGTTTGATCTCGTGAGACTGATTCGTTATCTATTTTGGGTGACCATTAACGGAGTAACACAATTGTAAACAAATTGTGAGTACAATAACTCGATTGTAAAAAAAATAAAATAAAAATATAGTGGCCCAATTACAAATTAAGGTAAAATTTAGTGACCGTTTGAGCTATTTACCGAGAGAGAGAGAGAGAGAGAGAGAGAGAGAGAGAGAGAGAGAGAGAGACTTCTTATTCAAAACTAGATTTACCCCCGTGCATTTGACGCACAGACATATATTTGTTTCAATTAAGTTATACTCAATAAAAATAAAAAATGTAAAAATTTTGATTCTAACAAAATAAGCAAGTAATAATTGTAACGTAAGATTTATGAGATCGATGTGTATAAATTAAACAAATAATTATAATGTAAAGATTAAGAAAAAAAGGGTAAAATTTATAATACAAAGTCACATAAATAAATAAAAATTTATAAATTTTGGAATACTTTAATAAATACAACATTATTCATTGAATATGTACGATTATTGCTACTATCAAAATTCAAATGTCCTTAATATTGATATCTCTAGACAAAGCTACATAAAATAAAATATTGTTACTTGTGTGACATTTGTGTATAAGATGTTTGCTGAAAAAAATATAATCTATTGAAATTATATACAAATAAAAATAAGTAAATGAAAATTTTGAAGAAGTAATATGGCATCTTATTAGTGCTTTTAAATCGTCTACCACGAAAATTTGAAACATTTCAAGCAGTATCTTGTGTCCCTCGTCACAAAGATGGATGATTCTTGGGTGGTGGACCTAGCTAGTGGTTAGCGAAATTCAGTTGCTTCGAGCTAGCTAATAATACACTGAAGGGGTAAGTTTGAGTTTGACGTGATTTTTGCCACAACATATCTGTGGATTGTTCGGTTTGTGTGTGTGTGTGTGTGTGTGTTCTAAGGGGGCGTGAGAAGGGATCAAACCTGAGACCTCACACTTGGTGATATATTTCTCTTTATAAGCGCGGTTATTATTATTATTACTCTCTATGTTCTAGGCAAAGTGTCCACTATTCTATTTTGGGATGTTACAATTAAAGAGTCAATTTTAGAAAATTATGTCTACAATATCCATTAACTTTTTCACTTTACCCTCCACATATGCTATAAACATTTTGACTATGCTCAAATATTTTTGTAATTATGACCAACTCTAATGCTACTTATATATCCCTTAATTATTAGACTTTTCAAACGTGAACTCTTTGGTGGAACGGAGGGAGTATTGTTGTTGTTGTTGTTGTACGGCAATACTTATTCCAATAGGCATGTTTACGTTTGACATTTTCCTATATAAAAAAAAATTAGATAATGGACATTTATATTTTCAATGCATAACACAATTTTTGTAACAAAACCATTTATTTAATTGAATTAAGATGCATGCATAGTGTGGACCCAATTTTCAATGTACAACATGAATTTCATCGAAACAAATTAAGTTCTATTTTTTAAAAGTACATTTTGGTGGAAAATTTCCTTTTATAAGCTCAGTTGTCATTATATATATAAATTTTGTCAAAGTGTTATCTGACCATAAAATAAAATACATAATAAGAACTTTTGGCTTTGCTTTCCTTCCTCCCACACTTTTATCCAATTTGAATTTGAATGTTAACACAAAGGCTTGCATGGATTACCATTGATTTTCTACTTCACCTTATATTCTTTCTATTTATATTATTAACATCTTCAAATTAGATCAGATCACGTGGAGACAATTGACGTGTATGTATCAGCTTGATGAATCAGTCTGAAGCCTACAAACACACCGTTTCAAAGAATGACAATGCGCGAACCAATTTGAGCTCCCTCAGTAGCGGGCAACGAGTTGAGAAAGGCATAGGTAACAATTTTTTAGCTGATATAAATACAAGACACAAGCCTCGCTTGAAAAATCACAACATCAACACGCTGTGGCTTTTTTCTATGTTACAGTTTAGTAGTTTGGTTCTGTGATTTTAAACTTTCTCTCTCTTTAGTCGCGTTAGTAAGTTGTAATTGAGCCGAGGTTGACATGTTTGAGAACAGCATCAATCAAAACCCTCACATGTGGCATTTCAACATCATGACAAGACCAGCCAAGTGGCAGCCACCGACAACGTCCATGCAACGAGCTCGAGACGGGTAATGGCGAGCTCAACGTAACTGACCTGGAGACCATGCTCAATCAGGTCGCCTCCAACATTTGGAACCGGATTTGTGGCCTCTTCACCAAGCTGATAGTGCGACCTGGGTATATCGTTAGCCGACCACTTAAGCAAGCTCGCATCAACTTCGTACCACCTGTCCAACTCGACAAAAGCAGAGTCCATCATGAAATCATCTCTCAAACTGGATAGAATCCTAGTTCAACTCTATCTTAACAGCAGTCCGTGGCACACACGCTACCTTGATCCGTAAGTTACAGGATCTCATCCTGTTTACCTATTCCGAAACTGTTTAGGGTTACAAGTTATTCCCTATAAATAGTAACACCAGAGACATCAAATGGTCGGTGCAAATTATATTGAAGATATACTCTATTGAGCATTATATTCTCTCTGAAGTATTGATAATTCTCACACCGGAGGGTTATTGTTGTTGACTACAATATAATTTGTAGTCAACAGGGCATTATATCTTCTATCTTCAAGAACACAACAAGAACAATCACAGCAATATTAGCCGGAATGCTACTAGACTACACACATGGATCAGACGTGGTCATCAATACCTTTTTTACGTGATCACTCGATTTGTTAAAGAATTTTTCGAGATCGGGCTTATACGAGCTCAAGCTGAATATCTGAGGAGATATGTAAGCTTGACTCCGTTAGAAATTTGTCAGCTCACGAGCTACTCGTGAACTTGTTTTACGGGGCACAAGTTTGAGCCTAATGACAAAACAGAATATATATATATGTGTGTGTGTGTGTGTGTGTGTGTTTGTTTGTTTGAACATAGAAGAAACTAGATGATGAAATGGATCTTTTTGTTTAGATTTGAATGATAAGATGTACTAATTCAATTGTCATATACTACAATATATTAATAATAACTAAAACAAAGGTTACTGGTCCTTACCACTGTCCACATGACTGCTCTACGTAATATTTACTTCTGTAACTTTTCAAATTAACATAAATCTGTAAAAATCTACTGTAATTTTTTCCTAATTACTGTTTGACTATAATCGTCTCTCAAATCTGTAAAATCTTTTGAACGGATCTTCTGTGAGCCCATCTTACGGATGTCCGTAAGACAGAGCCTCACTCACTCACAGCTTAGCCCACCAACACACCAGGTTAAGGAGATCTGTCTTACAGAATCCGTAAGACGGTCTTTTCTAAATTTTTGCCAAATCACTTTTTATTTGTAACTCTTTTTTCTACGTTAAAAAATTTCCTACCCAACATCCATATTTACTTATGTAACTTTTCAAACTAACTTTAACCTTATCCAAAATCTATAAAATATTTTCTTACCTATAACTTTTTTTTCTAATTATTGTTTTGACTTTAACCGTATCTTGAATCTATAAAATCTTTTTTTATTTGTAACTCTTTTTCTATTTTTTTTAATTACCGTCTCAACTATCTACTCTACCGTATTATTTCAATTATCAGCATTATGTAAACTTAAATGAACAGCAGTTAATCTGCGGTGCCAGTTTACGTTTTCACCCTCTGTGGTTCAAAGTAGTTTAATTAAAATATTTTCAATTACTTATAACGATCTTAGAAAATTCTCCAATTATAAACAACTTTTGCAAATAAAAAATTATTAAAAACTTGCATCGCACGAGTACTAACCTAGTAAATATCTAAAAATAATTATTTAGGTATGAATCGAGCCGAGTCAGGTCTACACGAGTCGAGATCACGAGCTAAGCTTTGCTTTCTCAAACTCGAGCCTTATTACACAATTGAGTCTGTCATAATGCGCAAGCTTGACTCATTTACCTTCGAGCTCGAGCTTATGCGAGTCGGGCCTAAGCTGAGCAGCAGACCTACCCACTAGCTTTCTTTTTACCTTTCTCTTACTTTTTCTTTAATGAAAATTGAGTCACAAAATTACAATACCAAACACATTTTTTTATATAGAAAATTTGTTCCTGATGAGAGTTTGAAAGAAAATTAGAAATCTCAAAATCAAGTCACAAAACCACGATAAAAACACTTCGATACATCTCACTAAATGAATCGCTTAACAAAACTCAATAGTGGTCAAACCGCTTAGCCAAACCTTTGAATTAACATCAAAGATAATTTGTGAATACATACAAAATGAACATTTATTTAATGGGTGGGGCTATTAACACCCCTCTTCCTCTAAATACATACATTCTCTTAATACACACCCTATTCTAATTTCACACCAACCTAATTACTAAATACACCACCCCTACATTTTCTATTTTACCCCTCTCAATTTCTTTCTCAATACACCCACCCAATATAAACATACCCACCCCTATTTCTCAATACACCAACCTAAACAAACTCATTTCACGGCAAAGAAAAAATCAACAAAACCGCACTCCCTCCCTCCATTTCAAACGCAACATTCTGCTTCCCTCCACTCATACCCACATTACCCTAAAGAAAAAGGAAAGTTTTTGAAGAAGAAAACAACTAGCAAACCTTCTTCAAGTTTGGAGAAGGAAGAAGAAGAAAAAGAAGAACTTTGATTTCACAATGAGGAAGGCCCTAGGTATGAAATTCCTTCCATTTTTAAGTTCAAATAGCATTCATTTCAATTTTTGTGTTAAATATCATTTTATTTACAATGTATATGGTATTTGTTGGGTTTTGTTCAAATTTTCGGTCTTCAATGTTTGGCACTGGTTGAAAGAACACCACAGTGGTGTTCGACTAGGGCTGGAAGAACACCACAGTGGTGTTCGACCAGGGCTAACCAAACATCACTATGGAGTTCGGCCAACCTCAACCGAACACCACTATGTTGTTTGGCTGTTGTTGACCGAATACCAAGGCATCAGCCAGAGCATCAGCCAATCTTCAGCTACCAGAAGCCTTCTATCAGCAAACGTCCTATCAGCCATCTTCCATCAACAAAGCTTCATCAGCATAGTTGTAAGCTATCAGTAGCTTTGCTATCATCAGTAAAGTCTCGTTCATCAGCCAAGTTTTAAGCAGTAACGAATATACTTTGTGTTTTCAATTCCGTAATTATATTATTTCCATACTATATCTCTAACAGTTTATATATGGATTGATGTAACATTAATGTTATGGTACATTCATACATTCAGCGAATTAAAAAGAAGAAGAGAATATATATGTCGTGTAATGTCGATACGATGTACTAGAAATAAGCAAAAGATTGATTAGTAATGACATGGTGCAGGGACTATCTATTTCATACAATTTTTACAAATAAGCATTACAAATACGAATTACAACTCTTCTACTCTAAATCTATAGTGTTAGTGCTTCGACCAAGTTGACTGTTTCCTACACTTTTACTATACACCGTAAGCTGGTCTAAATTTTTCCATAACAATATCTTAAAAGGGTTCAATCTCGTTTTGACCAAAAGCAATCTTATTATTGTCAGGACCAGCAACACTAGCCTCCATAGACAACATGTTTGAATCATGTTAACAACAATAAAAAAAATCAACAACAAAGAGATGGAAAAGATTTTGTTCAGCCAGGCTTAATGGAACACCACAGTGGTGTTCGATCAGTGTTGATGGAACAAGGCAGTTGTGTTCAGTCAGGCTTGATGGAACACCACAGTGGTGTTCGATTACCATTAGCTGAACACCACACGTATGTTTGACTGACACCAACCGAACATATCTGTGGTGTTCGACTGGCGGTGTCCGAACACCACTGTATTGTTCCATCGACCAGTACTGAACATAATGCAACCCAGCCACTACGAAAAATGCATGAAAAATCGAATTTCAAGCTTGAGATAGGTAGAGATACTTATATTAATGGTCCCATTCACTTCTTTATGCTCCATGATTGATTTTTGTTACAATATGGATGTTGGAAACTTGAGGGTTTTGGGTAGTTTGGAAGGAGATGGGAGAAGTTGGGAAGAAATGGAAAGGCTTTATGAAGTTGTGAAGTTATGGAGGAGGGTGTATTGAATTATTTTTTGGTGGTGTATGTAGAGGTTTTGTAGATGTTATAATATAATAGTTGGTGTATTTAGTAGGGGAAATGGTATTATTGTCTTTTTAAAGGATGACATTTTTGTAATTAATTTTGGGGGGTGTATTTAGGGTAAGAGGGGGTGTTAATAACCCCACTCTTATTTAATTTGGGTGATGCAAATAATACTTGTTCTTAGGTCTGCAAAATGCAATCATAGGCACTAAATGACGCACCCATTTATGTTAAGCAACACACCTTTTTAATGAATTTTTAAAAATATGACGAAAGTACCCTTGGTTATTATTAGAGATAATTAAGATTAGATTTCATATTAATGTTAATGACAAAAAAAAAAAGTTGTACAGTTCAAAATGTACTGTTCACTTACACAAACAAGACTAATATAACTCAACTCTTTCCCTTTCTTTTTAACTCTCTCCCTTTCTTTTTCACTCTCTCACTTTCTCTATCTAAAAGTTTCCTCTCTAGATCTCTATATACGGAGACATGGATTCTAATAACAATGGTAATTTTACTGCAGATGACTATTTTACGGTACATTTTTTTCATTTTTCTTCATTTATTTTATTTAATTTAGGGTCTTTTTATGGTGGGAGAAAGTCGGCCCGGCTATATAACAAAATATTGGCTCGGCCTTTTGTTATATAGCTGGCCCAGCTATTTCCAATAGGGCCGGTCCGGCTCTCTCCCAATGTCAATCCTATTTTTTTTTAAATAAAAATGTCCTAGCTAGGCTATTCCTTTTTTTTTTTAATGTTATATTACTTGTATTCAAAAATACAAATGATACTACACAATTTCATTCAATACGCGTCTGATTTTTTTTATGTTACATTATTTTTTACAGGATGTTCACATCGTTTATGATGACACGAAACAGACCCCTAATGTGTATCATTTTTTTGCGACTGATCAAGTGCTTGCTAGTCGAGAAGAAGTGGAAGCTTAGGTTCCGTTTGTTTCACGGAAAATGACTTCCAGAAAATGACTTTCGGTAAATGAATTGAGTCTGTTTTCAGTTGTTTGGTAACTCTTATGAAAATGCTTCGGAAAACATATTCAGGTGTTTGGTAAACTTTATGAAAATGTGTTAGAAAATAACCATGTTCTATAGTATTTTGTGCTTCAACAACAAAACAAGACATCACATAATAATATAAATAAAAACTCTAACATAAAATTTCACATTTTATGACAAATGATTAACCAAAGTCTAATAAAGATGTGTTCATAACATTTCCACAAAATTTGTCCCAAGTGATGATCATGTACAAACAAAAGAAATATTATTAGCGAAAGTCATTAAATTGTTTACACAAATAACCATGTTCTAAATTTTTCGTGCTTCAACAAAAAAACATAAAAACTAATATCCACCCCACTCTTGGGTCATGAATTTTTCAATCCATTTTCTTCAGAGGTTGTCGCTCTTCACCATAAATCCTTTTGTCAAATCCTTGTTGGAAATCAAATGGTCAAAGACTGAACCAAGAAATTCTTCATCAAAACCTTCAGTTTTCATAACCTCTTTATAGAGATCTTCTGTGTAGTGATCATCAGAAAGTTTTTCAATTGCGCACGCGACTTTTCCAATTTGCTCAACTACTTTGTCATATGTCGAATGCCCATCCTTGCGACGCCTTTTTCGATGGGACCTTGACTTCGATGATGGTCCAGTTGCTAAAGCTTCCTTGTGTTTTGTTATCTCTTCAAACTCTTTATCTTCAATGTCAGTTGTGGAATTTACTTCTGTGCTAGCTTCAAGATCAATATTAACAAACGATTTTGCAAAGCATCCTGTAGCCATATCCTTCCCAACAACCAATGCCATCTCATCATACATTTCAATCTTCTTATTTAAAAACTTTTCATGGCTAGGATGTGCCTATTTCAAATACCAACAAAATTAGAAACAAAATGTTAAAAAGTATACTAATGCTTGATTATAACAAGTTAAATGATATAAATATCCAAATATAACACTAGAGACAACTACAATAATAGTATCCACATATCAACTATTAAAGCTTATAAAGTTCAAGGAATTGTACCATTATTTCCTCGTCATAATTTTCCTTGGAACATGTGATCATTTTCAAGTTATCATCCCACCTAAATCCACTTTCGTTTCGAAGTTTTGTAATGGTACTCCAATTACCTTTGATAGTCCTTAGATGGTTCTCAACATGCTTAGGTTCACACCGAACTCCAAACTTCTCAGTTACAACTTGAGAAACTCGAACAAAGCTTGAGTGTTTAAATGTGTTAGAAGGTTTATTACCCAATTGAGCTTCCTCGGCAAGTATGTCAAGTATTAAGTGGTCCATTGGTGCTGACCATCTAAATTGATTACCCTTGTTATCATTATCCTTTACCTTGCCCATTTCTACAATAAAAACATAAAGCAAACCACATAAATAAATATTGAAGAGATAACAACATAAAGATAGCAGAGAAATAAATTGCATAAGAAAATTGTAGTAAGTATTGAATGTTATTTAAAAAACAATAGGGTAGCATATCACAAAACCAATGAATCATAGTGTGATACATGAAACTCAAAATAAACAATTAAGATAGTTCGACAATACAAATAAACCCAATAAAAGAAAGAACAACTAAATAGTAGCAACATAGTCATTCCACATGTCCCTAGCTATGTTATCCCTCTTAATTGTCCACTCTCTAATTCCTCCCTCTCTTGTCATTGTGTTAGTTGGACTCTTGCACCTTGATTTCTCGACTCCACTTCGCAACTTGGGTCATTTATAATGATATCACTAGGATCTACTCCCACAATGAAGCTGTGGATAATGCAACAAGCTAACACAATGTCCACTTGTATGTCATAACACCAATGTGGTTCAGAATCTAGCACACGAAAGCGTTTCTTCAAGATCCCAAAACCTCTCTCAATAGTAGTTCGTAAAGAAAAGTGTCGAAGATTAAAAGTTCTTTCTCATTTTCTGGTGGATTATCACTAAACTCTTTCAAATGATAGCGAACACCACGGAATGGAGAAATGATAACATTTCGAATACCATAACATGCATCACCAAGATAATATTTCCCTACAGAAATACAACAAAACCCTATTAATAAGATGGTGAATTTTTGGTGCAAGAACTAGGAGACAAAAAAAGAAAAGAAGAGACTTGATTCCTCATGGTACCTTCAGGAATTACAAATCCCCCTAGCCTTTCAAATGCATTACTTATAATGCGAGAGTCGTGTGCACTTCCTTCCCACCCAGCTAGAACATATGTAAACTTCAAATCAAACGTAATGCTAGCCAAAATATTTTGTGTAGTGCCATCCTTTCTACCACGAAACCTTCCAGCTAACTCCTCATTTACTTTTGCACGTATAAGACTTCCATCTAATGCTCCTATTCAATCCTATATGTGACCATGTTTACACTTAGTATTTTTAGAGATCTTCTACACAAATATATAAAATTTAAATTTAGGAATATAAATTTCAGTTGCACCTAAACTAAGCTTGAAGTAGGGATAAAACCTGTTGTTATCTCTAATTTCTGGAGGAGTTGAGCCATCTAGTTGTTTATCCACAAGCTTGAAAAACTTTAAGATTGCACTTAATACAATTTTAAATTATCGGTGAACAGTCTCAATAGACCTATGGAATCGTCCACCGATTACTCTAAATCTCACATTATGTCCAATCAGATGTAGGAACACCATTACTTGCTCCCTAATAGACATTTTCCTAGTCTTTCGAAGTAAATTGTTCTCCTCGAGGGTCTGACATAGCTTGAAAAATACTGAGGGCTTTATATGAATTTGATCTATACAGTGTTGCTCGCTTCTACATAAGATACTATTCACATATCTCTCCCGCGCAACTTCTTGGTTAACCTGGGGCTCCCTTTGTCTATTAGTCCGGTAAATTTTTATTTTTTTTGAAGTATTTCACCAACAGAGATGACTGAAGCAGCTGCACCTAATACTGATGCTTGAATAACCTTACTTACCATCTACATAAAAATTAGAGTTAGGTTCTTGTCAATACATTTTCGTACCTATCGAACCAAAAAAATTCCATCGAGAGTGAGAGAGAGAAAAAAGAAGAAGAATAATCATAATTAATGAGTTCAAGGGAGCGAAAGAGAGCAGCTCTATATGAAAAGTTTCAACAACTTGGTTCTATTACAAACTTCAGCGGCTCTCTTTCTCCCTTGAACTCATATTATTAATTGTCAACTAAAAAATTCCTTCCAGATTAGCATAACAAGAAAAGGACATGGAATGTGTTGGTCAATGAGATTCTTCATGCAAAGTTCAATTAATAATATGTGCTTGAAAGAGGAACAAAAACAAAATAAATTTGATACACAATGGCCATATATCCCCCTGATATGTGCTTAAAACAGGAACAAAAAAGGGAAAGAAAACCACAAAAACCACAAAAACAGGAACAAAAACGAAATAAATTTGAACATCAAAATCACAAAACTATAAAATTGAATAAATCTCATCCCCCTTAATAGATCTACAAAACCACAAAAACAGGAACAAAAACGGAATAAATTTGATACACAATGGGAATAAGTAAACCCTAATGAACATCAAAATCATAAACATCTCAAATCTGGTAGAAATCAAAAAAGGAAAGAAATTCTACAAAACCATAAAATTGGAAGCAAAAATTGGAACCCCAAATAAACCCAATCATCTGTAGAATTTTTGTTCAAGATCATGGTAGAATTTTTGCTTAAACCCTAATAGGTTTGGAGAAGAAACGGAGAAATCAAAGAAAGAAGAGAGAGGGCGGAAGAGATAGAACATACCTGGAGAGAGGGCGAAGTAGGAGAGTCACGATGGCGAAGCAGGACGGCATCTGTGTTTGAAAGAGAGTCTCTCGCTTTGGAAAATGACTTACGGAGGAAATGGTCCGTAAGTCATTTTACGGTGGAAAACAAGTTATTTTTCGTTGACCTGAAAATGATTTACGTTAACTATATTTTCTCAATGTTACCAAACACCGGAAAATATGAAAAATATTTTTCGAAAGTCATTTTCCGTAAAACAAACGGAGTCTTAGATTAGAGCAATAGGAAAAGAAAATAATATGTATTTCAAGAATTCAAGGCAGAAAACAAAAGAAGACAGATGTAAAAGGTTGTGGTTTGGATGTAAGAGGAGTGAGATTTACAAATATAGCGAAGAGTTAGACGAAGAGGAGCGAAAATTGATAGGCTAAAAAAAATTTGGATGTCCGTTTGAATTAATAGTTGTGGAAAATATCTTTGGTGGGTGGAATGTGATCATTAAAAATGAGAAGGGTAAACACAATCATTCATTGTCGGATTATCACCAGTGGCATAGATCCGAGACGACATTTACTGAAAATTGCAGCAAGGGGAAGCAGATCCTAAACGCGATAAAGAAAGAAAATCCTGAAAATTGCAGCAATTTGAGATAGGTATAGAAAATCAATGGTTTAGTGAAAAATAGTTTTTTGTTTAATTAATTGATAACATTATCTTAGTTTAATTTTAACGTAAATTTTATTTAATTTATCGCAGGTACAAAATGCTCAACAGAAGATACGGAGGATTAAAATGTGCAACATGACGAAAATGCAGTATTTTTTTAAGTTGCTGGAGGATTTAGGATACCAGACATGGTTTAGGCACATGGAAGGGACAAATATTTTGGGCGATGTTATGTTTGTTCACCCGAAGGCGCAAGAGCTGCTCACCTTATTTCCGTATGTTCTGTGTATGGATTGTACGTATCAGACAAACAAGTATAATATACCTATGTTGGAGATAATTGAGATTACACCGACAGGGAAAAAATTTCACATTGGATTCGCCTTCTTAAGGAATGAGAGGAAAAAAAGGTTCTATTGGGCACTTGCACAACTGCGGATGATGTTTCGTTTAGTTGCCTCACCTAATGTGATAGTTACTGACGAGAGTTGTCTATAATGAGTGCTATTGAATTTTATTTTTTAGAGTAAAAACATTTTTTATGCAGGCGACACATATCGAAGAACGTGGAAAAATATCTGGTACAACTGATGAAAAATAAAAAATATACCAAAACATTTAGTTCAAGGTGGCGCAGAATAGTATACGCCAATTTCGAGGAATATTAGCTTATGGTGGCTCAGATGGAAGAGGCTTGGCAATGGATCCCACCACAGGTTACCTACGTGAAGAGGGAATGGTTGGAGCCGTACAAAGATCGATTTGTCAATGCTTGGACCAAAAATTCCGTGCATTTTGGGACACAAACGACCAACAGATACTAGTTTTACATTTATCTTTAATTTAATGTTTTAAAAAATCCATTTTTACATTGATCTAATAAATGTTTATGTGATGTTTTACAGAGTGGAGAGTGCACATGCACTGTTAAAGAATTGGTTATCCACGTTGGCAAATATCTCCTGTTTGAAAAGGTTTGAAACTAATTGCATAAAAGAGGAAGGCTCTTTTCATCGCTTATTAGTTTGTATCACTTAATCTTGCAAATCCATGACTTGATCGAGCTCCAATTCAATGAGATCAAGAATACTTTGAAAGGGCAAAAAACTTTGATTTGACAGTAATAGATAGACTATTGTTTTATAACTTGAGAGGTAAAGTCTCACACGAAGCCATTCAACTGCTTATCGAGGAGGTTGACGTACGGGGTCAAAACATGAAAATTGGTACTGATGCTGAAAAATGTGGCTGTGCGTTCAGACTAACACATGGTCTACCTTGTGCGCATGAAATGAATTTGTTGGAGACATCTAATCAACCGATTGATCCCCACGATATTCACGTGTTTTGGAGGACTCTACATATGGAGGGAGAAATATTTGATGAACCGGTTGGGAGCTACTTTACTGTAGATGATTTGTTCAACAACCTTATGGTTGATATAAAAAAGAAGCCTGAACACAAAAGGCATCATTATGCCAGCCAATTCATGCATAAGTACATTCTCATGCGACGGGTACAAATAAACCACAACACGAGCGATACAAAGGCCGTCCGAGGGAAAACTCGATTAAGAGAGACTTCTCAGACTGGGAGCATACCGAGAGGACCTACTCTATTGGCCAAAGAGTGACCCAATGTCCATCTCGGGTCTAGGTCGAGGTCGTTCTTCATTGATGCATAGTAAGGGTAATTCATTTCCATTTGCACGTGAAATACCATCCTTCATTCATGACTTCATTGATGGTTATGTAAATGTGAAAGGAGATGAAAATTGTGGGTTCAGAGTCATTGCCCTATTTCAGTATGACGATCAGGAGCGTTGGCTTGATGTGAGACAAGAACTGCTCCATGAGATCAAGGAAAACTGGGAGTTTTATGTACTAGCTTTGGAAGATCATGTAGTAAAAAAGGGAAAACATAGCCTTGAATGGCATCACTCTCCGGCATATGCAGATCATTATTTAGATCTGATAGACTAGGGACTTATGGTTGCGACAATGTACCAAAAGATCGTCACATGTTGGTCACTTCAGTCTTGCACGACATACTTGTCACCACAGTCTCACCTCAAAGGAGGTGCACCGCCATCTGCACAGATAGACTTCGGTTGGGTTTTTGGAAATCACTTCATAACACTATATATGTCTGACTTCTCTCCCATGCCAAAGATTATAACCGGTTAGGAACTCATTTGCGATTCCAACATTGTACACTGGCAGCATTTTTGGAGGCAACGAAGAATTTTATTTGATCAACATTGGTTTAAAAAGACTTAATAAAAATGTTAATCATGTTAGCACTTTCCTATCTTGTGTAATGTTACAATGAAATTTAATACTTTTCTATCTTGTGTAATGTTACAATTTTACAATTTGAAATACCCAACACTTATAGAATTAAATTTGACATGTTAAAATTAATACATCAAAATAAAAACATCATACATAAAGCTTGAATCCAAAGAGTATTTGACAACATAAGAACATAATACATATATTCGTCCCAAAGTTAAAGTTGACAACATGTTCATCTATATAAATCTCTCACTTTAATACACAAGTCATCAAATGTCTCACAAAAAACAATCTCGTCTGTTCGCTCCCGCCTTTCGGGATTCTAGTAGCTGCAATTGGTTAGCTACCCACCGTAGTCACTGCAATTATATTTATGTCAAAATAGTATATAGTAAAATGATTGATAACAAATGAATTTAAAAATGACGATATTGTAATTAAAATGATTACTACTTACCGTAGATGCTTCGGGTATCTCTTCGGGATCAACTTCCCCAGCATCGTCACTCCTACCCAACGACGTCGCTCGAGGATGCGAATGCTACCTAAACCAAGCCAAGTAACCGTCTACCATCTCAGTTGGGTTACTGGCTACAGAAGACCCAATGACGCTCAAGTTGATCAGAACAAGTCGTCATTCCTGACATGTTCTCTTCATAAGATCGTGCTTGTATTTGTACCTATGAGCCTTCCAACCACTATACACCCCACTTGAGATGTATACCTGAGACGGAATGACTTGCGTATACCCAACTGTCACAGGCATCGATCAGGCATATACGGCTCGGTAATATCCTTGGAATGAATTATGCCCGAGAAAAGAGTAATTGGGACTTTTGCGCTCGAATTTTTGTCAAACGGGGTCCACGTAACCTAGCGTATAAAATAATTAAACACCATTAATATAAAAAGAAAGACACAACATAAAAAATAGATAATTCAATGACATGAATAAAAATAAAATACTTACCATATCATCAGATAAGCGACGAAGCATATGCCTATACTCTAACAGAGCTGTCTATGACGACCTAGGTGTCGCAGTCATGGCCCATCTCAATGAGCACAGCAAGTTCAGGGTCCATCCTTGTCTCCTGCTTGGTCTAAATACAGGAAAATACTTGTAGATCCAAGTCTTAAAAAAAATTGTCATTAACTGTGTAAAAAAATTAAAATGACATAATAAAAATTTAATAATTAATTATACGCACCTGCAGCAAAGTCAAACACCATGAGATTTAGGCAGTATCAGCCCGAGATACAATATCGAGTTGACAGTATAAATATGCTAAAGAAACTGCACCCCACGCATAACCTGGAACGTCTGCTAAACTTGCCAAAAATGGCAAATAGTAGACAATTAATCGGTGAGCCCCCTGGATGTGCATCCAACAACCTCCACTGATCATCATCAGCATTAAGTGCTCATCCTCGTCCTCGTCCCCATCCACGACCACGACCACGACCTCGAGCTCGACATCCCCGATGTCCTCGACCAATAGCAACATCCTCGTTGTCGTCGTCATCATCAACATCAACATCATCATCATCATCATCATCATCATCATCATCATCATCATCATCATTATCATCATCATCACCATCGTCATCGTCATCGTCATCGTCATCGTCATCGTCATCGTCATCGTCATCGTCATCGTCATCATGATCACGAACATAATCATGATCGTCACTCCTACCCATCTGACTAGCTTTAATACTTACGATGCAACTCTTGAAACTGCGCAGCAGTCATCGCACCCTTCTCCCGCCTAGGCCTTATGCTCGAATTAATAACTAACGGACCCGACTGAAACATATGTCTTATATGCTGTAATTCTCGTTCTGCCTCCAAATCATCGTTAGCCATTGGTGAAGGACCACCGATATGAAAATATCTCCGACCAATAAAAAAACAGGTGGAGTCCGCTCACGAGTAACGCTGACTGGAAGAACTATTGGTAGAGTCTTTTGACGAGTAACGCTGACCGGCATAGATGGAGTCTGCTGACAAGTAACGCTGACTGGTATAGGTGGAATCTGTTCACGAGTAGTGCTGACTACAAACTACTGAGGTATACTAGCCTGCTTATGCTTCTTACTCGCTCTTGCTCGGGCGGATGCAGCTACTACTCGATCCTTCAGCCTCTCACTATAAACTTTTTTTCCTGAACTTTTGTCTTGGTCACCACTTCCACTATCACCAACTTTTGACATCTAAAATTAACAATAAAAAGTTTACAATTAATCTAAGAATCAATTAATTAATTAATTTTAATCAAACAATACTAGATTAACATATAAATTATGTAAAAACTTAATTTAATTAGAGTAAAACACTTAATCTAACAAATTTGCTCTGAAAACTAGCTATAAATTAATTCAAAAAAAATTAATAATTAATTCTAAATGGCAATAATAATTGTATGTGAAAAAAATAATAATAATAAAAATAGACCGGTCCGGCATTTTGAAAAATAATCGGTCCAGTTCTACCTGCCCCCCCTCCCACCCAGTTCAAATTCATTTTTTTTCAAAATTTTCCAATTTAATTAATTAAAACAACTACAATTATAGAAAATTGCAAAGATTAAAAAGAAAATATACTTTTTTTGTCAAATTCCTTGATGAAAATGGCCTCAATGGATGAAGAGGGGGGGGAAGAAAGAGAGAGCTATTAGAGGCCAGAGCAACCACAGTGATCACTCTCTATAACACACTCTAAACAAATCGTTTTCTATTTCAGTTTTACTTTTTCAACTCTCTAAAAAAGAACCTACTCCAACAAGCACTCTCTAAACAATCACTCTAAAAATTAAATTTCTTTCATCTCAACTAACAAACCTAACTATCATTCTATTTTTCCTTTTTTTTTATTTCTATTTTTCCACCACAATCAGAATAAAATATTTTATATCTTAAATTTATATTCTATGAAAAAATATGTTGCATTTTTTTAATAATTTCAATTACTTTTATCTAAAAATATATGTCAATCTAAGGGACATTTTATGTTTAAAGAAATTAATTATTATTTTTTGTCCTCTCATATATTAACAGCACGAGACAAATGATTTTTTTGGTTGAAAACAATTTACAGTTAATTCACAAATTTTATATATTAAAATAAATATCTTTTTATTTTGATTGATTGATTGATAAAATTTAAGATGATGATGTAACAAAAAAAAAATGTATATCAGTTGTTTGCAACAACATGAGAACTTAGAAAAAAAAAAGAGGTGATATTACTAATTTTTAAAGCTTATGTTTTTTTTTTTTGAAGTATCGAAAATGAAAAATAGCCCAATGCAAAAGACACTATTTTCTTTAAATCACTTCCCATATAATGAGAGAGTGATTTATCAAATTTTGGAGATAGAGAGTAGTAAATGGTCACCATTGTGAGCATGAGTGAGCTTAAAAACTCTAAAATCAATTTTAGAGAATTAGAGCAACCACAATGGCCGCCCTTCATCCACTCTCTATAATTAATTTTAGAGATTTTTACCCTCCCTTGATCCTACAGTGGTTCCTCTAGTCCAAATTCTATCTCTAAAACCAATTAAATCACCCTCTAAATATAGAGTGAGTTTTAACATGAATAGTGACTCAAATCCTCTACATTTTCTTCACTTTATTTGAGCACAATATACTTTTGTTTAATAGTTTGGAATGAAAATTATTAAAATATACTCTCTCCGTCCCTAAATTATTGTTTTTTTGTCCGTTCCTAAATAATTATTTTGTTTAAAACTTTCTTTTTTAGGAGATTATTTTTACCATTTTACCCTTACTTTTCTCTCTACTTTAATTATGCACCATTACACATAGACATTAAAATTTTTTGTTAATCTATGTACCGAGTCAAACAAGACAATAATTTAGGGACGGAGAGAGTACAATATATTTTTCATAGTATATAAAATCTAAAATATTTTACTTTAATTGTGGTGGAAAATATAAATAAAAGAGAAAAAATATAATGATTTATTAGTTGAGATGAGAGATATTTAATTTTTAGAGGGTTATATAAAGAGTGCTTGTTGGAGGATTATATAGAGAGTGCTTATTGGAGTAAATTTATTTTTAAAATATTAAAAAAGTGAATCTAAAAAGTGCTTAAAATGTAATATTGGGAGTATCACTGTAGATGCTCTTAAGCATTAAGCAAGATTCCCACTTTGGTTGCTCATAGAGAAGGGAGGGAAGAAAGAGGAGAGAGCCGGGAGAGAGGGCTGTTAGAGAGAGGAACAGATTAGGTTAGTTTTTATTTTTATTTTTTTAAATAGACTGAAGCCATAATTGTTATGTAAGTGTAAGTGGGTGCAACACTTGCATGTTTGGGTGCAATTTATACCCATTTTTTCTCCTCCTTTAGAGCATCAGCAGTGGGGATTTTTCTCTTCACTTTTTCTCAACCCAAAAAATTTGGTAGAGATTTTTTATTATAGTGAGATTTTGAGAAGAGGTTTGTGCATGGGAGAAGCTCCCTCTGCCAAGAGCCAATTTTTCTCTTGGTGTGGGACCCAAAACTTGGAAGAAAAGTGTCCCTCCCCCCATCTGCTGATATGCTGTGCGCCTCCATCCCGTGAAAAATATATCCTTTTTTTTCCCCTCTTTCCCATGAAAAATATGCCTTTTTTTTTTCCAGCTGTTGCTTGCAACGGTTAATTTTAATTTTTTTTCAACTATAAATACATCTTTAATTTTTTATTTTATTTCATTCTTCTTCTCTTCCAAACTACAAAATATATATATATATATATATGATAATAATCCTAATTTTCAAAAAATTTCTTTACTTCTCAAAATATTTTAAAATAATGTAAATTTTCGAAATTTTCACACTTGTCCCAATAAATAAAAATGTAAATAAGAAAAATATATTTACTACAATTATATATAAAATAATTATTATGAATATAATATATAAAATACATATATATGTGTAAAAAATAAAGTTGTATAGATAAAGTAGAATTCATAAAAAAAATATTAAAGGTTTTTGATAGTGGATAGAGGTTTGAAATTTTAATTTATTTAGGTTGAGAGGAGGTGACACGTGGGAGAAAAAAAAAAAAAGAATTTCAAGAAAAGAGCTACATGGTTGTGGATGCTCTTAGTAGGAGACAAGGTGTATAACTTGCTGCCTTACTGGACAGACAGCGAAAACACGACCGTATCAGTTCGCACCCGTTTCAAAACCCTAACGCATTTTTTCACAATTCTTCCCAAATTGACACATTCGTATGGTGAATTGAATCAATTGGATAGTGATATGACATCGAAAAACGGAGAATACTCCGGCAGCGACTCCGATAATGGCGTGGACGAGGACATGGAAGCCCTTAGAAGAGCTTGCATTCTCACCGGAACTAATCCCGACGACCTCGGTCCATCCACCGCCACTCCCTCAATCGCCCTCCCCGGCGAGAACGATGACGAAGACGAATCAGAGTCAGAGTCAGAGGAGGATGACCTCGTCCGCAGCTTGCGAAGACGGTTCTCGATTTCTAACGATGCTGAGGACGAGGAACCTCTCACGTTGAAGCCCCTGTGTGCGATTCCTCCAGGTGCATCGGACGACGACATTGACTGTGAGGACGATTTCCAACTTCTCCGCTCAATTGAACGGCGCTTCTCTCAGTATAACGGTATAATTTTGATTTTGTTTTTTCTTGATTTCCGACTGTTTTCTGTTAAATTGTTTCAAGATTGAATGGTTTTTCTCATTTGAAGGTGGTGCATGTACATGTTCCTCTTTGACAATTCCCTTATTCAGTATTTGTGCCTATAATTGTTTCTTTGATTGCTTGACATGCTATTGCAGGTAATAGTAATACTTTATAAATTGGTTAGCCTGTGTATTTCCTTTCTTAGTTTGCAAATTTTGGGGAGGTTCTGTTATATTTCTGGGCTGTCAACAGTGGGGGATTTAGAAAACTTCTGTAGTAGGGGTACAAATTTAACAACCACTTTAACCCCAAATTAAATGCCCTTAATTTCGGATTAAATAAATAGAGATTTTCTACCAAGGGTAGAACACACAAAACTGCATGGCACAAATTCAGGAAATTAAACAATGTTGTCAAAAATTAAACACTAAATTCAAAGTTATACCCAGTATATTATTTCAAAATTGAAAAATAATGCTTCTTTTTCGTGAATTTAAACAAAACCCACAATTATTAAGCTTGAAAGCAAGACTCCAGAAAATTATTATGATTTCTTTCATATCAGAATGAGAGAGAGAGAGAGAGAGAGAGAGAGAGAGAGATACCTGCGGCTGCGATTGGCGAACCTGAACTGCCGAAGGAAGTGGAACCCTTTTGCTGTGACCTGTGTGCTGGCTGCCGGCTAGAAATGGCGTGTGGTGGCAATGCACACAGATCCACTGCTGCATCTGCCTTGAGATGACAGAGAATCGCGATTTAGGTTTTTGGGATAGGGAAAGGATGGCCCTGTTGTGTGCGGCTGTGCGCTGCCTAAACCAGGAAGAAAGAGAATTCAATTGTATTTTTTGGGTGGGATCTTAACATAAAATGACGTCGTTTTGTAAGTAATTTTTTTTCCCTCAAGTGGGGTCCTGTGACCCCATTGTGGTGTGTGTGGATCCGCCTCTGGCTGTCAACCAAAGTTATAACTGATACTCCCTCCTTCCCGTGCCCCCCTTCCCACACAAAAAAAAAGAGTCCCATTTGATAGTCAAATTTTTTGATATTGTACTATTACTCGTCTATAATTTCCTTTAAATTGTACCAAGTTGTAGATTTTTTGGGATGACAAATGAAAGGAAAAAACTGAGAAAAGATGGTGATTTGTAGCTAAATCTTTAGATGGGCCTATTTATATTGGGATAGACAAAAAAAGGGTAGTAGGACCTTTTTATTGGGACGGAGGGAGTAGTATGATACATGTGACTTGGGAATGGTTGCCTGCAAGTTTTTCAGTTATCACTCTTTTGTTTCCTTTCACTTAATCACATTTAAAGGCTAGCTAACTATGTAATTATTACCTGACTCATTAGAAGCTCTCTATAATCCTTTGAATCTGGTTCAAGATCAACAGCTAATGCAATCATTGTTTTCTTACTTTTTTTTTGGAAACTGTAGCAGACAGTGTGAACGACAGCACAGTGTGTTCTTCACAGAAACATGAGCAGGTTGGTGCTACTAACATAGATTCGGAAAAGGAATCTTCCAATAATTTGTTTGTTGAGGGAACTAATAATGGAGAAGGATTTCCAGATTGTGTAGATACGACTGCCAACAGCCAGAATTTGGATCCTACTGGTAACATTGGTCTTGAGAAACCCACCTCGGTTTCCTTTGAATGGCACGAGTCTGGAGGTGAAATTGGTACTTTTTCACCAGATAGAAATTCTAGCTTTCCAAAATACGCACTGGCATTTGTAGATGCTATCAAGAAGAACAGGTCCTGTCAGAAATTTATTCGGAAAAAAATGATGCAGATTGAAACCAGGATAGAAGAAAACAAAAAATTGAGAGGGCGTGTTAAAATCCTCAAAGACTTTCAAGTGGCTTGCAGAAAAAGAACTGGACGAGCATTGTCTAGGAAAAAGGATGCACGTGTCCAGTTAATTTCTGTGCCCAAGTTGAGAGCAAATGCAAAGGTCAGTCTGTAAACCATCAGTTGTATCATGCTATAGATTTTCCTTTAGTTTGTAATTTTTGTTTATTTATTTATTTATTTTTATTTGAGACCAATTTTAGGCGTCTGTTAGCAGGTCAGGTTTTGTTTATACATTTTTTTTTTCTTTTTTGAAAGAGAATCAATAGTGGTTCCCCACATACCCTCTGGTTTTGTTTATACATTTACTTCTGTTTCGTCTATCAAATTAGGAGGGAAGATGGGGAGGTTCAGGATATTGTAATTTACCCTCAATTGACAGGATTTTTGCATCACCCTTTCTAGTCTTTACCACACTACTATCTTAAACTCTCATATGCTCAAATTCAATTTATGGATGTATAGTTTTCATGAAAAACCAATATGGAAACATAATTTTGCCATCAGATTTAGTAGTTGTCTTACCTAACTTCAGGGTAGCTTATATTAGCTGCTTGAGCACACTGCTAGCTTTGAAAGTGGGCGGTAGATTTCTAGGTGTTCAAGCATCCATTCTGATGCTAGGCTAACCTTTTACTTTGATGTGTGATGCTATCACTTTGACATTCTATTGCACTTTTGGCTCTGACAGGTTGACGAGAGAAAGGTTTCTGCTTTCTACTATGGCCCTGCTGAGAATTCTCAGGTTGCTAAGTATAGGATGGCATTAGAGAAATTTCCACTCATATTGAGTCGGGCGAAGTGGTCAAAAGAAGAGAAGGAAAACCTTGCAAAGGGAATAAAACAGCAATTCCAAGAAATGTTACTCCAAAAATCCGTCGACATCTTCAGGTACATTCCATTGATTCGATTGTGATAAATAAATAAATAAGAAGAACTAAACAAACTTTTGGTTTCTTCCATCTCCTCTTAGCTACTCCCTCCGTTCCATCCAAAGAGTCCACGTTTGAAAAAGTCTAATAATTAGAGATATATAAGTAGTATTGGAGTTGGTCATAGACTTATAATTACAAAAACGTTTGAGCATAGTTAAGATGTTCAAAGTATATGTTGTGGGTAAAGTTAAAAGATTTATTGTAGGCATAATTTTTTTAAAGATCAATTTAAGTGGAACATCCCAAAACTCAAATTAGAATAGTGGACTTTTTGCCCGGAACGGAGGGAGTAATTGCTAACTCAAAAGGAAGTTATCCCCACTGTTATTTCTTAGCGATCTTGCTATTAGTTTTCTTTCTTAGACGCATTATCATTACTGATTCGTACTTAACATGTGTATACTTTGCAGTGAAGCAGGTGGAGATACAAATGATTTTGATAGCATGATTGTGTCAATCAGGGATCATGATATGACATCTGAGGATATCAAGTTGTTCCTTCCCAAGGTTAATTGGGAGCAATTGGCTTCTATGTACATCATGGGCCGATCTGGTGCTGAATGCGAATCAAGGTATGCAGTTTCTCCTACGAATGAGAAACAAGAAAAACAGAACTTAAACTAAGTTAACTTAATGTATCATGTGTTTTGCATTTCGTATCTCTTTTAATCACGTTAGTGCATGATGAAAAGATTTTAATGTGCGAAACACCAATAATCAGTATGACAAATACTTGGAGGATATATGCTCGGTAAAACAGATCATATCTTCTATTAAAAACGAAGGTAAAACAGAAAATATAAATGCACTTATGACCATGCATGTGTCATATTATTGTTCATGTGCTTCACAGAATCGTCAAAGTGAAATCTTTGCAGCAATGAATTTAGAAGCTATTATATTTTGATGACTGTACTTCATGAGTGTGAGTTAATCAGGCAGTGATTGGGTAGCATACAGAAAGAGGATCACTTAGTGTGCAGCTGTTAGGAAGACAACAAAAGCTGCGAGACCCCTTGTTTGCTGCTTTAGTGTTTACGCTATCCTAAGTTCCTAACGTCGCTTAGCATGCTCATAGAATCTGTTCTCCAATAAGACCATACTGAAATATACTCGAAGACACTAGTACCTGAATTCATATTATACTGGACCTACTTGATCCATATCCTGAGATCTTTTATGACTTGCCAATGGAATTCAAACGTTCAACTGTAACACAGTTATTTAATGATTTTTGATTGCTAATGTAAACAACCAAACAAACTAGTGTGTCTTGAACATGGTGTCTCATATCATTTAGACCCTCCATCTCATAAAACTGATAAAAGGAGTTCTCATTTTTAGTTTTTCCTGAAAAGAGTCGCATTTTCAAAGTTAAGTGGAAGTTTCCATTATATTTCCAAACTTTCTTTCTTTTCAAAAATATGATGTTGCTATTAAATGTCGTAAAAAGAAAAGAAGGGGGGATCATAGGTATGAAAGGCGCTCGCCGAGGCAGGAGGCGAGGCATTGACGCCTCAGTTTTGGTCAGGCGAGGCGTTTTATGGAAGGCGAGGTCGAGGCGTTATCTGGGAGGCGTGCGAAAGCAACACCTTTGTGACATGCCCTAAAAGCCTTGTATTTTTACCAGATCTGGAAATTTCCCTCTTTAGATCTGAATATATTTTTCTAGATCTAGACCAATCAGCTTAATATTTGACCAATCCAAGGCCATTATGGTCATCGCCTTGAGGAGACGATCAGATCCGTGTCATTTCCACCACCAGAACTTGCCAGAAAAGCTGCCGGCGTCGGAGAACTTGCCGGACTTGCACAAACAAGGTCGCCGGCTCTTGCTCAAGTGAGATCCGAGATTGGTTGGCTGGTTCGAAGAGTATCGAGATGGTTATTGAAGAAACCTATCATTTTTTAAGGAAAAAATTGTAGTTTTTGGTATAAATACAAAACTTTAAAAGTTTTATTATTATTATTATTTCATTATTTGTGAGCTTAGTCTTACTGGAGTTAAGTTATTTTTAACTAGTTTATGAAATATTTTATAATATATAATATTTTAAAATTATTTTTCCTAATTTATCGTTTTACTCGCCTTTTGGCCGCCCGCCTCTCGCCTCGCCTTTCGCCTTACAAAGTACCTCTCGCCCGCCTCTTGCCTGCCGCCTTTAATAACTATGGGGGGGATGTAGTTTTAGTATAATTTTAAAGATACATATTAAAGTGAAAAACTAGTATTTAGATGTTTGACTTTCAAAGTATGAATCTTTTTTTGAGACTGAGGGAATATATTTCTTAGCATGATCATTCAAGCTTGGTTCCACCTCTAGTTTAATGGATAAAGAAGGCAGTGTTAGTGTTAAAATACTCTGTGAGGTAGATTCTGTACTGGCACTGACATTTTGACTGGAATAGTTCAGCACAGGGTTAAATCAACTCATCCCTAGCGTGTGTTCATTTAGACCCACCAAAATATGCTTGGATTAAATACGATTGCTTGTTAATGTTACAATTGATAATAAGTTATGATTCATACTATTTTAGCTGATATATGTTTGAAACCTGCAGGTGGTTGAACTGTGAAGACCCTTTAATTAATCACCATCCGTGGACTAAACTGGAAGATAAGAATCTTTTGCATATTGTCCAGCAGAGGGGTATCAGTAACTGGATTGACATTGCGGTAGCACTCGGAACAAATAGGACTCCTTTTCAGTGCTTGGCGCGTTATCAAAGAAGTCTCAATGCTTCAATATTGAAACGGGGATGGAGTGAGGATGAGGATGATAAACTTCGTGCTGCTGTAGCAGCTTGTGGCGAGAGTAATTGGCAAGTTGTTGCTTCTACAATGGAAGGAAGGACAGGTACCCAATGCTCTAATAGGTCAGTTGTCAATGGAACTATTTTTCTTTCAATATTTTTTTATTTAGTTCGACTTCATGCATCAACAGGTATAAAAATGTGTGAAGTTCGTGTAGAATATGTTCCTTTATCATTTCCTGACCATGGTACGAAATATCGTACTACAATATTTTAGTTTCCACTGGTACCTGCATGATAATTACATGAGCTATCGCGTTATATAAGTATTGCGATTGTGCCACTTATCGCATATGCCGCTAATTATCACGATAGAAGCACTGACTTTGTGGATATAATGATTGGTTAGTTCGAAATAGTTTTCCTGCTAGCCTTGAACCTCAGTCGTTATGCCAGCAAGTCAAACCTTCAAAACGAACTTCATCAAATTATTATTTTCAGGGAAAATTACATGAAACCTCCCTGTCGTTACTTGGGTTTCCAGATCACCAACCATTTTAACCGGTTATAAATCCTCTTAATCTACACCTATTTGGCACTATGTATCATTCTGCCAAGCAGCTGTCAGAAAATGTAATGAAAATTTAATCATGTGGCTTGCACATGATTGTCATTAAATATTTAATGTCTAAATTGTCCTCTAGTAGTTTTGAGTTCATTAGTTTAATAATTTCTTAATTCCTAGCATTAAACTTTATCTCTGCCCTGTAACTCAACCCAAATCCCAGACCTGAGTCCCTACCCCCTCACCTTCTTTCCTGCAACCGAGATGAATTCAGTATTCCACCGCCAGCATTGGTATCAAATACCACCATTTTAGATCATGCCTCATCAACTCCACGAATTGGATGCGACAGGTCTGTAAACTTTGTGCTAGAGGCAGATTGGGGATCTGGATGGTATATTTGAGCAATAGACAAGGACATAAAGTTGAAATTTTACCATTTTCAATATGAAGTGAATTAAACGAGTATAGTGAGACACCAAAACAGGACATGGTGGAAAACTTCTAGGGTGGAGGGATGGACGAGGCCATCGGTATAATTTGCACCATCTCCCTTTCAGCGGCCCCTGAGCGCCAAAAAATTGAAAGAACAGGAAAAAAAACACTGCACCATCTTCTCCTCTCTCTAACCAGGTAGGTTGCTATAGCATATATCAAGATTAGGCGTGAGCGGTTTGAATCCGGTGAAAAGATTGAGCAGAGAATTTTGTCTATGCAGCAGCACTCTTTTGGGTGGTTCAGTCTCTTAAAGTCTCTGTTGACAGCATCCACCATGTTTTTGGGTCAGATAAGATCTGGGGTATTTGTTACCGGGTAAAATAGTTTAAGTGGGTGATGCAAAAACTCATGAAACAGCTGCTATAATCTCTTATTGCTCTGTTAATTTTGGGCCAATCTGCATTAAATTTTAATAGCGACTTTGCTGTACCTATTAGAGGTCAGTCGGCTGACTTGCGCGTTTGATTTATTTGAATGCTGCAGATGGACGAAGTCTTTGAACCCAATTAGGCAAAGGGTTGGAAGATGGTCTCCAGATGAAGACAAGCGCCTCAAAATAGCTCTTATGCTTTTTGGGGGCAAAAACTGGTATAAGATAGCTCAATTTATTCCTGGACGGACTCAAGTTCAGTGCAGAGAAAGGTATGGATTGAATTTTATTCATGCATACTTGGTCTGAGTAGTTAATTTGACTTATTTATACCTTTATTTTGTTGACAGGTGGGTCAATTGCTTGGACCCTTCTCTGAACATGAGTAAATGGACTGAAGAAGAAGACTCAAGGCTAAGAGCAGCTATTTTGGAACATGGATATAGCTGGTCCAAGGTTGCTGCATGTGTTGCCCCACGTACTGATAGTCAGTGCCGGAGGTACGAGGTTTTGTAATTAGATGTAGGCATTATGTTTTCCCCTCCTTATCCTTAGTGTGTTTGACCTGAAATGTTGTCATATCTGTGTGGGTTTATGTGTGAGTAGGAGATGGGCGGTGCTGCTTCCTCATGAAGTGTCTTTGTGCAAAGCTGCTAGAAAGATTCAAAAGGAAGCTCTGATTTCCAACTTTGTAGATCGAGAATCAGAACGCCCAGCCCTTGGACCCAATGATTTTATTCCTCTGACAATAGAGTCAATTCCTGAATCCAAAAATTCAAATCGCCCTCGAAGGCGAAATAGGAAACCGAGGTAAGCTGTCAAGTGTTATGTCTGACAACTTTGTTGAATTTCATCAACTATATTGAATCATTGATTATGTTTCATTTGTTTCGTCTGAGAATTTTGTTCAATTTTGTCAACTATACTGATTATGTTTTGTTCGTTGTGAGCAGACCAGTGCCAGAGCATAACGAGAATGAGTCTGCATCAGGGTATGTTTCTATTCTAGTAATGCCACTTTAATATGCTCTAGTTTGTATCTTTTAGGTCAAGTTTTTGCTGAAGAACATAGCCTATATCTTGTTTGTGGAATTACTTATAGTCCTTTGTGGAATTGCAGATGTGTTCCAAGTCGCAGATCCAGGAGGCTCAAGGAGAAATCTCGTAACCCTTCCGGCAAAGTTTTGAGGTTAACAGATGGTGATGAGGTTGGTGATGGTGATGTTTCAAAGAAAAAAAGAAAGCGATGGGAGACACGTTCGACGAATGAGAAGAAGCATGCCGCCCCACCCCAGGCTCTTTCATTATCTTGTCCAGATACGTATGTCTTGCCAATAACTAATGGTGAAGAGATAAGAGCAGTTCGCGGGGATAAATCTAAGAAGAAAAAGTCGAAGAAGAAGATGGAACGTAGTGAACAAAAGAGAAAATTAGGGTATGATTCATGACTATAACCTATAACTTTTTGCTGTTTGACTTTTTTGCTTGAAGTTCAATATTTCTTGTGCTATCCAAAGTCTACTTGCATAATCTGTTGTTGCTACTGATATCACAGTCCATTTTGAGGATTCTGAATGTTAAGTTGCCAGCCTAAATAAGCCCAGGGAAAAACTAAAGTTGAATTGAACTTGTTGGGTCATCACTGATATCACAGTCCATTTTGAGGATTCTGAATGTTAAGTTGGCAGCCTAAATAAGCCTAGGGAAAAAAACTATATTTGAATTGAACTTGGGTCATCATGTCTACTTTCTGCAATCGAGGAGAAAAAAACATTCATTGTCAATGGATGATTAACTTGATTTCTATTTTATCTTTTTGACAGCATCAGGGGAGAGCGTGAGGAAGCAGACACTCTTTCTGAAGTTAATGATATTCCATATCGAAACAGAGAAAAACCATGCCTGAAGGAAAATGAAAGTTCTTATCCAACATGCATTGAGGTTGCTGAGTTTGGAGCTGAGGAAGCCCAAGCAATCTATGAGTTCAATGAGATTGAGGCATCTGATGTAGATGATGACTTGTTTATGAACAAAATAAGGGAGATAAAGAGGCGTAAGAAGAATACTGCTGCTGGCCCAACCCAAGATCATTTGTCAACATTTCCTGACATCCCCAGTCCCGGTGAGAGTCTTCTATCACGCTGTACAATATTGGAAACAGGTGTGGCAACTAGTGAGGATGTCAGTGTGGCAGCTGGTGATAGCGCTCCTTTATGTGAGGAGAGGCCTCTGAGATGTTCAACACCAGATATTATAGATTGTTGGAATTCGAGATCATCAAGTGGCCCTAGTCCAAGTAGACGTGAGAAGTCAAAGACTAAAGGTAGAGCTTGCTCTAAGAAGAAAACGACAACAGAAGATGAGAATGACATTACTCTTGCTTCCTTTCTTCAGAAAAATGGGAAATACCAGAGACCTGCGTTACGTTTTTCTGAAGTTTCTACTCTTCAACCAAAGGTTGGTGCAAGTTCGGATGTAGTGGATTGCTCCCAAAATTTCCAGTTGCTTCCAAAGCGTCCAACATCTGTTATTCCAGAAGATCAGAGTTCAACTGCATTTGGTGATTGCAAACAACAGAGGATGACTAAACAGGTAAAGAAGAGAAAACAAAGTGGGTCTTGTGAGAAGTCTGAAACACCAGATGAGGATGACTTAACTCTTGCGAGCTTCATATTTAAGTTGAAGAAGAGAAGGTTTGAATGAAAAAAATGGCTAAATTATTTGCTATCCTTGTATTAGATAGAGGTTGCACTCTGATGGAAAGTATCTATCAAATGGCAGTCCTATTGTTCGTCGGAGAACCTATAAGAAGATATTAGGCAACAATTTTTTGGCGCAAGCTGGTGAATATTATTTAGTTAATGTGCAATGATTCCGAATTCTGATTATCTGCACCTGCTGTAGCTGCTATTCTCCTAGAATGATTCCTGGAATGTTAGTATTGTTGTTGTCAAATACGGGATGGTTGAAATTTGGCTATTTTCTCTTTGGCGATCTTGACTACTTACTTTCTTATCTTCTCTGTTGAACCGTTTTCATTGTAAACTCATTTGAGAACACAAATAAATGGTTTAGTTTGATTTGAATTTTAATTAGTCGGAGATGGCTATAACAAGATTCCACCCTTTTCACTAACAGTGATGGCGAGACCGAGTGTTGTTAATCTTTTATGTCCAGTATTCATATTGATTGAAAGTTGAAACACACATTATCGGCTTACCCTGAGGTCAGTTTTGCGGTTTAATCTGTGTTAGAAAACTGGCTCTCTCATTAGCGAAGCCGAGCCTTGCTATTCTGCCGCTATCATTCATGGTTGGGAGATGACGACTTGCCTCCATGGGGACTCCATGTTCTGAAGGAATATAAGCATATCGCATTATCTCTTAAACTATAATTTGCAACCCAACCATCAGCCAGAGGATTCAAATTCCAACCTCTTGTCGTTCTGAAGGTGAGGGCATTGGATTTGTTAGACCGGACTTTCATTCAATATTGGATGAGTGCCAGGGATGCCTCCGTTTTGTGATTTGTGAATGACAACTTGCTGCTCAAGAACCAGAAGAGTTTACGAGTTGGGAAAAAGAGATTACAAGAATTTTGTAGGAAATCAACTTCCTACAATGTTGATATTCTCTGGATTGAGGATCAAGACAACAATCAACAATTATAGCGTTGACTCCCTGCAATTGATGAATGTCGATTCACTGATATGCCTAGTCTTTTACTAGAACATTATTGTTGACTCCCTGCAATTGATGAATGTCGATTCACTGATATGCCTAGTCTTTTACTAGAACATTATTGTACGATTGAACTCACTTCAACGCTGGATGAGTGCAAAAGTGAGGCTCATCATATTCCTCTTAAGGCCAGGAGAGGAGAGTTTACGAGTTGGAGCCTGTGGGCAGGGAGAGAGAACTTCCTACTCGCAATGCAGGCCCCGACATCCATCCTTCTGTTTTTGCTCTTCCTCAATCGTTCTAATTTTAAAAAGGGTTAATGACAACACAAGTCCCTCGACTATGGTCAATTCCACCAGTAGTTCCTAAACAATTTTTTTTAAAATTTTAGTCCCTTGACTATGAAAATTAGACACGGTTGGTCTTTTGTTGGATGCCGTTAGTATTTTTCCATTAAATTGCCCATGTGCCTCTCACATGCGTTTGACCAAGGGCAAAAAGGAAATTTCACCTACATCTTCTTCATCAAATCTTCAAACACTAATCCCCAAAACTCACACATACACACACACACACCAAAACCCAGACCCAAAAATGAGTGATTTCACTTATCTCTTCCCCACCAAAACACAGTTATCATCAATGGGCAAATCACCCTCCTTACTCTGCTTAACACCACCATTAGATCTAACACCCCCACCTCCACCTAACTCCCAATCCCAAAAAAACACACACAACATACCAAAACCCAGACCCAAAAATTACTCATCCCTTGAATCAATCTCAAGATCCGCCGGTGGTGACGGCCAACCGAGGTCAGCCCAGATCTCGATCTAGATCTAGCCGTAGTCCCTCGTATATGAAGAACCGTGGCGTACCAAATTCTATCTCCGCTCCCACCATATTCGTACTCAGATTCGTCGTCGCCATTCAAACCACCACCGCCACTTCGTCGTCGTTGGCAATTGGGGAATTGAAGAAGGATATAAAAGATATTAGCTAATCAGTCATCGTCGTCATCTTGTCCAGCGACGTGGAATTTGAAAAAGCCACAGCAGCAGCTGCAAAGGAGGCCGAGGTTCGTGCCGGAGTTGGACAGCGTGGCTGCTGATGTTGGTGGTGTTGCTGGAAAAACCCTAAATTAGAACTTAAAAAGAGGGCAAAATTCAAGATTTTGGCGTGGTTGTTGATGTTGGTGGTGTTCCTGCACCTTATCCGATGATCTAATTAGAGCCTAGGGTTTGGAATTGGAACCCTCTTTCGTAAATTCAGTTAAGATCTTTCAATTTGTTACGGATCAATTGTTAAAATATTAAGAATTGTTGCTTGAAGTGAATGAATTATGAAAAACTGTTGCAACTATTGAAATGAGTATTTTCTGTGAAAATCATCAATCTGTCTCAATCTTATCCATATCATTTTGATTAAAGAGCCATGGTTGAATCTGGTTTTGTGTGTGTGTATGTGTGTATGAATCTGGGATTGGTGTTTAAAGAATTGGTGAAGAAGATGTAGGTAAAATTTCATTTTTGCCCTTGGTCAAATGCATGTGAGATGCACATGGGCAATTTAACGAAAAAATATTAACGGCATCTAACAAAAGGACCAACCGTATCTAATTTTCATAGTCAAGGGACTAAAATTTAAAAAAAATTATTAAGGAATTATTGGTAAAATCGATCATAGTTAAGAGACTTGTAGTGTCATTAACCCTTTTAAAAATAACTTCTGCATCGCTTAAGAGCTAATTTTATTAACTTCTTCTCTATCAACATTTCCAATTTGCTTTCCTTGTTTGTAGCGATCAGTCTATTTTATGCATGGTTATGTAGTGAAGAGTTGCGACTTCTATGAATACGCAATCCTCGGCATGATTTAAGTCATGTCAGATGCTAAAAGTTTAATCAACAGGAAATGCAAATACAGTTTATGTATTGCTCCTCCATAGTCACACACAGCACTTAAACTTTGTCGTCAGATGCTAAAAGTTCCCAACTCGTCTATCTGACTAGGTAAAGAGACGAGTTACCCTATATTAAGGAACACCGACCATACTTGAGTAGAGCTTGAACCAGGTTTAAAAGGCTACACCCAACATTGACAGAGATTTAGTCTAAGGTCCCACGAGATTGAACTCTAAACTTCAAACTTACTCTACTCACAGCTCAAACACCACCCTAGATGCCAATAAAGCTTGGGACACAATGAGAGCCGGGGATTTAGTTGAAATAGCAAGAGTTTCAAGTAGTCAAACAAGGTAATCTGGTTAACAAACTTACTCCATAAAACTTAACTAAAAAAAACCACTTATAAGGGAAGTACCAAGCTCAGAGTTTTTAATTGGTGCACTACAAACATGCCTATTGAAACTACAAAGAAAAATGATGGGATAGATCATAACATTGTTTAACTAACAGAATTGAATCATAAATAAGACATTTCTAAAACTCAAAGCTAATCAAGATGTGAAGACAAAGGAATAAGCAAATCATCTTTAATTATCAGACCAAAGTAACTACTAAAGAAAATCCAAAATTGAAACAGCTTAAAAACATCAAACAAGGACGCAATCAAAATATCCAACAATTCCATCTTAATTCTATTGTCTTAAAACAATTGTCACAAAAAGAACATTACGTAAATACTTCATCTAGATCTCTCCTCTCTAATAACGTCCAATGCCCCACACCCTGACTACTCCATCTGTATAACCACTGAAAAGTGTGCTTCCATCAGCACTCCAACTCAAGCTTGTGCAGTATATAACCTGCATAATATGAAGAATACAAAGTAAGAATACAGCAGAAACAGTACATATCAACTTCAGGATTGACCAGAATAATCACTTGAACAAACTTATAGCTTATAAAACATGCATTCAAAACTCAAAAGTGCACTAAATTACGAACTATAATCATGATCTAACATATCTCTACTTATGTGCGACCTGAACAGCTTCAGAACAAAAAAAAAAGAACGGATGCTATCAAATAAAATTGAAGGAATCAGGTTGCCACTCGAGAAAGCATCTAGTACAACATAAATATCTACTAGAAGAATAAGTACAATGCCTTGGCAAAATATCACCCTTTAAAACCCTTTTTTTAAAAATAATTAACAGTGCCGATAGATCTTAAAGTTGCCAAATCAAGAGGCCAACGTAGTATCAAAATCATGATTAACATCCAAGATTAAAATTTTCAATTATGAATTAATGCATGAGTTAAAGACCTCAACTATGTTAAATCAAGGTAAGACATGACAGAATTTAAGTAGCTAGACAGACAGGAATTGACTCTCAGATTAACTTGAAAAATGTGTATAGAAGGGCAATTCTCTCCAAGTGAAAGTCAATAATCAGATCTGCAAAAGTGGATGACTAAACTTAATTTGATAATTAACCCTAAACTTAGCTAGAAGTTGAACATAAGCATATGCACCAATATAAAAGTAATTACGCACAAATCAAAATTAAATTTTGAAAACAGAAATATGTACCACCACACTTGTTTGTATATGCATTGCAATAAGTAGGGATAAAAAGAAATGTAATACAAGCAATAAGTTCTAAATGTCACCAAATTGAAGTTATCGAGTACAAAGAAAAAACATGAACACAAAAGATACACAATCACACAATTCATGCACATCTATTTAAGGTTATCAAGATGAAACAAATCACAAAGTACACCATTTCACAATTTAAAGTCAAGTATTAAATGCTCATTGTTTCTCTTCTAAAGAAGCAAACAAGCCACAATTACATAATTTACAATCTGAAACTAACCCCATTACCTGTTAATTAATAAAACTTAACATTGGATAATTGCAACATAATCATTTCATATTAGCAAGCCATAAACTAGTATTAACCAGCCCAATATGCGATAGCAAAATCAAAAGCAAACGGCACAATGCAATGCTATCAGAACAGTAACAGAACAGAAGGCAAAGAAATGACATATATATAACACACAAGGGACACGAAATGGAGCGATAGATAAATAAACAGTAGACCTTAGTCTTTCCGGCATTGGTTTGTGTAGCTGTGCCTTCGGCAGCCATCTCGGACTCCTGCTTCAGATCAACCCTAAGATCCACCACAATACTCTTGCTTTCCAAATCCCAGATCTTGATACTAGCCTCAGTAGCAGCGCAGAGCCAGTACCTATTAGGACTGAAGCAAAGGGCATGAATAATCGAACCCGCATCCAAAGAGTAAAGCTTCTTTCCCTCAGCCAAATCCCACAGCAAAATCACACCATCTTTGCCACCGCTAGCGCACAACGAACCATCAGGCGAGACAGCCACGGTATTCACATACCCATTATGACCCGCCAAGGTTGACCTAAGCTTGCAGTTGCTCAAATTCCAGATCTTAACAGTCTTGTCCCACGAGGATGACACAATAGTCGGCGACAGCGTGTTGGGGCTGAAACGAACGCAGCTCACCCAGTCACCATGGGCGTCACCGTCCTGGATTGTGTACTTGCATTCACCGAGGGTGTTCCACAGCTTAATCGTACGGTCACGGGATGCCGAAACGATCTGACGGTTATCGATCGAAAAGGCGACGGAGAGAACGTCCTTGGTGTGGCCGACGAAACGACGAGCGGTAGTGCCGGCGGCAAGGTCCCAGAGACGGAGCTCACCGTCCCAGGAACCGGAAAGAGCAAACTGACCGTCGGATGAGAGGACAACGTCCTGAACGAAGTGGGAGTGGCCGGTCAAACGGCGGCGGGGAACGCCGTAGGTCTTGTCTTCCTTGGTAAGTGACCAAAGGATGATGGATTTGTCACGGGAGGAGGTGACGATCATGTCAGAATTGTCGATTGGGGTAGCGATTGCGGTGACCCAGTCGGTGTGAGCCCTCATTGTTCCTCTCAAAACAAGAGATTCCGCCATTTTTCAGTCTCTCGAGGTTGAGAATTCCTCACTCTCTGTTTTTTTGCTAATGGAGGAGAGGGGAAGAGGCTGTGAGCAAAGTGAAGGCAAACCCTAAGGGCTAAAGTATGGTTTTTATAGTATGGGATTTAGGGTTTTGGGAGTTAGTGGGTTATTTGTGTGTGTGGGTTGGGTCCTCTTTTTGTTAAACAAGTTGGCCCGACTACGAACGAGGGGTGTAATTGCAACATTTCTTTAGGTGAAGGGTGACTACAATACACCCTTAAATTTTAAAAGAGCGAGTCATGTTTGATTCGGCTTGTAATATGTCCCTTGAATCCGAAAAGACTTGTTGTTGGGTATTTAGTGAGGACACATTTTCTCATAAAAATTTGTGTTTTTGATAGAAAATCCCTATTCACGTCTTATGACTATTTTGGTATAGTAAAAACTCAGAGCAGCTTGGTTTTAATCTAAGAATTCAAACTTACTTAAAACTATAAAGGGAGCAATTCAAGTCGATCTCTTTTAGACAATTTTTAACCACTTTAGTGTATTATAATTATTTCAAATCGAAAAATGATAGTTTTGTTGCGAAATGTCGTATATGCCCTTAAAAAACACGGAACAGACACGCTATGCATCGCAATGCACAGATTGATGCATCGCGATGCATAAAAAATACTATTTGTGCATTACACTTGATGCACGCTATACTTTACACTTGCGATGCATCAAAATTACATCGTGATGCACAAAACAGACTAATGCACTTACACTTGCGATTCGTCAGTACTGTTTTTGTGCATTGCGATGCACAAACTAACTGATGACTAGAGTACATTAGTCACTGATTCCAAATGTCCAGTGATTCCTTGTTGGCCGATGACTGATATAATTTGGCATAAGAATAGTAGACTGATAATTGTCTCTATCTTATCTTTTGTAAGTCTACTGATTTTTTGAACGAAAACTTCCTTGATAAGCATCCGTAGTTATTTTGAATTTGTGTCAGTACTTAGCATGTCTTGTTTTAAAACATGTTTTTTGATTTACAATTAATGAGTACTCTGACACACTTTTCATTTCCAGCTTTTTGTTTTATTTCATAATGAAATAACAGGTTCAACCTACCTCTTTCACGATTACACAAAGCTCAAGGAATAATTGTTCACCGCGTTTGACCTACTCTGCATCAAAACATTTAATGTAACGTCAAACATTTTCAATTGAATTTAACGGCAACTTTTCTAGCTCTGCCTATATAAACCCGAAGGAGCATTGAAGATGGTGACCAGACCCAACTAAGTTCACAAAAGATCTCAAGCATTCAATACTCTCATAATACTTCAAGAATTCTGGAGCTTCATTAAAGAGCAAATGCTTAGATTATTTATTGCTATCTTACATTCTTTGTATTTACTCTTTAGTTCAATCAATGTATTGAACCTCTCCCAACTACTTAGTTATTGAGAGATCATTGATTGTAACACACGAGATTGATTTGTTCCCGTAAACATTCAATCTTCATATCTCACTGATCCTTGTTGTACACTGATCCGTTAGTGATCACATAGATTGTTAATATTAGTGCACTTCACAAATCTAAGTTTAATCAACTTAGTAGTAGACGTAGTAGTTTTTATACTGTGAACCACTCTACATACTATATTTATTTACTGCTTACTTTATTTGACCAAACTAACCAAAGCTTTAAGCATTTCATTACTTAAAGTTTCAGTCAGTCTTTGTTACATAACTTCAGTCTATATATCCATCAAACTGTTTATAAGCTTAGTCTTCAGTTGATCACTTTTCTGATTTCTTCAAAATCGTTATTCTGTTGTCTAAGTTTTAAAAGGTTTTCAAAAAAATTATAAGACTATTCACCCCCTATAGCCTTATTATTTGCATCAAATGGACCTACAAGTACACTTGTAATGCATTAAAGTGTGCATCGCGATGCACAACATTACACTTGCGATGCATCAAAAGTGTACATCACGATGCACAGGATTGTACTAAAAAAGTACTGTTTTCATGTATCGCGATAGACAACTTTTATTTCTGATGCACAATATGTTGTGAATATAACGAAATTAAGATTAAATGAACTCTCCAAGACATTTATAAAAAAGTTGTTACTTTCTTTTGAATTTTCACATCAGGATGAGGCTGAAATTTGTTTCTCTTTACCTTCACGAGGGGCGCTGCCCCCTCGACCCTTGCGACCTCCCCATTTCGTTGTGCCAACATTCAGCGATTGCGAAAAATATTGATAAAATAAAGACATAAATAATTAAAATAATTTGAAAATTATATTGATCTTGCATGTATTCTTATTATGAGCTGGACATGAAAAGAAAATGAGAGAGAGAAGAGAGAAAAAAAGATGAACCTGTAGCAAAAATAAAAGAAAACAATGCTTAAAATATTGTATTTAGATTGTTACGGGGGCAGTTTTGAAAAAAATTACCCAATTTATCATTTAAAGTGGATTTATGTGGTTGAAAACAAAAATGAGGCACTAAAGCGGTTGAAAATATCATAATATGGACCGACCCGCAATTTTTCCAAATATAAAAGCATAGTATAAGGGCCCCTAACTTGTAAACAGAAGCCCAGTCTAGTCTTCAGACATATTTTTGGATTTGCGATCAAAAAATAAGAATCCAATTAATGAGAATGAGTTAAGTGGGTACGTTGTTTCATTGTTGCAAAAGGCTCTTTGTTAGAATCATTAAACTAATAATGATGGCAACAATATTGGTGGAATTTGAGATTTTTTGATCTTCGTATCTAAAGAAGGACAAAAGAGGATGGCAATATTTGTTAAGGTCTGAGAGAAGAATGGTGAGGGTACTTTGGTCTTTCTACTATGGTTTAAGATCATTTCCACCTTCCGCCCTTCTCTATTGTTGATGTTGCCTCGGGCCTTTGAACGAGATATATAGATTGAGATGCTTCACCATATTACAACCTCCATAAAAAGCATGTATACATACATACACACACATAAAAAAGGTAGCGAATACAAAGAAAATTGTCAATAATGACTTACACACCTAGTTCAGCGAGATGAACATACGAAAAGCATACACAATGTACTATGTCATTTCCCTTGACAATAACTCCACTACACCTTAAATCAAACACTTCACTAGGAAAAAAATGAAGGAACAATTAGAGTAAATATGTAGTAGTGTCACCAGCTATATTATTATTGCTATTAACGTTACATTGGTGTTAGAGAGATGAATGAATATTTTATTTAGTTGAGTACATACTATAGACACTTAATTTTGAAGGCGTGTTGCAAGTTAGTCGATGATAATAAATAGCGTATTAAACAACGTAAATGCTTACATTGATCAACAAGTAGAGTGTGAAATTACCCTTTTACCCTGAAGGTCAAAAAACCTTCCTAAGCTTAAAGCATATCTTTTTAGCATGACTTGTTGTCCTTAGTGAAAATGCATAAATAATAAATATTGTATAATATTCTCAGGTTCAGAATACTTTTTTTTTTTTTTTAGCTAAACCAGACACCTCGGCCTATAGACCCAATCAGGGGCGGCCTTGAAGGTAGTCTGGGAGGGCGACGACCTAGGGCCCAAAATTTTGGGGGGCCCAAATTTATTTATACATATATATATATATATATATATATATAGTAGTAATTTTTATAAAAAAAATTTACGTGCTAGGTTTTTTGAAGATTTCGTCTCTTCAGATTCTTTGAAGATTTTGATTGGTTTAATGGCTTCAATTTTGGACGAATTCGAACACTCTCTTTCTTCGTCACAACTTGCAAACTCACAAACTCTCTCTCAACGGAACTGTTGGGGTTCACTCTCTCTTTCTTCGATTTCTTCGATTCCTTTGTTTGATTAAGGTAATACGTACATATATCTTTACTCTTTAATTTTCAATTTCCAGACCCAATCTCTAGTTTTAATTTCTTTGACCATTCAATTTGAGGAATTTTGAATCTTTGATGAATATTATTTGATTTGATTTTTTGTTGTAATTTTAATTTTGGGAGTTTGGGGATTTTTTTGTTCAATTTTGCTTGTCAGCTGTCAAGATTCAAGAGTCAAGATCAGCCCATAGTTATCGATTCGATTACGGTGAGGTCTTTCTTCAATTTATTTGCTTTTCGATCAAAATTAGATTAGAATTTCTGTTTCTGATCAAAATTAGATTATAGTTTGTGTTTATGTAACCCAGTTGAAACCAACTGCCGAAGCAATTTTTATTTTTTATTTGCTATGTTTTTCTTCTTCCTCGTTAAGATTTTTAGATTGATAAAAATGAGATATTCTTATGTCTGATATTAATTAAGTTTTGTTGTCACTGAGTTTCATTAATGAAGCTGATGATTTTATTGTCACTGAGTTTCACTAACCAACAATATGTTTGTTAAGCATCATTATGAACGAGGGAGCAAGGATATCCATTCATAGTAAGTTTGTTCAACAATAAATAGGACAAGCATATCTATGATTATTCTTGTGCTTCTTTGTTTTGCAGGTGATATATGATATGTGATGGCTTTATGGCAGAAAAGATATTTTCAAGTGAACGAAATTTTTGATCTAAAATTTAATGTATTTATTGAGATTTGTAAAAAACAAACATAGTATTTTTCGTTAAATGCAATAAGAAGTACATTTTGAAGTATAAAGTTTGTACAATAGACATTCACATTTGCATATTATCAGTTTATTAGGGCCCTTATTTGTTCCTTTGCCCCGGACCTATAAATTGTCAGGAACGACCCTGGACCCAATCAAGGTTCTAGTCTACCATGGTGTTCGTTAGGTTCATATTTTGCAACAATGAAACAACGCTACCCACCTAACTCATTCTCATTAATTGGATTCTTATTTTTTGATCGCAGAATACAAACCACTAGTAGTCTTGACTCACTCATGACATCTAATTTAACCCTCTCTCTCTCTCTCTCTCTCTCTCTCTCTCTCTCTCTATATATATATATATATATATATATATATATATATGTCGATTTATCTATATATCTACCAAGAAACTAAACTCTCTCGCCCTTTCCAGCTCAACCTAGTTCCAATATACTCTATTTTGATCTACCATCACTGAAGTTATGGGCTACAAGATCAAGGCCACTGTCAAGTTGAGAACAATGAAGATTACTTGCATTGATTTTCATCTCTTATTTGTATTACCTTTATTATTTAATTTTAAGTTACTAATATCCTATAAAAATTTATGCCGATTACTTTAAGGCCTCAATCGGTACACGAAATTGAAATCAATTCCACTGAATCGTTCCATGGAATTGATTAATAACGTTTGGTGGTGTAAGAATTATATTTCGAATAGGAATGTATTACTAAAATTTTGGAATTAATTACTAAAATTTAAGGAATTACAATACTGGTAGAGGAGGTGGTATTTGGATTTCTAATAGTTGGAATCTATGTAAAAGGGCAATAATATCCTTCTATTAGGACAAGTATTTGCTTTATATTTATAATTTATTTAGTTTCAACAATTTTACGACCATTTCTTTTTACTCCTCCTTGTTGTTGTTGTTCTTCAGTTCTTCATAATGTTTTTCTAATTCTTCTCATTTGATTTAATTTATTGATAATAGTTTATAATTTACGATTGTTGTGTTAATTTTCACAATCGAACATGATGAAAAAGAAGATTGGGTGATTGATCTGCTTGAAGCTATATATGAAAATAAAATAGTAATTATTCTAAATAAGTAATTACACGTACTTTTCTTAAATTATTTCAAATGTTTAAACTATTTTTATTTGAACTAGTTTCATTATAACATTAATTTTTTAAAATTTAATACATTTTTCTTGCTTTATTGATGCTGGATAATTTAAAGAGAATCGTTATTCACACCCCCTTTTTACTAAGTACACCCCCTTCGATTATTACAAAAAATTCTATTATAAAACTTGACATATTTGCCATTATTCTTATTAAGTACACCCCCTCTACTTTTATTTGATTTCAACATCTCTATGTACACCCCCTCCAATAATATTCATACACCCTCTACATTCTTCCCAAAATACACGCATTCAAACATATTATTCTCACCCCTTCCAAGTTCCAAACCCCTCACTAAACTCTAAATCTCTAAATTCATCTACATTGTTGGAAAGCACAACTATGAACCATAAAGAATTGAAGGGAACAAAAATTGTAAGTATTTTTATACTAATATGACTTAATTTTCTGTATTTTAAGAAGTACAAACGAATGGCTTGCGTTGGTATGTTCGGTTAGTAGTGACCGAACACACTAAGGAGTGTTCAGTTAATATTGACTGAACACATTTGAAGATGTTTGGTCAGTACATCTTTGGTGATGTTCGGCTGGTACTGACCGAACATCACCAAAGGTGTCCAATCAACCATGTCCGAACACTATAGGCCAGATCACTTCGAAATTCTAAAATGCAATTTTTTTTTACACAAATCACCAATTTTGAAATCAAATTGTAAAGAAAATCATAGCTAACGTAATCCTAAAAAATATTTAACATACAACTTTAAAAACTTTGTAATATTTAAGTGTAAAATGTTCTTCTTCTTCTTCTCCCAACAATGCAAATGTTCAGAGCCTTGGTTTCTATTGTACGTAAGGGGTTGGGGGTGTCTTAAAGGATGATTGGATGGTGGAGGGGGGGTGTACTTAGTAATGTTAGGTTGTTTATTCAAAATAAATTAGAAGAGGTAAAATGAGAAATTAATGGGGGCTGTACTTAGTATTTAGATGGGTTTACAATTTAGGGGGGTGTATTTAGTAAAGTGGTGTACTTAGTAATATTGAGGGTGTGAATATCGATTCTCTAATTTAAAATTTTCACTAAAATTGAAAGAGAATGAAGAATTTGTTATTTTGTAGAGCAGTAATAACGTTAATGTCTAATTTTTATCGTGAAAGTCATTAACAAGTACGTGTCTACATTGGGGGTAATGTTGTCAGTTGCCTCAACTTTATATTTGCATTCCAAGTTATTTTGTTTCTTACGAACCAGTATAATAGAAATGTATACTATATTAGGAATCACATTCCTTATACTACCAAACACTTTTTAGAAATCATCTTCTCATCTATTTTTGTGGAATCCCATTATTAGTAATCAATTTCGCGGAATTGATTCAATTTCCGTGTACCAATCGAGGCCTAAATACAATGAACTTAACTAACTAAATAGTAATTACAAAAAAACTATAAATAAAAAAAATTTACAAATTTAAAATACAATTAAAGTCAAAATAATAATTAGAATATATTTTTAGAGAATCACTATTCACACCCCCTAATTACTAAGTAGACTCCCTTCGATTATTACAAAAATGTCACTATAAAACTTGACTTTTTTGCCCTTATTATTACTAAGTACACCCCCTCTATTTTTATTTCATTCCAACATCTCTAAGTACACCCCCTCCAATAATATTTTTACACCCCCTACAATACACACATTCAAACAAAATACACACATTCTCACCTTCTAAGTTTCAAACCCCTCACTAAACCTCTAAATTCATCTACATTGTTTGAAAGCACAGCCATGGACTAGAGCCGGCAAAATTAGCCCAGCCCAATGGGCCGGCCCAACCAATCCGATATTATGGGGGTTTGGGCTTCAATTTATAAGGCCCGAAAAAATTTGGGCATTTTTGGCCCGGTCCAATAGGCCCGTGGGCTAATTGGGCTCGGGCTATAAAAGCTCAATTTTTTCGGACCAGCCTAGCCCAGCCCGATACACTTTTATTAAGTTTTTAATCAAATAATTTTTGCTACTTTAAGTGATCTTTTAGTGTTGTACATGCTGTGTACAAAACAAGTTTATGTGCAATGCTTTTAAAAATAAAGGGAATGGACAGGAGTGTAAATTATTTGGAATGGACAGAAGTGTATCTTCGAAGTCCAAGACTTGGTTATTTGAAGTCATGAAGTTTATGTTCAATGTTTCCAAGATTAATAAAGGGGACGAACATGAGTGTAAATTATTATTTTTAATTAATATGAAAATATCTCTTATGTTTAAAAATAATTAGAAAAATGTTTGATTGAGGTTAATGTAAATTTTCAGTCAATTGTTTCTTATGTTTTTAATGTATTTTATACTCATCCTGTCTACAAACAATTTATATAGTTGTATTTTAATCATCAAGATACGACTTATTATTTAGAGATTTTATTTGATAAATTGTAGACTTGTAATGAGTTGTGAATTTTTTTTTATGTGATAACTTGTAAATTTTGTAAAAAATATGTTTTGGTAGAAATTTGGGCCGATTTGGCCCGAAAGCCCGATGACTTATAACTGGGTTGGGTTGGGCTAGAGGTTTGAGGCCCGATGTAGTTTTTTGGGCTAGGCTGACCCGACCCGATTTTATATGTTGGCCCGATGGGCTGGGGCTGGGCTGACCCAACCCAGTCCATTGCCAGCTCTACCATGGACCATAAAGAATTGTAGGAAACAAGAATTGTAAGTATTCTTATACCAGAATTGCTTTATTTCCCGCATTTTAAGAAGCACAAACAAATGGATTGCGTTGATAATATTCGGTCAGTAGTGACCGAACACAATAAAGATTCTTCGGTCACTGTTGGCCGAACACTTTTTAGTGTGTTCAGTCATTGTTGGCTGAACAATTTTTAGTGTGTTTGGTCACTACTAATCGAACATTACTCTGTGCGTTTAGTGAGTGACTGATTACCGAACATGTCATATGTTGTTCTATCATCATTGGCCGAACACTTTATCCTAGTATAAGAATACTTATAATTTTTGTTCCCTTCAGGTTGTTGTTAACGCTCGAGCTTTTTTCGTTGATACTCTAGCTCTTGTTGTTGAAGCTCTATGAAATTTTGCATACCCCCAACTTGTCGTTGTTGACGTTATCTCCTATTCGATGCTCTAGATCTTCTCCTCGTATATTATTGTGCTGAACATAACAAAATTCATTAATTAGAGCAAAGGTAAAGAACACAAACAAATTAACAACACAAACAAATTCCTAGAAATGTTCGGGCAGCAGTGATTAACATCATTGAGGATGTTTGGTCTGAACATCTTTGGAGATGTTCGTTCACTGAACACCTTTGAAGATGTTCGGCCAGTACTGACCGAACACCACCAAAGGTATTTAACCAATTGTGTCTGAACACTATAGGCCCAGATCACTTCGAAACTCAACCTAAAGTGCAATTTTTTTGACACAAACCACCAATTTTGAACTCAAATTAAAAAAAAAATTATAGCTAACTTAATCCTAAATATTATTTAACATAAAACCTTAAAATCTTGGTGATATTTAAGTATAAAATGATACATACATGTGATAGTTAATCAGACATTGTGCTTGAATGAATTTCTTCTTCTTTGTGTTTGCAAATGTTTCAGTATTGGGTTTTTCTTCATTCTTCTTTCCTCAACAATGCAACTTTCAGGAGCCTGGGGTTTGCAAGTGTGCCTGAATGCGTAACGGATTAGACTGTAATGGGTGGGGTGTATTGGTTAGATAATGGAGGAGGTGTACTTAGTAATGTTAATATGTTTACTCAAAATAAATTATAAGGGGTAAAATAAAAAAATAAGGGAATGTACTTAATATTTAGAGAGTTTTATAATTTATTGTGGTGTACTTAATAGTTTTGGAGTGTAAATAGCTACTCTCGTCAACTTATTATAAATAAAATTTTTTTTTTAATTAAACCGTACATCTTACGGTTACTAGCGTGTTTCAAGACAGGGCAAAGGGGAAAGGAAGGGGAAGACGCAAGGGGTTAATGAGAAGAAGGCCAATCGAATCTGGGACAGAAGATTTGAGCCCATTCTATTTCTGGGGTTATTGAACTTTTTTCTCCTATATTCCAAACAAATTTGCCTGCTGAGTGGGAGAGTCAGAGGCTGAGTCGTTCGAACTTCGAAGTTCCCAATTCCGACGACTTTCCGTACATCGTTTCCTTAAACCTCATCCAACTCTTCAATTCTCGTTTTGTTCATAGCAAAGATTCTGTGTATTTTAGTGCGCGCGTGTGTTTGAGGGTGAGGGAGAGGTCGTCCGGCCATAACTGAGGCCGGAGGATAGTAACAAAGCTGCTAACTTAGACTCACAAAGAAAGATTGAATGTGGTTAGTTTATTCTTCTCAGATTGAAGTTTATGGCATTTTAGTATTATGTTCGAATTTCCAATTTTCTGCGTTGTTTGTAGTTTGTGCAGATAAAGAATTGAACTTTGTTTGAATCTAACTGTTCCTTCTTATGGGTTGTTTCCTTCGTTAATTTTTTTCTGTGCTTCAATTATTATTATTATTAATTTTTTTTGTTGGCATTTTGTTGTTATGAATGGTTTTGTAAGTGATTGCTGTTCTTCCATTGGGGTTACTATGTTAATTGTTGTTTGATTTGGATTTGGTGTAATAGGCAGTTTTGGAGAAGGCATAGAAGGAAGATACTTGTTTCTCTTGGACTTTGTGGAAGTGGGTACCTCTTATACAAACTTTATGATGCTTCAAGACGCAGGCTGTCAGAGCTGGAGAGACAGCTTGCTGACGAGCGAGAGAGCGAAGAACTCCTCAAGTCCCAGTTAAGATAGTAAACTAAAAATTCTTTCGCTTATTTTTTGTTTGAAGTTCGATATGATTACGAATTTGGCCTTGAATAAATATATTTAACTTGGATTGTTATTTTATGGGGTACCGACGGATGGATAGAATGCAAACACATTTTGAGAACATTCAACGAATAGCGAATACAACGACATTGCCTCATTCCATGCTTTATTTAAGTAGTCGGGTGGCTGAAGAGTTGGACCTTTTGCACCTGACAGAGAGGCTAATGAAAGGGAAGGGTCAGCCCAATACTTTGACATCTTCAGAGAAACTTGAGCTGTGGGACAGACTTAAAATTTTAAGTATGGATTGTAGGACTTCTATTTTCTCTTACTATCACTCGGGCTCTTCTAATTTAACTTAATACAAGAAAAGTATTGGAATTAGCTTAACTCATTCTGTCCTTTGTACAGGTTTCACCAGAATGGTGTTGTCCATTTGGGCAATGACGATGCTTAGCTTATATATTAGAGTTCAAGTCAACATCTTAGGAAGACATCTATATATTGACACTGCACGTGATCTTGAAGCTCCTCAACATGTAAGAGTTGTTCTTTTCTCTTAACAAAAGAGTTTATAAGCATCTCACTCTTCTCGCCTTTAGTAGAAATTTGCAATTCATGGACGTACACATATCTGCTTCATCACCATACCATGACATTCAAGAATTTAGTCTTAGAATTGTAACTTTCAACAAGTTATGTAGTTGCCATGCTGGTCGTTTCTTCCTAAAATGAGAATGAAGAGCACAAATATAGATTCATCAGTTTTGTGGTAGAATGAATTAGTTGGATTTCTGGGCACGGCTATTTAGAAGTTTAATGCCCATGAAGAACAAGTCTAAATACTGGAATTCGTGGACTCCTGTTTAGATATCAATAGCTTATCCTTGTAGTTCTGTTAAGAAACTCTTTCTTATAAAAAATGTATACCAGTTCATGTAACACCAAACTGATATAATAACTGTGCAACTAGCGTAGTCTTCCGTGGAAATGATTAGTGGCGAAGCCAGGTTTTGACCCTTAGGGGGACCAAATTAATTTCAAGAATTGACCAAGATATAATAACAAAGGTTATAGCCATAATATAAAGGGGCGTAATATGCATATCATTAAAAGCCTAGGGGGGCCATAGCCACCCTTGGCCTTGTTGTGGCTTTGCAGCTTGAAATGGGATTAGAGAGTTGTTAAAAGTAGTCGACATCACTCTAAATTTTATCTGACTAGGGAGTTCTCTATCGAGGCTACGGTTTATCAATATTCTTGAATGTTTATCTCAGGTATAAATTGTTGTCTACTTGTGTATGGAGGTAGCATGCCTATTACAAGGGCTATCGTTTTGAGGCGCCAAACATTCTTCTCAAAAGTTTATCACAGTTAATCTATCAGCCAATTGCTTGTAGCGCTCTTTACTTAACAATCTTTAGATACAACATATTCAGCACTGATCCTTGAGTTTCTGATGTCTTAAGGGTGTAAATTGGAATTTGTGAAATGCGAAATCTCTCTTGTCAATTTACAGAGTAGCTACCGAAAGCTTCCCTTGTTGACGCCATTAGATATGCCTGAAAAACGACATATCCCACAACAGAGTCATCGATAAAGCCTAAACCCTGAAGATTTTTGAGTTACGCTCCATCCAAATGCACCAAAGAATAGCGAAACCCCAACAAAATAGAATCATCATCTCCTCGCCTGAAAGCTCTAAACTTTATCCAAAAAACAGAAGCAATAGAGGTAGGACTAATCCCAGCCTCCTGAGCCACGCCAAAGGAAACGGGCACCTCCACAATGAAGAAACAAATGTTCATGGGATTCAGAATTACTCTAATGACACGCCAATCCATGGAAATCCTCTTGCTCGGCCGACACTTTCGCGACCCGTCATTATAAAAATGAGTCAAGCTGTTTGGAATTGAGTCCAGATCAACTCGGTAAAAGTCTCGACTGGAGTTCGTTATAAAAATGAGCCATATTCAAATGAAGAACTAGACTAATTTTTTTCCAATCTAGTCAAATACGAACATCAATTGGTAGACTTGGAAGCCTTGTGATTTTAATGAGCTTAGCTTGAAATGGGCTTGGCCCATTAAGGACTGAGAGTTTGAAAAGGCTTGTAAACTAGCAAAGGTTGTGGTAAACCTATATATGGTCAATTCGTTTCCCATTTCATTGAATTCTGCGATTCAGTCATTAGTTTCTTTCCTGTATCATAACTGGACATATGTCATGATTGAAATTTAAGAACCAATTTGCATTATTGTTGCTGTTTAAGTGCAATTTTGGTCTGAAGTTCTTAGGTCTATGCTAGTGGTCCTATTTTAGTCTTTGGCGGATTCCTTCCTTGCCTTTTTAGATTTTGAGCCGAACTCGAGCTTGCAAGCTTGAGATCTTATTCAAGTTGAGCCGAGCCAAAATATGATAAAGATAATAAATATTCAAGCGAGCTTGAGTTTGAGCTCTAATTTTCTCTCAGGTGGAGCCAAATCTGAGCACCAGTTGAACCCAACTGAGCCGAGCAGTCCACTACTTAGCTCATCTACACTACTCCTATAGATAAAGAGACAACATATGTGAATTTTCTTAGATAATGAATAATGATGAAGGAGAAAACATAAGTGGGCTTGCGTCTCTTGTCACCAAGCCTGTAAGCATGATCCTCCTCCTTCAGTGGACCATCAAGTACTAGAAGATCTGACTTACTTTAGTGGAGCTTCCAAGTTAGAAACTGGATATTTCCATGGACACTATGATTTCAAGATATTCCTTGTTGACTTGACAATGCAGGGAGTTTATATACATGGTATCATGTGACATATGAAAGAAAGCCCCCCCTTTTATGTTGAAAGAAAGCCTGTCTATTCTATGCAAAACTTTAGGTAAACCAAGAATTTGATGTGGTCCAAGGAGAATTTCACTTAGATTTTATGCAGTTGAGAACAAGAAACACGACTCAGCGTGTCCAGAATCAAGATGGGTGGTAACCATGTCTTGACAAGGACTAAATCTACATCTGTGGATGCTAGTTGATTCTAGAAATGAAAGAAGACCAAAATAAGGAAGGCTTTGGTCAGAAGTAATGGGGAGTATGGTGGTGTTACTTCCTGTAGTTCCATCTCATGCAATTCTCTCATCTCAGGGGAGTAGAGTACCATTCTTCATCTCAAGGGAGTGGAGTAGCATTCTCTGTCTTGGTCAAGGTGCTTCAACTGTCCTAGATTTTGTCATCATTCTTCATATCCGTCCACTCATATTGCAACTGCCTCTTCCATGAGCTATCATTGAAAGAGAAATCCCTAAACCAAAACTTTAAGAAGATATATTTTGTTCCTTTGGTTCAAAATTGCCCTTAAAGAACATCAACTTTAAGAAGATACTCCCTCCGTCCCAAAAAGACTGGTGTGGCTTCTATTATTATTCGTCCTAAAATGTTTGTCCACTTTCTAAAAGTGGAGCAATTAATTATCTTAGGTTCCCACTATACCTCGCTTTTATAGCTTTGTTACTTATTAATGAAGTAACAACAAAATTCTGCAATAATTAATAGGGGTTCAGGAAAAATTGGTCAAAATAGACTCTAATTAATGATCTTTTTTAATTTGTGTGTGAAGTGAAACAAAACAGTCTTTTTGGGACGGAGGGTGTGTATTTTTTTCCTTCAGCTTTTAAATTGGCAGTAAACTTTGTTACTCAAGGTTCCAATCGTTTTTATGCACAAGTATACCCCTTCTTTCTATTAAAGGAGAATTCTGTAAGACGAGTCAATCACGAGGACAAGCATGCTCCTTCATGATGGACATTGTGTGTTCTACTAATTATGTTTCTAAGCAAAATCTGCTGAGAACTTCACTTTAAAGATTGATGCATGGTATGGATCACTAGCACTGTACCGAAGGTCAAATTCGGGGGAGACAGATATGCTTTGGATTGTGCTTTGTTATGGGTGACATACCAGATGACCAAATACATTTTCTCTTGATGGCAACACCTAGTCAACTTCTATGTGCTACAGTCATGCAAACTTTGGAGTTTGAAACTGGGCCAACTATTGAATCAGCTAATTTCCCCATTAGATGGCATTCACGACCTTTCTTCTTAGCAAATAAAGTTCATTTTAATCAGAGAAGAACTGAGTAGATCCAGATTACCAATAAGAGGCTGGTCAATCATTATAGGCTTTAAAGTGTAATCTAGGGATCTACAAGAGTTAAGGACCCCATTTCAGGTTTGAGTTTTCTTGGTAGGTTATACCTTATTGCTCCCTTGGTCCCCACAAAGTAGTTCCTGTTCCCTTCTTGGATATGAAAAAAATGGGGACATCCTATTTTAATTTGTTAACTAGTGACTCATTCAAAAGCTAAGCTATTAGAATGTGGTTCAACAATGTATATATTTTTTTGATAAGTAAGAAAGTTATATAAACATAGGCGGCAAAACAGGTGCCACGTCCTTTGTACACCGGGAGTATACTCATAAGCTCTACAAAATATTAAAACTATCCAAGAAATCTACAAAAGAATTGGCCAAAGGCCCAACTGAATCAGTGCACCAAAAAAACAATAGCTGAAGAACAGTATTCTTCAACGAAGGCATAGATCTTTCCTCATCATCGAAAACCCTTCTATTCCTTTCCTTCCAAATAATCCAGCAAACTCCCAAGGGAATGACCTCCCAAACAAAATTCCTCCTCTTTCTTTTATACAAGGACCAGCAAAGGAATAAATCCCTAACTGATTCAGGCATCACCCACGAGAGATTAAGGATGCTGAAAATCGAGTTCCACAACTCGATCGCCTTCGGACAGTGTAACAAAAGGTGATTCACACTTTCCCCATCACTTTTGCACATGAAGCACCAACTCACATACACTATGTTACGCCTCCTTAAGTTATCCCCCATGAGAATGGCTTCATTCGCAGCCTCCCAAGCGAAAAAAGCAGTTCTTGCCGGAGCCTTAGACTTCCAAACAGCTTTCCAAGGGAATAAACCCAACCCCTTTCACTTTGCCCCAGACTAAGTAGGTAAGATCTGACTGAAAACATTTTGTTCTTTGATCTCACCCAAATGGCCCTATCTTCACTTAGCCTATCAAATTGCTGTGAGTACACAAGCTCAGACAGTTGATTATAAGTCTCCAACTCCCAATCCTGAAAATTCCTTCTAAAAATTGGATTCCAAATGACCTTGCCATTCTCAAAATGAAGCTGAGAGCAAACCAACCCATCTTTATCTGTAGCTAAATTGAAGAGCGAGGGAAAAGTTCTCCAAAGCTCCAAAACTCCTCACCACTTGTCTTTCCAGAACCTAACAGTAGACCCATTACCAATTTCAAACGAAACAAATCTCACGAAGGAGTCCCACCCTTTTCTTAGACCTTTCCAAACACCCACCCCGTATGAAGAGGAGATCTCAGTAGGAAACCAAGCGTGATTGCCTTCCCCGTATTTACACACCACCAATCTTCTCCAAAAAGCATTTCTTTCACTCATATATCTCCACAACCATTTGCCCAACAAAGCTTTATTAACCAATCTCAGCTTCTTGATACCTAAACCACCTTCCCATAAGAAATCTCTCTTCAACTTCTCTAGCCTCTGACTCACTGCGACCGGAGTGTTAAACAGGGACATGAAATAATTAGGCAAAGAGGCCAAGGTACTCTTGACAAGAGTGAGACGGCCCGCTTTAGACAAATACTGTTTCTTCCAGCCGGCCAAACGACGTTGAAATCTTTCTATAACTGGATTCCAAAAGATCGAACTTTTCGAAGGAGCACCAAGAGGAAGACCAAGATAAGAAGAAGGAAGCTGAGCTACTTTACACCCAATAAAATCTGGTAACTCCTCAATGTTCTCCTACAATCCCTACCGGTAAGATTTAACTCTTGGAAATATTAACTCTAAGCCCTGAAACTGCCTGAAAAAAGAGCAACACCATCCGAAGGTACCCTAGCTGGTAGCCTTTGCCTCACAAAAAACGATTGAGTCATCCGCAAAAAGAAGATGCGACATCGATATCGTCAATCTATCATTTCCCACTCCAAATCCACGAAAGAATCCATCCACGCACAATTGCCTTATCCAACATTAAACTCAAAGCCTCCATTACTAGGATAAAGAGAAAAGGAGAGAGGGGGTCTCCCTGGAGCTGCAGCTTCTCCATCAACCATCACCGAGAAGCGCACCGTAGAAATACATAACCAAATTCAAATTTTCCACCTTCAAAACCCATTCTATGCAGCAAATACAAAAGAAAATCCCAATTTACATAATCATAAGCTTTCTTTATATCCAATTTGCAAAGCAGCCCCAGATCACCACTTCTCAACTAGCATCCACAATCTCATTAGCTATAAACGACGTGTCAATAATTTGCCTCTCACCCACAAAGGCGTGTTGTGTTGAGTCTCTGATACAACCTTTCCAACCACCTTTCTCAACCGCAACGATAACACTTTCGCGATAAGTTTATACATACTACCAATAAGACTAATGGGTCTAAAGTCTTTACTATCATATGCATTCTTCTTTTTTGGAATGAGAACAATAAAGGAGACGTTTAAACTTCTTTCAAAGCACATATTAGAGCAGAAAAACTGAAAAACCTCCAAAATATCAATCTTAAGGACCTCCGAACACTACTGGAAAAATGCCATGGAAAAACCATCGGGGCTCGGCGCTTTATCCCCATTCATACTCCTAAGGGCAGCCCCAATTTCCTCTTTTGAAAAAGGCGTCTCTAAGAGACGCCTGTCCTCGAGCTCTAAAATCTAATTGTGGATGATGACCCCCGGACTCCAAATATAATCTTTGATAAAAGCCCAACACGCCATTCTTTATATCCACTTTATCTTCCAATAGAGCGCTATCAATGACAATGCTATGAATCTGATTTGCCACCTTATTTGCATTTGCAGTCCGGAGAAAGAATTTAGTATTTTTGTCACCTTCCTTGAGCCATTGAACCCGAGATTTTTGTCTCCAGTAAATCTCCTCACTAATCAACAACCTCTCTGCTTCCTTCCTAAGCTCGATCCGACGAGAGATTTCCTCTCTTGACAAAAGACCAAAGCTATCCTTCACATCTAGATTCTGAATATCACCCAAAACCCTCTTCACTTTCACATCTATCCTGTCAAACACCTCTTAATTCCAAACTATAAGGTCTTCCTTTAAAAATTTCAACTTTTTCGCCATTTTAAAACAGGGATCTCCGGCCACATAATTCCACCTCGAACAAACCCAATCCAAAAAACCGGGATCCTCAAGCCACATATTCTCGAACGGAAACGGAGATTTTCCTTTGGGTAAACCACCACACTCAAGGAGTAAAGGAAGATGATCCGAAACAACCCTCGGTAAACAAGATTGCACCTGGTTGCCAAAAAGCTCATCCCACTCTACAGACACCAAAAATCTGTCAATTCTGGAGTGTTGGGAGTTGCTACTATTCCTTTAGTTAAGTAAACCCACCACCCGCTAACGGTAAGTCCACCGGTCCCTCTCATCAATGAAATCATTAAACTCCATCATTGACCGGGTAAAACCACGAGGCTCTGATCTCTCATGCGGAAATCTGATAACATTAAAATCTCCCCCAATACACCACGGATGATTCCACCTTTGCTTGATCGAATTTAATTCTTCCCATAAATCCTTATGGGCCGCATCCGAACAAGGTCCGTACACTCCTGAGAAAACACACAACTTATCGTTTTCCACTAACTTGAGAAGACAAGAAACCGAGCGACCTTTCTCCGTCCCCATTTTATTGAACACTCTACTGTCCCACATGACGAGAATACCTCCTGCCACCCCGCTTGCCCCTGTGTTCCCATTCTACCCATCTACCTCCGTCCACACTAATTATAAACTCCTTGTCCACTTTCTCCACTTTTGTTTCTCGTAAACAAACCACATGAGGATTCCATCTTCTTAAATATGCCTTTACTACCTTTCTTTTATCCAAATCATTCAGCCCCCACACATTCCAAGAGATGAAACACAGATTCATGGCTGAACTAATGAGACTTTCTTTGCGTCTACCCTCCCGCTCCCATCACACATCATTGTCTCAAAACCACAAATATCGTTGGTCTTACCATCACCAAAGGGTGCACGAAATGGGTTCAGTCAACGCCTCACCAAGATGCTCAATGGGACCACTGTTAAATCATAAATATCAAACTGTGAAGGGTATTCCCCACCTCTTCTTCGCTGTCAAAATCAGGAGTTGAGCTCGCTCCACAAGAAACCCCTCCATCTCCGAGAAATTCAAATTACAATCTGAGCGACCAGCTTGTTCATGCGACACATATTCCTCCTCGAAAACATCCTCCCTGTACTGTTGCCACACCCACCGATCCTCTACCTTCGTGCAGAACCCGAGTCGTTCCTGGACGACTTCTCTCGCTCGATGTAGATCCCTCCCTTGATTCTTTCCTTGCTTCTTTCAACTGGGACCCATATTTGATATTTGTTCTCGGCAAAGACTTCGACTCTTCCGCCCAAACATTTGGCTTACAATCGAAAAATTGCGAGTTGACCTTAAAAGCTGATTCAAAAGACCACTAATATTACCTCCTATGGCCTCATCCCGGGGAAATCCTCACTAAACTCCTTTGGGCCTAGCCTTGTGAACCTCCCTTAGCGAAGCACCATCAACAGAAATTGATAGGCCTTAGTCAGGCCGCGTCTATTTCTCCCTTTGGGCCTTGAAACAGAGCCCAGTCTTCCCTTTTCCATAAACGCTGCTGTTTGACCTACGGGTAGATTCAAAATTTAAATCCCGACAAGCCCACGTGTTGTCCCTGCTGACTCTGTGGGGATTGTCTCCATGTGAACTATGACCGCCCACCTCCCTCTTACGCGAGTGCTGGTTACTCTACCCCATTCCCCTCCGCTCTGCCTCCCTGCTAATAGAACACCCATCTCCGCCGCTAGTCCTCCATGGTTGACAAAAGGTTGCAGTCTCCGCCCAAATAGGAACAGAAAAGATTTGCCTTCCCAAACCAATTCTAACACACGCCGGCATCCTCTCTTTAAATTGAACTAGAATTCTGGCCCATCTCAGATCAGTTCTTCGATTTGTTGCCTCGTCAACTTTGATAAATCCTCCACACTTATGCCCTATTTCTTGAAAGACAGCTTTTCCCCATTAATGAGCGGCAATCCCAGGGCCCTAGCCCACGCCACCTTGGGCTTGCGGTTATCTCGGTGGCAGCAATCTAACGCATTCCAACGATCGAGAAAAAGGGGCTGCTATTGAAGATCCAATTCTTTTCAAGAAGGATACCGGCAGCTTCCTCCTTCGACGGAAATTCGAACAATAAATATTTGCCATTCATGTCGACACCCTCACTCCACCCGGCGTCTTCCACCTACTGTCTACCCACTTCTGAACTTCATTTCTGGGAGGGATAGGGCAGTCCAAGCTACCCACCCTGCCTACCAAACACCTGTCTAGAAATTTCAGATTGCCCTCACAGGATTGTTCTTCCACCTCAAAATCCACCTCCAAAAGTCCTGTCTTGCGATGTATACGAAGATTTAAATCCGGCCATGGCGGGATTTCTTCTGCCTCTTTAAAAGACATGCCACTGCTTCTTTTTTCACCAAAAAATTTCTGGGCACCGCTGTCCCTTTTACCTGCCAACAGGAATCTCAGAATTTTCTCCGACACCAGAGCCCAACCCGAATCAGCGGCAATTTCAGGAATGCTCATACCCGACCTACCCATGCCTCTGACTACTATTCTGATAAATTGCCCCGAGTCATTCCTCTCCTTGGCCACTGTAACTTCCCGTAATTTCTCTAGTCTCTTTTTCCACCAAACACCACAGCACGCTGAGAACTCGCCCATCCACTCACAAACCCAAGCGAGCTCATGCTGAGAAAGAAAAATTTCATGGGGTCTTCCTCTAATCTCTCCATCAGCCTGAACATCTCACCCTTGTTAGCGAGAATGCTATGAACATCGACCGTCTTCCTGTCAACCTGGATCATTCACGAAATTTGATGGGCATACCATATTTAAGATTAAGAATCATGTATATTAAGCTTTACGCTCTGCCTTGCATGCCACCCTCTTGGACATCGAGATACAAGTAGAGGTGCATCAATATGCAACAACCACATAGGGTGCTATTTACATGCATAACATCCAAGGGAAACAAAGTCAAGGCAGGGGAATTGAACACAAGACCTCGTCGTACCAATGCGATAATATAATCTGCAAGAGAGGCCTACATCAAGTTTAAAACTACTGATCATCTATGTATTACCTTCATAGAAAAACGTGCCTTTTATAAAATGATTATCTGAGGGACGAGCTGTAGAGCTACTCTTACATGTGCAAGTTCTGCCATCTTTTCCGAATGGGTGGAAGAGGGTCTTGTTTTTCTCTTTAGGGATAGACTGGCTTTGATAGAGTTTGTCTTTCTAGAATTCCTATTAATTATCCTTCTCGTCCCCGTGTTGCGCTTAGCATTGCTAATAAACTGGAGAGCATCACGAGCCATCTATTGTGGGAGGGTTCTGATGAGGAGATGACAGACCATCATGTCTCTTGGGATGTGGTGTGTCGTCCTAAGGATGAGATGGGGTTAGGTATTGACAATCTCGTTTTCAAGAACATCCCCCTGGTGCTAGAACTTCATTCCCTTGGCATAGAGTTGCCAGGAGCAATCGGAATTCAAAGGAATGACTAGGATGCGGATATTGGATCTTGCACAACCTTTGCTAGCACATGTAAATTCGTACATCAGAGCTCTCATCTTTTGATCACTCATGTTTCTTTTCTTGTTTATATTGCTCTGCTGGTGCAGTTTTGGGAGGATCATTGGGTTGGGGAATCCTCCCTTTCCACCTCTTTTCCTTTTCACCTCTTTTTGCTTGCCTCTATGGACTTTTCTCTTCCACCATGCAAACTTATTGGTCAAGTCAAATGAGGTCAACATTTTTTATTACTTGTGAGACATTCTACAGCGATAATTTATTTTGGTGTAATAATTTTTTGCCACAAACTGTTTATGAAGTTACCCAAAAAATTTAAAAAGACCTTGAGGGAGTTTTTTCCCTCCATTTTCTTATTTCTCTCCCAATTTAACTCTTCCTATATCTGATCATCATCGCATCCACTATACATCTATCCACTAGATGCTGAAAAGAAACAACCACCATCTACAATCTATTATTACCCACCTCCACCACAGTCCATCCATCTGCGTATGTCTCTCTCTTTTCTATTTTTCTCAACCACCACAAGTCAAATACCACCTCCAACTCCATAGCTCACTAACAGCAGAGAGCTGGTAGCGTTTGCCGGGTTAATTCCAAGTCTGATGTCAAAATTTAATCTGTTTCCAATTTCTTCCAGATTAATTGAACGAATTCGTGGTCTAGTGGTTTCAACTTGTCCATGTGACATAAGTTTATGTACATAATGTTGGACTATATCTGTTCCATGATGCTCGGTACTGACCAAAGATAGTAAACTGGATTTGAACCTCATTCTGACCATAAGCCATACAATGATACAAGGGTATGCGGTCCTTCACTTTGATAAGCTCGTTTTGCTTACTTCTTCACTAAAATTTAGGTTTAAAAGACATGATTTATGCATATTGCTCTGATGAGTTTGCTTTCTGGATATAAATCGTTGGCGCTCAAGCCGTGGCTCACAAAACCCCCAGTTATAGAATGAAAGAAAGCTGACTCGAAACAAGTGCAAAGGTTGTTCACCCATTCTCGTGCTTATTATCAGGCCTTTTCCTGACTGCTTTTGGGCAAGACCAAACTTTTGCTTGGTCAAATATCAACTAAGGTTAACCAAAATTAAGAATCTCTTGTGAACTTAGAGACCCTTTTTGTCCCCAAATCCTTCCTGCATGTAAACGTAGGGCATGCACTAGCTAGGTTTCATTGCCCTTCAAATTTCTTAGAAAGTTTGTGGGTCTGCTTCAGCCCTGAAACAAACTTCCTCATCTTACTTGATTGGTGTCCTCCGCCAAGAGCTCCAGCGCTCTCTCTCTCTCTTGTGTTGTGTAAGACTTTGGAGCACGATCTTCAACTCCCCAGGCTTCCTTTTTGTTGTTAATGTTGATAAATTTGTTTGTAAGAAAGAAAAAATGTACATTCAAGGGGATAAGATGTCCACAGAAGAGCTAACAAAAAGTCAAGGACATACCATTTTCTGGTGGGTTGCAATGGATCATTCAGCGAAGTGAATCCGGTGCGAATTCTTTTTGTGGCAGAGAGGGGAGGGAGGGAGGGAGGGAGGAAATAGGCCATCTAAATTTGAAATGTGTTTACAACAGATTCCATAGACAATGACAGACAATGGGGAACAATAGTAGTAGCAAAAAATTCATTTCTCCTATGTCATTGTACTTTTGCTGTTTATGCTAGCTCCGGCGATCTCATAGTCTTGTTCTTACAGGAGGAAGCTGATTTACCAGACAGAGGTGGTGGAGAAGAGCAGTTTTTGGCAAGTGCCGATTTTCTTTCTAGTCATGGAATGCCCACCTTGATATCTAATATGCAGGCAGCAGCTACTGAAGTGCTCAAAGGGTGAGGTTTCTATCTGAAGTCATGCCTGTTTTGCATGGTATTAGCATTAAATGAGACCTAATATCTTTTGCTGTTTGAGAATCAATCATCAGATACCACGAAGGTACCATGGGTTTTCCAATGGCCAGGGGAGGTGAGGTAAGGCAAGGAAAATTTCAAGTTTAGGAGCTGAGTCTCGATATTGCAAATAGGACAGTGAAGATTCTCACTATGATTAACTGGAGTAGAGGTGAGATTAGGCAAAAAACTACAAGGTTAGGGGCTTATGTAGGTACTTTGAACGGGTGTGTACCGTAAGTTCTTCATGTTGACGCAATCTCGGAGGATGTTGGGATGAGATTAGCTTTGGCTGGTTGATGTTTTAAGAAAAATGGTGGAATATTCAAAGCTTCGTAGTCTAAAGAAGAGTGAGTAGGAAATTGGAAAAAGGAGAGAAGAAAGCCTAGGAGCCACACATAGATTATTCCACATATTGAATGTTTTGAACAAGTACACTTTATGAACAATTACACTAACATATCAAACGAATCGATAGGGGAATATTCTTGTTCCATGATCTTATAAGAGAAGTTGACCTTCAAATTTGATGCAGTATGTGAGGCAGATGAGTCTGCCTTGGGAAGTCATTACAATTGAGAATATGATGATGAATTAGTAGCCATTCCCCAGAATCTTGACTTCTCATTAAATAAAAGAGTTGGAGCACAACCTTTAGCTTTATGGAAAGGTTTTTCTCTTTTAAGCAGTAGTTGCTTTTACTTGGTGGTAGGGTATGTGTAACATGTATGAATGTTATTTGAATACAAAATTCGAATGTGTTGAAATTTGAATCTCCCTATAAATAGAGGGCATCGTAAACCAGAAGGGGTTTGGTAAACTTTTAGCTTGAGCTAAGAAAAGATTCCGGAGAGTACCAATTATCTTGGAGGAAAATTTACTTGTATCACTAGTACCTTATAGACACCCTTCGCCATCTTTAGGTAATCTTTCTTTCGAGTAATAGTAAACCTAACAGATCTTGTTATGCATGATGCAAGAAGGCGAGGTTATGATTGCCAATACTAGGTATCTGCACAGATTACGTGCAGTATTGGTCAGATGTTTTGGATACTATTCTTATATTTAAGGAGCATATAATATTATGATATGGATATTAGTAAAGTTAAAATTGATGTACCATTGAAGTTTATTAAGTATTTATGTACCATTAAATTTCATTAATTAATCTACATTTTGCATAGTCATTTTAAAAGGCCTTGGAGCCGTTTGGTAGTCAGGATTAAAGCCGAATAGGATTAACAAGCCGAATTGTTATATGTTTGGTATGCAATAGGTGGACGTGACTAATAGTACGAGCTATCGGGATAAAGTCCTTATCCCCTCGCTAATAATACCAAGGGAGATGGTGGTATTATTAGCGCCCTCACTAAAAACACGTGACTAATTTTTTAATTTCAAAATTACCCCGCTTTATAAGTGAGGATTAATAGCGAGAGTGTTAATAACACCAGGATTAATAATACTGCCTATCCATTGCCAACTACCAAATAAGCCATTTAATTATTAATTAAGCCTGATTTGAAGATGGTGAGGTTGAAGATAACTAGCCTTGTAAATCTGAAGCTTGCTAACTCCATACTAAATTGGGAAGCTTGCTTGCCTGCACTGACTTTGTTTGGATAGTATCAAATTTTGGGTACTCTTATGGATCAGGAAGCATGGTCGGCTTAATATCATTAAATTTGTAATATAGATATAATCATCTATAGAGGTTTTATACAACTTAATGTGTTAATATTTATATACACTGTAATTTTGAAATAATTTAAGAATTAGCTCTTAATTATATTTAGTTTACTACTCCCTCCGTCCGGGCGAAGAGTCCACTTTTTATTTTTAAAAGTCAACATGTGACTAAATCAAACAAAATTTTCATACTTATGTTTTAGGAAATAAAATTTCATTCATTAAAAAATACTTTAAGAATACTATGGATTACAACTTTCATAACTTTGTAAAAACAAATAAATGTATGTAAATTATCAGTCAATCTTTAATTAAATTGACCCAAAAAGTCAAAAGTGGACTGTTTACCTGGAACGGAGGGAGTGGGTAACGATCTTGATCAAGATTTTTGTTAAATATTCTTTACTTCAAAAATAAAAATAAAAGCTACTACATGCATGTGAGAAATACCCTATCAACTACTAGAAGCTACTATCAGTAGTACATAAAGATAAAACTTTCTGTGAAGTTAAGGCTGTGGTCCAACTTTTTAACTTTATCAAATGTAAATATAGTGGGTAGTTGGTACTGATCCATCATCGAAATCTCTATTCCTTGACCGCCTATATTGTCTCTCCAGTTGGTAGAATCATCCGCATCACATAATACGTTCCAAAATTCCATTAAGTCTTATTCTCTAAAGAAATAATCCAGAACTTCACATCCTCGATATGAATAGTATTTTTCTTGATCAATATTTTAAATATATTGTTCATAACTACCCAAATGTAGGGATATGCTTTTATTGGATCTCACTGCAATATATGTAGACTTTGTTGTACTTTTACATCATCATGGCATTACGATTGACATAACTTGCATGATGGGCTTTATTATACCCTTTTTAGATCACAATGCGATATATGAAGGCTTTATTGTACTTTTACATCATAATGGGGTTACAGCTCACATAAATTGCATGGTATCATAAGGTTCCTCTTTTGGTGCCCTGTCTCTCTTCTAGTTTTCTCATTTGTATAGCTATGGTTATGCTCTCTAATTCATCTTTGTTTTCTGGCTCCTCTGCACTAGTTAAATTAAGGATCTTATTCACATAATTTCACTCAAATTATTATCTGTCATGGAAACTTCTTTTCTTTCCTGCATTGAAGATCTATGATCTCACTACTCATATCTCTGGCTTGACTATACCTACTACACTTGAGGTACTCTGTACTGCTGGAAAAGCTTAGCATGCCAACCTGGGTTACAAGCCTAGCTTAGTCCTTGAAATGTTGAAAGGGAGTTGGATCAGTTTTATTAGCAAATGTGATACTTTTTCACTGTCCTACGATGTTCGCAATGTTAAGGAGCCTGGGATGTCTTTCTATACTCTTCCTTTTAATGTTATTTTATTTTTCATCAAAAAGGAAGCCTGGGATGTTCACGCTAACACTTTCTTGATCGTTGCTCAACCCGAGAACAATATTTTGGCAACCAGTTGCACAATTCCTTCAAGGGTTCCCTTTCCACGCAGCTTGTTGCTTTTCTTTCAACTATAGGCTAACCTCTCTCTGAGCTTCGTGAATATATTTAAAGGCATCATTTGCTTTGAAAATATCTCCAACGTCATTTTCAGATGAATAATAGTGTTTGCATTTCTTACACTTCAGTAGCTAATATATATGCTGTAAATAGGCGTAGGGAAGACCAAACTAACTTGGATATTCGTAATAAAGAAGATACAAATTAATGTGGTGTATGTGCCACCTTGCTTTGGACCATACTGAATGGCAGAAAATGATTCATGTAGCGGACCCAACTAGGGACCAAGGCTGAGTTAAGTTGTGTAGCTGATACATATGCTGAGGTTTTGACTAGAAGTCTTCATTGCTCCTCATTTCGGACTCTTTGAACCTATCATCGTCTTGTTGAATCATGTTGATAACTCCTTTCAGCTTCTGGGGGCTGATTAATGATGTGTCACACTGTCATAATTGGTTATTACTATTAATTTTTGGTATGCTTCCTATGATTATAGTTATAATGTCAGTATATAAGTTTATGTCCTTGTAACCTTGTGTTTTCCTCAAATATCTTCTCCTACACATATTAGTATTACTCTAACTTCCAGAGAGAAGAGCAACACATTTCAATATTTGGAGAAGAAAAGAAACATAAAGAATTCATACACCTATTCACTCGCTAGAAAAGAAAGATAATGGCACATTTACTAGGTAGGAAGAGGAAGATGAACCAGATGGAGTGAGCTGTTTGACGCGAAGTCTGGACACTTTTTCATCCTTTTTGGGAGGTGGGGAGATCGGAAGGGTGGGAGGTTTATTGACGTGATGTGTTAGCATGTCATCTGGACTCTTTTTCCTATTGTGGAATGTTTTAAATAATCATAGAATTGCGTGAGATTCTTTCAATCAAACTAATTAGTCTTTTAATTTTCATAAATTTTCTATTTGCAGAAAGCAGTTGAAGGATTTCTTCAACACTTTTATACTTCATGAGACAATTGTGCAGATATTGGACATGTTCATGAGCATGGGAAGCCCTCATCACTGGGTGGATTATTTGATGCCAGAGAATGTGAGATTACATAAATCTGCAGAATCTTCCAGCAATGACAACCTATATCTTTCTGGTCTCACCAAATTTGACCAACTAATGGTGGAGACACGTGCAGTGTTATCAAGGTAGTCCCATGTTTATAAGTGCAGATATATTCATCTAAAGCCTTCGTTTTAGAAACTCCAATGGTATATTAAATACCTGTGTTGTGAGCCAATTTGAACATGTGTTACATATTGCATATACTCCCTCCGTTCTACCCAAAGAGTCCACGTTTGAAAAGTGTAATTATTAAGGAATATATTAGGTCATTGAAGTTTGTCATAATTACAAAAATATTTAAGCACAACCAAGATGATTACAACACAAGTGGAGGGTAAAGATGAAAAATTATAAAAATTGTAAGCATAATTTTTAAAAGTGGACTCTTTAAGTGAAACATCTCAAAATAATATAGTGGACTCTTTGCCTGGAACGGAGGGAGTATTCAACTGTTGGATTGTTATGATTTTGCATGTCCTACAAGTAAAGGTTGAGGGTGGGCTTTCTTATTATAAGAAGAAAGCTTGAAAGCAAGTCAGCGCAGAATGACCTGTAATCTCCTGTAAACTTGTATCAATTTTCAAAGGAAATAAGGCACGGTGAATTGGTGATGATTAGGATAAATATAGAAAATCCAATTGTAGACATTGTATGCATACTTGAATTGCGGATTAAGGTTACATACATCACTTCCTGGACCCCAAGATGGCAGGAGCCTCGTGCACTGGCCATCCTTTATAAACTTCTTGACCTCCCAGTAGACAGATGGATGTGAACTTTAAGTACAATCCAAGCTGAATAAATTTGTATCCTTTATTTTTAATGGAAAAAAGGAATTGAGTTGTACTTATTTGTTTATGCCTGCTTTGCAGTGCTGAATTCGGGAATGTCTTGGACAAATCCTTGAAAACGGTGGTGGATGCAGTTATGGAAGATATCAAAGTTCAGTGTGGAGAAAGCAATTTGTCGGCAGGGATACCACTAGCGAGACTTGTGCCGCGAGTTGTGCAGATAAGTCCACTTCTGCTTGAAAACCAAGCAGGAACAGGTTCAGTCAAATCATCCAAAACATACCCGAAGTTGAAGTTTTCTTCTCTCTACTTTATGCAAACATGCCTACCTCATAAAACTTGTGAGTTGTATTCTAGCTGTACCATTATTCTTTGAGCTTCAATGGAGCGTGAAGGAATGTATGATCCTGACACAGGTTCTCAAAGTTTAAACAGTTTGAAGAGAATAAGATAGACATAGAATAGTGAAGCATTTACTTTTGTTTTCAAGTCCCAATGTTGACTTGATCTGTTTATCATTTGGAAAATTTTCAATCTGTTAGGGGTTTGTAATAATTTAAAAGTTTTTTTTTTTAACTGTAGGTTCGCCCGTCTTTACACATGTATCATTTAGTGCTAGTGGTTGATGGCGAAACAAGTGACGTTGCTTTTTCTTTGCCTGTTTATCGAGGTATAGTCTTCATGGAATATGAAGATTTTACTTTTAGTACTAGCCAGCCCAAATGACTTCGTATGTTGACAAGGTATAAGAGGAGATAGTCTAGAGAGGCTTGTCAGACTAAACTATGCTACAACTCTGATGACCACAATGAATATGCTCATTCTCCCGTGGATGAATAGTTTTGATATGCCCTCTTTTGTTGGCGAAAGAAGTATCTGGCTTTTCTGAAAGTCATCCGAAAGCTGGAAACAGAAAATTCCGGCTTTTGCCTCGGTAACAGATGAAGGCAAGCTTTAGCACCAGACTTGCTGTAGTAGTACCGGTGAATTGCGGCTATAGCTTAGTTGAAGGCACCCCCCAATTACTCTGGTAAAATGTTTTAACGTTACGTTTAGGGAAAAACTATTAACCCTACATTTTTAATCAGTACATTCCATATAATGTTTTAATTTACTTGTGCGTGTCTGCGTGATAATAGGGTGTCGTGATTGTAAAATGAGATTCAAATCTTCTATATTACTTCTTGGCTCACTCTTTGTTCCATACACGTACGAGTCTTTGTTAGTATAGGTGACTATTAAGATAAGTTCTCTACATAACCAAACAAGGATGAATGACCCTTTTCGAAAATTCTGGTAGGAGATCTCTGAACAACAGTCTAGGGTTCAGATCCCAACTAACGCAGAACAGTCGGTATGGAGCAAGTGATCAATGGAATGCAATCTGGCGTGGAGCAAGTGATCATACCCCCGATAGAAATCACTATAGACTTAATCCAGTAGTGACACACTACACTCGGTCGAAACTCCCCTATTCAAGGCCAAACGACGACGACTCCACTTGTCAACACCCATGTCATCAGCGTCAGACAACTGATCCTCATTGTTGGAAAAATGAGCTTATGGCCCGATTCCTATCATTCGCCCTAATGGGTTCGTTGAATCATCTTATGTTAGGAAAATGGACTCCTCACGGTGAGAAGCAAAGTCAAAAATGTTTGGTGGCCCTTTGAAATAAGGCAAGTCATAAAGAGAAAAATATCCACAACAAAATTTCTCTCTCTAAAATAATTGCATCTCACTAAAATACTCTCTAAGTCTACCAGACTTGGATTCAATCTTATGAGAATGAATTGCAGATTATACAAGACTGGGATGCAATCCGACTATAATTGCAGATTAGATTGTTCGTGGCATATGTGTGTTTGTAGCACAAGTCGAAAGTATTCCGCTTCGCTCCAGACTACGAATTTGCACTAGGTAATCCGTAAAACTCTTGTATAATTTGAGACAAAGGTAGTAATTATAGTTCAAAATGAATTGATACATTTTTCATCGTAACCAAGTTTTTATTAATTTTCTTTCACGTGACCATAAATTTTTATTTATCCAACATTTACTTGATATCAAATAAATACAATACTCTAATTATTAAAATCACATGAGATAAAAAAAATATTAGTTACTAAAGTATTAATTACTCTCTCCGTCTCAAAATGAGTGTCATTGAGTGTTCATTTTTGTATAAGTTTACTAATTTCACTTTTGACACATATCATATTTTAGTGTTGACTTCTAATGTTATATGTGGAGATTAAGGGTATAATTGTACTTGTGCTACTAAAATGCCCCAATACTAAACTTTCTTAATTTTAGCGAAAAATTAAAAATAAACACTCATTTAGGAACGGAATGACTAAGTTATTAGGTTATAGCCTTCAAAAAAAAAAAAGTTATTAGGTTATTGAGTTTGTTTATTAATTTAAAATCCAATTGTATATATAAATGGTTAGATGTATCCTCCTGTTTTATTTAAACCTATATATTTGGTAAATCTTGTTTTCAATTTTATTAAAGTATCCGCATACTCGTATACTACTAAGTATATAAAGATACACCAAAATATTAATACAAGAGGATTTACTTTCTATAAATCAATATAGGAGTATTTAATTGTAGTTTATAAATCATTCCAATTTACTTAGGTTATGTTTGGATACTTAATTTCGGAGCTTGGAATTGGAAGAACAATTTGAATTTCCTGTAACACAAATTGTTTATCAAATTTCAATTTTAAAATTTGACATTTAATAGCCAAATGTAGCCTTAGTTCATTTCGACCCTCTTATTGCAAGTATGTCAAATAACAAGGAACATAAATGTCAAATAGGAGTATACTATTATTTTCTTCGAGGGGTCCTTTGTAATTGTATGAAGGAGGGAGGAGTAATATTAAAGGGAATGAGATTCTCCTGGGCAGTTGGTGGTATATATCAAGTACAGTCTTTTGACCCGATAAAACAACTTATATGGCCTTTGACTAAAAATTAACACAAACTTCTTATAATACACCAAAGCCCTTAAAACCTAACTCAGTCTTACTCTCTCTCAAATCTCGGCTTCTTCTCTCAAACCACAACCGTCTTCCTCCCATCGTCGTCGTCTCCCCCTCCAATCTCCAACCACATCGTCACCGTCTTCCTCCGTCTCCGACCACATTGTCTCCCTCTACTGCTATGGATCTTGTAAGTCTTCTTCCATCTTCCTCCTATCTACTACCATGAAGCCTATCTTTGTCTTCCTCCGTCTTCCTCTCATCGTCTCCCTTTCAATTGGTTAAACAATCCCGTGAATCGTTTAAACGAATCCGTTAATCGTTTAAACGAATCCGTTAATCGTTTAAACGAATCTGTGAATCATTTAAACAAATCTGTAAACGAATTCGTGAATCGTTTAAACGAATTCATTAATCGTTTAAACGCGTTTAAACGAATCCATGTGTCGTTTAAACGACTCCGTGAATCGTTTAAACTATGTTTGAGTCATTTAAAAAAGAGCGTATTTTGGGGTTTTCAAATAAAAAGAGGCCATATAAGTTGTTTTGGAATAAGTTAGGCCAAATAAGATGTTAGAGAGTTTGACTAGGCCATTTGTGAAGAAACCCCGGGCAGTTGGGAATGGGCGTCTTATTTCATTTTGGAGTGATCGGTAGTAGGGTCCACATCGTTTGATAAATTACTCCAATTCCTTTGATTGACCATTGTGGAGTTTATTGGGATATTATTCCATTTTTTAAAAGAGAGTTGTTATTTAAACCCCTGATTTTATTAAGTCCACCCTCCCAATATTTTCAACTTCTCCTAAAATTTAAGTACACCCCAATTTCCTATTCTACCCTTAACAAAATTTTCTAAAAAATACCTACTAAGTACACTCTCACCCATCTTATTTTGAAATACCCCCTAAAACAAAACTTATGATTTATCTTCAACATCGACACCCCCCCTTTGGCAACCAACGGTAACGGCTACGGCTACGACAACCAACGGCAACGACAACGACTAAGGCTACGGTTTCTCTTCAACATCAACAATGGACGAAAGGTTCGTAGGTATGAATCTCTTCTCTTTACTAGCATTCTAGGTTAAATGTTATATTTTTGCAATTTATATGTTTAATTATTGTTAGGGCCTAGTTACATTCCAATGTTTTTGCATTTTGGTGTTAAAATATCGTGATTTAACGTAAGTTTTGTTGGAAAAATCGACTTGATTTGGCCTGGGCTATTCAGGACTGGTAGCCGAACGCCCTTAAGAGTGTTCGGCAGCCACTAACCGAACAACCTTGAAAGGGTTTGGCTAGGGAGTACTGAATGCCTTTAAGGTTGTTCGGTTAGGGGATGCCAAATAGCCTTAAAGAAGTTCGGATACCCTTTGCTGAACAGTATGATATATATTTTTTCCCTTCTTACCCTTTTGGAACTGATCTAATACTGATTATCGATGTGCAGAACAAACATATGTTAGGAGAAGACCTACTGCTTCAACCAGAAAACAAAGACAACAACAACCACAACAATAAGAAGAAGAACAACAACAACAACACTCACCTCATGATTATGAGTATGAAAGAGGAGGCGGTGCTGAGGATGAGGAGGAGGAAGATGAAGATGAAGAAGAGGCATTTGCCCCGTTTCCTGGTGGGCCACAAGTTCCATTGTTGCTGACTACCTACAAAGATCATGTAGCAGCATCTATCTGGAATGGGGAAGAGCGACCGGTCTTGAAATGTTTGAATCATACTACCAAGTTGGAAGAGTGGGGAATTCGTGATCACTTTAGTAAACTAATGAAGAATCTTGTTAATAACTCGAGGCTTACGGTGTCTAGGGGATCGTATGCAGAGGTGGACAAAATATTGGTGTTAGCATTTATGGAATGGTGGCATCTAGAGATGAATACTTTCCACATGCCCTTCGGAGAGATGACAATCACATTTGATGATGTGTATTATCTTACAGGATTGGATGTGACTGAGATTCCACTTGTTTCTGGGCGGAGTGTGGGCTATACACCCGAGGAGGTTACGAATTTGTTGGGAGTACATGTCTCTGAGGCAATCATTGGGATGCATGGTGCCAGAAGCACATCATTAAAGTTATAGTGGTTGCGTGAGACATTCCAGGAAGATAGTGCAACTGAAGATCCTGTTGCATGTGCTTGTTCATCCAGAGCATATCTGTTGTACACTCTTGGTTGTATTTTTTTCACTGATTAGAGTGGGACTCGGGTCAACACTGGCTACTTAGAGTTTTTGGATGATCTTGCCAATGTACACACGTATGCTTGGGGGGCTGCAACTCTAGCGTTTCTGTATAGATAGCTAGGGCAAGTGTCTCGAGCAGAGATTAAGCAGATGGCTGGATATTCCACGTTATTGGAGGTAACATACTTATATTTCTAGTAATTTCATTACATTCAAATATTAGATAAATAAATTATATGTTATTATTTATAGTAAATTTGATAAATGTTGTGTTTTATTGCATGTAGGCATGGATATACGAGCATTTTCCAGCTTTTAGGCCTGAATATAGTAGCCATTACAAGAATACATGGCCACTTGAAATGAGGTGGGAACTCAAAGAAAAAGTCGGAGCATCCATGCAAAAATTAGTCCAATACCGAAAGTGTCTCGACAGCCTTAGGGCCAATGATGTGAGTGTTATTTAATTTAGTTATCCAATAATTTTTATAACACATTTATGTTAAATTAATTTTCTTAGTTTCTTGTAGGTAATTTGGAATCTGTATACGGGCAATTTTAGGGATCTATATCCATTTCTCACCGTTTCTTTCTATCACGAATGCTTAGTGGCGTGCTCTGTTGTGGAACCATACCATCCTGACCGATTTCTCGGACAATTCGATTATGTTCGACGATTGCGCGATTTCTTGTGAGATGGGAGAAAAAGAGTCAGTCTTTTGTATTGTTTCCCCTTGTACCGTACTTTTTCGTTTGGTATAGTTACGTCCTATCAAACGATCGTCTTGGTAACATTGCCCAACTACCATGGGATTGCGCTCCTGACTATTTGCAGTGGTATAACGTCCATTCATATCCGTTGGTTTAAAACCCCGACAGACTGTCCCCCAGTTTACCGTGACAGCTGTTGTTCGAGTGGGAGATGGTTACATCTGTACACAATTTGATACAACCTCCAGTGCAGAGATGGAGATCAGGTGATCGATCGATGATAGCGGATGAGTTGGCTGATATGTTGGACAGAACATATATGATAGTAGGAGGTCCAGATAATGTGGTACCTTTTACTTCCGTGCGAGATGAGATGGGTCAATCTCAAGGCCACTCTCACCGTAGGACACGAGGAAATTGATTAATGCATGTATCGTATGAGACGTAGAAATTGATTAAGTTTGTATTTTAATATTTGTGTTAAGTATGACCGTGAACGTTATGTAACTCATTATGTCCAGACGATTCCGTGAATGTTATGTAACTCATTATGTTAAGTATTTTGTTGGCGTTTTATTAAATATATAAATCAACATTTTTGGGTTGCACACACTTACATATAATTTTTTAGATTAAAAAAAATTATTGATATTGTTGGACAGCCTCCGAACACCTCTAAAGGTGTTCGGTAGTCCCTAACCGAACACCTTAGGAATTGTTCAGTCGGAGGTTACCGAACAGTATAAACCTACCTAATTTTTTTTTCAACCTTACTTCAAAATAGTAATTTAATACATGTAATATTATATTCCAAATCAAAGTTTAGTCCACATTGATAGATTCAATACTATCTTTGGTGCGACTCTTTCCTACACCACCAATGTACATATCAAGTTGTTTACTAAAAATATCCTTCCACCCTGCTACACAATCTTGACGAAACGAATCCCAGTAGGTTGTCACTGGAGGTAATGGGGCGCCTTCGCGCAAGAACACCTACAAATTCAATACATATACGAAATATGTTACAATAAAGTGTTGTTATAACATAAATTACATCATTGAAATAGATGTGTGTGTACCTCAATATAATGGCCTCTGTTCACACAACTGGTACAGATCAATTTTGGACTGGATATGGCTTGGGTTATCAAAGGTAGGTAAGTGATTGACAATCTCTTATCCAAACACAAAAAGGCAACATTATACGCCGATGCAACCAAGTAACCCATATATGGGTTACAAAACCAATATTTGTTTGGTGCAGTCACCTCGTAGTAGTTGAGGTGGTTCAACACTTTATCAACGCCACCATATTCGTTGAAAACCTTTGTGTACAACTCTTTATGGGTTAACAACTCATTATGGAGGTCTCCTTGAACCCTACCTCAATCCTCCTTTTTATATCCAACTAAGTCAGCTATGGTACGAAAACCGCAATAGCCATCACCAACAACATTCTTAGTGTCATCAATCCTATTGCAAAATTTTGCTTGATTAATAAAACCACTCAAAGTTGCAGCTCGGGTAATTCGGCAGACAACCTATTTAAACAAGAAAAATTAGTGTCAATATATTTTATGAAAACTAAGATTAGGTACTGTATTTACATTTAAAAAAAAAAAAAAAGACATCATTTACCGGCATCTTTTTCTTTGCGGTCGTAGTGAACGTAGGAGGTTTACTTGATGGACCAACCTCGTAAGTTACCAATGGTTCTTCAGACGGCGAACAACTATATTTAATCGACTCCACATACTCAAACTTGCTCGGATCTCGTTTCGTTGATTTGGAGTGTTTAGCCTTTGCAGACTTGGGACGACGGCAAGTTAGGACCTTGGGTGAGGGTGTATTGAGTGGTGTTGTTACTGGATTTGAAGCCTCCATCAATTGTTTCAACATTAACAACCTGTCCTTCGTAAGAGCATGTTTAAATTTACTGACAAACTCATCTACACAATGAGTCATTTGAACTTCTAATTCCTCCCTCACACCAACTAACTCATCTCCCTTAGGTGGTATCATATCTAATTTTTTCCAAAATGAATCAACATATTCAAGGGGAATTGGCTTGTCTGATCTCACATACTTAAAAATCTCATGAGCACAAGGCAATCCGTAAGTCTTTCTCAATCTATATCCACACAACAGAGGGTCTACACAATCTTCACCAATTTTACTCATTTCTTCATAGATCTTGTTCAATGCATGTATGTTGCATCTTAGCCTAGATTTGCTTGAATCCATAACCTAAGTCTAAGTCAAGGTGACTAATGGGCCTGCGTGTCTGTTAGAGTGGCAACTTGAACTTAGGCATAGCTTGAATAGCCTAGGATTGCTTATTGTATATAGCCTTGAAGAAGATAGCCTATAGGACATCGGACGTCCTCTGCACATAGGCAAACAATGCATCAGCAGACTTTCGTCTGTATATCGGACAAGTTCATATCGGCCAAGACTTCATCAGCAATGCTGAAGAACCTTAAGAAAGTCCGATAAGAGAACTGCCGAAGACATGTCCTGATTTGAGGCTTTCATTGACTTCGATGCAACGTTAACCTGCAAAGAGCATTCAATGAAGGTTTCCATTCTTGGCATACACTCAGAAAAGGACATTCCTCCTGCAAGCACAGACCGCCTATTTTTAGCAAAGTGTCAGGAAACAGACTGCAAGCTTCAGGTCAGCCTATCAGGAGTCAACAACCATATTAGAGCATTAATTGCTCTTAAATTCAAATTAGAAGATCTCCAACGGCTCCAAGTTTCCTCCTGCATATAAAAGGAGACTCCATTGCTGCATTCAATACACTTCAACAACCCCAACTTCTGAATCTTCATAGTCTTCAAGTTCTTACAAGCTTACAAGTCCTATCTGCATACTTACATTGAAGAGCTTCATACTTAGACTCCTAGTCCATTAAAAGCTCTTCATTGATTGCAACACCTAGCTTTTCATAGCTCACGAGAATTGTATCTTATTGATATCAATTCTCCCACACAAACACTTGGTCAACAAAATTTTTGTACACAATCCATTAGAGATTTAGTTTGTAAAATATCTAGTGGAAAAACTTAGTACACAATTTTCAAATCCAAAGTTGACCACTTTGGTTGTGGACGTAGCACTTATTTATAAGTGTGAACCATATTAAATATTCTGTCTATTTGTGTGTGATTGTGATTTGATTGTGTTGCTTTAAATTTCCGATTTCCAATCTGTAAGAACCGCGATCTTGTCCCGCCAAGATCGGCCATTCTTAACTTGTCCGTGCTTCACAAGTCTTCCGCCCGCAAAATTTGTAAAACCCTAGTGAAGTAAGATTTTTGAATCAATTTCAAAAATTGGACATAGGCTATTCAACCCCCTTCTAGCCTATATAGAGCAACCTTGGACCTAACAATTGGTATCGAGCTTAACTCTTTGAAAACTAGTTTTTCCAAGATTAACCTCTTGAGAGATTAAAGATCATGGCTGCTCACCAAATGTTGGAAACCTCAAACGTGAACCATTGTCTGTCTTGGATGAAGTTCACTTTGACATCTGGAAAGATAAAGTTAAAAGACATATGAACTCAATTGACAAACGTTTGTGGAAATGTGTCACGATGGACCCGAATTCCAATGAAGCCTAATACACCGGCCGCGGTAGATCCAACCGCTGCACTGAAGTACCAAAGCCGAAGAAGAGTGGGATGATGAAGACGAAAGAATGATGCTCGATGGAAAGGCCATCAACATCATTACCACCGTGTTGATATAAGTACTTATCGCAGATCATCAACTTGGACACAAAGAAAGGAGATGTGGGAAGCCATCCTTGAATATCTTGAAGGTGATGGCGAGACAAAGAACAACAAATTATATACCGCATCCGTAAGTTTGACTCCTTCAAAAGGATCCCAAAGAGTCTCAAGTGCCTATGACAGATTCTATGAGGTAGTCAACTCTTGCTATTCATTAGGAAAGAAGTATGAAAAGAAAGAAATAAACATGAGATTTCTAAATGCACTAGGCGCCTATGGCATGTTAAGATCATCGCCATGAAAGAGTCAAAAGATTTAAACAAATTGACTCTTAGAAACCTTTATGCTAGTCTTTCGGTTTATGAGCTTGAGATCCAACAAGCTCAAGAAATGGAAAAGAGTTTTAAAAACTTGTCCTTACCACCATGTCTCGAACCTTCTGTTCAAAACCCGATGAAACACCTTCTACTTCCGGTGAAGATGATGATATTCTTTCGACGAAGCATTTGCTATGTTTGTAAAGAAATATCAACGTTTCAAAAGGTTTAATAAACCATCATCACATAGGCAGTCTCTCACAAAGCTGTTTATAAAACAAGCCAACCAAAACACTCGCTCCTTATAAATCAAGACCATCAAAAGGATAATGAGCTAGTTTGTTTTAACGTAGGAAACCAGGCCATTTTGCCTCTAAATGTCCAAAGCCAAAATATGAATTTTATAAGAAACGTCCGAAACTAAATTTCAAAAACAAAAAGGGATGGTGGTGAAGACATTGATGAAAGCAATCGCCTACATGGTGTGACACCGACACCGATGAGGATGACTCTTGTGACTTTCTTTGAAGAAGCCAACATATGCCTTATGGCCGGGAGTCACCACATGATTCGTGAGGTCATTACCATTTCAACAAGATGGGTGATGATGATGATGAGCTTAATGAACCTTCAAAGGGAGAGCTCATCAAAGCTAATAAAGACATGCCGGAAGAATTTTCAAAATTCAAAGCCGCCTATGTGAAATTAGCCAAGAAGCATGAACTAGTTGTCTCGAGAAATCAACCTTGATGTCTAAGATCAAAGATCTTGATAGACAAAGAAGAAAGTATCAAATTGCAAAAAGAGAACAAAGCTTTGATGAAAAAGTGGATTTCCTACTTGAACACATCAAGAAGATAAATTCGAGAAAGATGACCTTCAAAAGGTTGTCAATACTTGGAATAACTCTAAAGGAAACTTTGATGCCATTCTTTCAAACCGTAAAACTTTAGATGACAAACGGCATTGGTTTCCAAAGTGAGTTCAAAGTAGGTAGTTCTTCTAGTTCTCAAAAGGATGAGACATCCAAGTGATTCGAAGAATTGGTTGTAGGAGTTTCTTATGACCAGAGCCTCCCAAAAGGCAAGGACTTGGCTTTAACAAAGTTCCTTTTGTTTATCCCAAAACACAAAAGACAAGTCCAAAAGAAAGCAATCGCAAAGAATGACTCTGCTAATAGTGAGTCGAGCAACTAAAACCGCCATTAGTCACCCTAAGAAAACAGGGATGACTAATAGCAAGTCTAGGAATTCTCACTCAAACCTATTAAATTTGTCAAAGGCAAGACTGCGATCCCAACACGCCTATAAAAGGGTAAAAGAAGTGAATTCTGCAGATAAAAGCTTAAAGGACATGTGCTCAAATACAAAATCTTTTGATAAAAGGTCTACCTATGGTAAACCTAACATCAACAAGAAAAGGCATTTTCAGCCTAAGTCCTATAGGCCAATTATCGCAGAAAGATCATTCCAAAGACTGCGATATTAAGAAGCCTCAAAAGAAATCATTACTCATGTTGAAGGATTTCACAAATGCTCTTTCGCAAATGCCATGGTCATGAGATTCATGAATGCCTTCGAGATTCACACCTAAATCTAGAGGATTTACTCCTCCAAAGGTTAAACAAGTGTGGATCCCAAAAGGTTGCTAACCTTGAGGACCCAAAAATAAAAGGGGACCATATTCTTAAATGTCTATATTTCAGAATGCTTCATGGTGTCAATGAAGAAGAGAAAGATCTATGGTATCTAGACAAGGATGCTCAAAGCATATGACCGGTGATCCAAATCTTCTCAAGCATTGTTGAAGCAAAGGGTCCCTCACCATATTTGGAGATAACTCAAAAGGAAGACCATTGGTTATGGAAGTATAATCGAGGCAATCTCTCCATCAACAAAGTCTCTCTAGTTGAAGGTTTAAAGCACAACGCTAAGCATATCACAATTCGTGATAAAGGTCTAACATGTCGCTTTCTAGTCAATGTCTCATAAAGGACAATGAGACATGTTCAACTATCCCGACGGATTGGGAATGTCTATGCCGTTGACCTAAATGCCGTTGGAAGAAAATCAAATCTTTGCTTGGTTGCTAGGTCATCAACCGACAACACTGGTTGTGGCACAAAAGGCTTAGTCATCTAAATTTCAAATACCTGAGAAGCTATCAAAAGACAATCTAGTTGTTGGTTTGCCTAAAATATCACCGAATCACACGTCTCGCAGCATGTCAACTAGGCAAACTACACAAATCTTCTTTCAAAAGCAAGCCTTGCCTATCAACAACTGCACCTCTACAGCTCTTGCACATGGATCTGTTTGGACTGTAACTACTACAAGTCTTGGTGGCGCAAGTATACTCTTGTGGTAGTTGATGATTACTCAAGATTTACTTGGGTAGAGATGATGTCCTCCAAAGATGAAGCATATGACATCATTCGAACTCTTCGAAGACTGACTCGCCGGATGATATCTCGATGTCGATCGTACAATGGAACAGTTCAAGAACAATGGTGTAGCCAAATATTGTGATGACCATGGAATTGGTCACAATTTCTCTCAGCTTGGCACACCTCAACAAAATGGAGTTCTGAAAGGAAGAACGAACTCTCATTGAAGCAGAAAGACAATGATTGCGAAGCCAAACCGCCTATGTATTTCGGGCAGGCCGTGAACACCGCCGCTTCACACAAAACAGTCCATCATAAATAAATTTCATAACAAAACTCCATATGAAATATGGAGAGGCGAGCTCCCAACATTGGATTCTTTAAAATATTTGGTTGTAAATGCTATGTTCTTTACAATGGTAGAGAACATAGAGGTAAGTTTGAATCCAAAAGTGATGAAGGAATTTTTCGGATATGCCAAGTTTTCAAAAGCATACGAGTTTATAATAAAACTTCACTTAAGGTTGTTGAATCTGTACATGTTTCTTTTGATGAATTTGATTTCATTGGGCCACATTTGGCTCCTAAGGTTACTAATGATTCGATGAATATGAGACAGTAATGTACCCAAGTCCCGATCCGCCGATCCTCCTTCTTCACAAGATCTTCCAAGAGTCAACCTCGTTAGAATCCTCAAACGAACCATCAAATGAACACTCGAAAACCCCGAATCCCCTTGCCTTCCACACCGTAAGTCATACAACCTACCTTGGAATTAACCTACCCTTTAGAAAACCAAGCTTCAATTACTTCTACTTCAAGAATCCAACTCGCCGATACAATAACAAGTTCAACTCCGAAGTTAGGGAAGTAAAAGATCATCCTATCACTCAAATCATTGGAGATCTTAATGCCGGTGTTCAAACTAGACAAGCTTCAAGAAATGAATGCATGTATTCTACCGCATTTGTATCTAACATTGAACCCAAAAGATTGATGAAGCTATGGAAGATCCAAGCCGGGTGGAAGCTATGCAAGAAGAGCTAAACCAATTTGACAGATGCCAAGTCCGGTCACTAGTCCCTAGGCCTAAAGGACAAGCAATATTGGCACAAAGTGGGTTTTCGAAACAAAATGGATGAAAACGGCAACATTACAAGAAACAAGGCAAGACTGTAGCCCAAGGATACGATGTGAGGAGGGTATTGACTATGATGAGACATTTGCTCGTTGCAAGATTAGAGGCTATCGATTATTCTTGGCCTATGCCTCTTACAAGGACTTCAAAGTTTATCAAATGGATGTAAAGAGTGCATTTCGAATGGAGAACTTCAAGAAGAAGTCTATGTTGAGCAACCACCGGGTTCATAGACTGCTCAAGGAGAGAAGATGTCTACAAGCCGAGGAAAGCCCTTTATGGACTTAAACAAGCTCCAAGAGCTCGGTATGAGACCCTTTCAAAGTTCTTGATATCTCAAGGCTTTGTAAGAGGTCAAATTGACACTACTCTTTTCATTATGAAGCATAAAGGTCATTCCTTACTTGTTCAAATATATGTTGATGATATTATCTTTGGTTCTACTAATGAAAATCTTTGCAAAAGGTTTGAAAAGCTTATGCAGAGTAAATTTGAGATGAGCATGATGGGAGAGCTCAACTTTTTCCTTGGTCTTCAAATTCAACAAAGTTCAAATGGTATCTTCATCAATCAAGCCAAATATGCAAAGGATGTCATCAAGAAATTTGGTCTTGAGAATGCAAACACCTTCAAGACTCCTATGGCTACTAACCGCCATCTTGACAAAGATGAGAAGGGCAAGAAAGTGGACATGACTCTCTACGAGGCATGATTGGTTCACTTTTATACTTAACTGCTAGTAGGCCCGATATCATGTTTGCTTTGTGTTTGTGCTAGGTTTCAAGCCGATCCAAAGGAGTCTCACCTACAAGCAAAAAAGAATCATCGATATCCGATAGATACTCCCAATTTGGGAATCGGTATCCTAGAGATTCATCTTTTAATCTTATAGGCTATTCGATGCCGATTTTGCCGCATGTAAAGTTGACAGAAAGCACAAGTGGGACATGTCAATTCTTAGGAAATAGACTTGTCTCATGGGCCGCCAAGAAGCAAACCTCTGTTTCAACTTCAACAACCGAAGCGAATACATAGCCGCGGTAGCCGCTCACAACCGCTGTGGATCAAACAAAGAACTAGTGGACTATGAGATCAAAACCGATGATTGTCCTATAATGTGTGACAACACATCGCAATTTCGCCTCAAAATCCGTCATGCACTCCAAAACAAAGCACATTGATGTGAGATATCACTTTCTTAAAGATCATGTTGAAAAAGGTAACATCGCATGCAATATGTGCCTACAGAGAATCGTAGCGTACATCTTCACAAAACCACTTGATTCAACCAGGTTTGCATATTTAAGAGGAGAGCTTGGTATGCTTGACCTCAATCCTTAATCCTTTCTAGCAAATTCTTTAAGTTATTTATAAACTCGCCGTTATTAAAATGCCTATGTGATCGCCGATCTCAACTCGCCGAGTAAATAGACAACCTTGGGTAAGTGACTATCTCCACATCGGCCTTTCAATAAAATAGGCGACTCGATAATATAGGCGACTTAAGGGCGCCATACGCACAAGACTCATCGTGTAATAAATGCGGACTTCAAATTTTATCAAATTCCATTTAGTGGCCTGTCGAGGTATAAAAGGGTAAAATGTACAAGAACTCTTCACAATTCTCAACAACCGCCATTTTCTAACTTTCAAAAACCTTCCGTCTTCCAAACCGAAATCCCTCCAAAAGCCTTCAAATCTTCAAAATCTCTAGTTTTCAGCTTAAAATCATCAATGGTAAGAGTTTCCACACCTTTTCAATTCATTTAAATCCGGTTTGTGGTCTTGTCTTGACCTAATGTGCGTCTTTAAACCGTCCGCCATTGATGAATATCGGATTCTTGCGATTGTTGCTTGAATCTTGTTTGTTTGGGTGTGAATGTGTTTTGAGCTTTATGTGATACTTTGTTTTCGTTTTATACCACTTTGTTGGTTCAAAAATGACAAACTCAAGATATTTTGAAACCCGATGATGAACTGTTCTTATATTTTGGTTCAATTTGTCTATATTTTGGGTTTTGATCCGAACGCACTGTTTATGTTATTATCTCGCCGATTGCATGATTATCTCGTTTCTTGCATATCCGCCGATTCCTATATGCTGTTCTCACATCCGCCGATTATGTAGGGAAAGTCTAAATCCTCAAAGGCCGCCGCCACCACTTCATCTTCTCGCCTCTCGCAAAGCCAACCAGGGCCGCATTGGCCGCCGAGCTCCCTATAAGGACCCTTCCTGGTCAAGCTATCACCCGGGATGACTATCGACATAGACTCAATCATTTGCACATCTCGCCGGTGATGCCTTGCTAAAGATTTAACCGAGTGTGGACTCCTCCCCTGTTCCAACTCAACGACACCCACTACAAAGAACTATCTAGCCGAGGAATTCTATACAAGGATGATTCTCGCTCCTCCTCCGGCCTAATGCCTCGAGCCTCAACTTAAGCTACATCAAAGGCTACATCGGGGTCACTACATCAAGTTGACCTACAAGGATGTTGGAGAAATCCTTGACCGCCTATGAAGGCAAATTGGACTTGACCGATGCCGAATCGGCACTTGCCTGGGAGATGATGAGGGGTCCGCCCAACCGAGAGGTTTTCCGAGATGTCTAGGAACCTCTTCCCGTAAAACCCCTATCACATCGCCCATTTGCTCGACAAGAGCATTTTATTCAAGAATGGCTCGAGGGACATCTTCACCTCCCAATGATGTGGACCAAAGCCGTGGTCCTTCGCAAGCAACTCAACCGGGCAAAGATCATCTTCTCAATGCTATCCCGCAGCGTTGTCAAGTCCAAGCTCACCCGTCCATGAAGAGGCCCTTTGTCGTGGTTATCAATGTCATCCTCCGCCGTTATGAGGAGATTGATGAGCCGGTCGCTTCGACGACCTCATCAAGGTGTCCAACACCTACGTCTTCACGGCCAACAACATCACCCGCTATAGGGATGATATGGCCAAAGGACAACCAACGCAGGTGGTGCCGCCGCTGCCGCCGCTATCGCTTCGTGCCGCCGCACTCGCCGCCGCTGCTATCGCTATCGGTGGCCCTCTACCCAAGCCGCCAGGGTAAGAGGAAGGTCACCTATACGCGCCGGGTTACCAATGAGGAGGAGGAGCCTACACCCATTGGGCCGCACCGCCGAACACTTTGACCTCGCAGCTAGACCACGATCCCTATGAGCCCGCCGAGCCTCCTACCAAAAGCCCAAACACTCTCCCTCTCTCACTCCTAAACTCAAACAATCCGGAAGCTCGCCAAGGCACTGCTGAGAAGGACACATCATCCTTCCAACCGGTGACCTCTCCAAACCCTCTCAACCTACCTCCCAATCCTCCAAACCCAAACCAAACAAACCCTCCTACCCACGCACGAATCATTTGGCCTTCCTCGGTCTCATCCACACCACTGCTCCTCCATCTGTTGTTCCTCCACCAGCCAGCCCCACCACAACATCTCAATCACCAACTTCGCCTCTTCCACTCCTACTAAGTCCAAGCATGGCAAACGTTTTAAAAAGAGTGCAAAGAAGAAGGTACATTTTGTGGAACCGATGAAACCTCTTCTCCTCCACCTTCTCCACCTTCACCACCTCTCGCCTACTACCCCTACCACCTCACCTACTTCCTCACCTCCTCCATCCGCTCCCATCCAAACCACCACCACACAAGAGCCATCTATCTCACCCGCCACCTCTTCTCAACCACCATCCTCCAAACGACCTATCTCTCCCTCTTCCGACCCGCCTCCTCCCAAACGCCTCAAACCAACCCCTATGCCAACCTACACCCCGAGGTTCAGGCTCGCTGTCCTTCGAGACAGCAGAGCCTAAACCCAACCCCCGCCGACTCGACCCTTCTTGGCCACCCTTGACTACCCCAAGAGATTTCCGTCGCCCTATGTCCGCAGTGAAATCATCTTTCAATGGGGTGCCTACTATGACCCTCTTCCTCCCGCCCGGTCACAACTCTTCTTCTCCCACAACTCGCCGGTTCAAGATCTTATGATCTTCAACCAATGGGTTGCAATCCATAAGGACCTAGGCCTTCCCCTTCCCACCAAATCGGACATCTCCCCTTTCTCTCTCGCCTAAACCCCCTTCACCATTATCGGCCATCCTTCCATCCTTTTTCACCCCGTGGTCTACTTCATTGATGTAGTCACAACCTTCCTTGGCTTCAACCCTCTCATCCCTCTTCTCTTCCTTTCTCCTAGCCTTTCCCCTTTCTTTTCTCCTCCCCTTTCTTCATTCACCCCTTTCCTATGTCATCTACATAGAAAGGCTCTTCCCTGTTCCTCGCATCTTTTCTAGCCTTCCTTCTCCTCTATTGAAATCTCCTCCACCATCCATTCTCCCTCATCCTCTAGCCAATCCCCGTCTCCCACCACCATCCTCCACCCTCACCTACCCAAGCCACCACCATCCTTCCTCACCGGCCATCGCCTAGTCATCCCGACTGTCTGATTACTATCCCGCCGAGGCTATACACAAATTTTTGCAAGATTTTGAGGTCATCTCGTTGACCCGACCAAGGCCCCGCACCAACTCTCGCGATCGCCTCACATCACCCATGTGCAGCCGACCGCATGACCCAGTGATGGAGATTTCAAAGGTGCAAAGGCCGCTGATGCCCGCCACGATCCATCTCAGCCACCTGCCGCCCTTGCCACGGATCTCACCTCTTCATCCAGACGCTCGCCAACTTCGAAACCAACCGGGACAACATAGCAACTAAGCGATGCAGTCGTCGACATGGTTGAAGCCGGCTACAAGCTTGTGCTTCACTCTCAACGCCAGCCAATCGCTCTGTTCACTCCTCCGCGCAACGCGTAATCTCACGGCCAAGCACTTGGCTTACTACCGCAAGGAGCGCAGAACCACCGAGCACCGCCGGCTTTATTGATGCCTCGCTTGTCCATGAAGGAGGAGATGGCCGACTCAACAATGATCGCAGACCAAGCTCATTGAGCATAATGCTCGCTCGCGTAAGAACAAAGAGCTCTCCTCCGAATTGGCCGATACTAAAGAAGAGCTAGCAAAGAAGAAACGAAGAAATTGCAAGACTTAAGGCCGCGTTGACTCTAAATGGGCATCAAGGGCATATGGGCAATCTTCATCGTGCAAAGGCAAAGGTCGTGCATCATCTAGGTCATCCTCTCGAACCGGCCGATAATATTTTGTATAATCTTTTACTAAACTTTGTAATTAAACAACTTGTTTAATTAACAATGTCTATCTTTTAAAACTTTCATGTTTATTATGAACGCTTATTATGTGATTGCATGAAATTTAAACCACCGGTTTAAAGACATGTCCTATATTGCCTATTCTCGCCTATCCGCATGTCTTTAAATTCGCCTAATTACAAGTGTCTTGCTTAATTTCCTTTTGTAAACACTTTGTAATTCTTGAATACAATGACCTTTATGTAAGTTCATCTAGGGCATGCTTATTTAATATATCAATCTTACAAGCATGTTATTACTAGACTTGAACATGGTCACCGATATTGTATTCGTAGGGTCATGGACTCAAGCAAATAGGAGGAGATTGTTGCATCTTAGCCTAGATTTGCTTGAATCCATAACCTAAGTCTAAGTCAAGGTGACTAATGGGCTGCGTGTCGTTAGAGTGGCAACTTGAACTTAGGCATAGCTTGAATAGCCTAGGATTGCTTATTGTATATAGCCTTGAAGAAGATAGCCTATAGGACATCGGACGCCCTCGCACATAGGCAAACAATGCATCGCGACTTCGTGCGAATATCGGACAAGTTCATATCGGCCAAGCTTCATCAAGAATGTTGAAGAACCTTAAGAACGTCCGATAAGAGAACCGCCGAAGACATGTCGATTTGAGGCTTTCATTGACTTCGATGCAACGTTAACTGCAAAGAGCATTCAATGAAGGTTTCCATTCTTGGCATACACTCGAAAAGGACATTCCTCCTGCAAGCACACCGCTATTTTTAGCAAAGTGTCGGAAACAGATCGCAAGCTTCAGTCGCCCTATCGAGTCAACAACCATATTAGAGCATTAATTGCTCTTAAATTCAAATTAGAAGATCTCCAACGGCTCCAAGCTTCCTCCTGCATATAAAAGGAGACTCCATTGCTGCATTCAATACACTTCAACAACCCCAACTCGAATCTTCATAGTCTTCAAGTTCTTACAAGCTTAAAGTCCTATCTGCATACTTACATTGAAGAGCTTCATACTTAGACTCCTAGTCCATTAAAAGCTCTTCATTGATTGCAACACCTAGCTTTTCATAGCTCACGAGAATTGTATCTTATTGATATCAATTCTCCCACACAAACACTTGGTCAACAAAATTTTTGTACACAATCCATTAGAGATTTAGTTTGTAAAATATCTAGTGGAAAAACTTAGTACACAATTTTCAAATCCAAAGTTGACCACTTTGGTTGTGGACGTAGCACTTATTTATAAGTGTGAACCATATTAAATATTCTCGTCTATTTGTGTGTGATTGTGATTTGATTGTGTTGCTTTAAATTTCCGTATTTCCAACAGTAAGAACCGCGATCTTGTCCCGCCAAGATCGGCCATTCTTAACTTGTCCTGTGCTTCACAAGTCTTCCGCCTGCAAAATTTGTAAAACCCTAGTGAAGTAAGATTTTTGAATCAATTTCAAAAATTGGACATAGGCTATTCAACCCCCCCCTTCTAGCCTATATAGAGCAACCTTGGACCTAACAATGTATCAACACCATACCTCGCAGAGACATAAATAAAGTTGATTTGTATTTATGTTGAACTACATTCTTGCTCTTCTCAAATGATTGCTTTATTACATTCTGTGATGTCTCAATGAGCGTGTGAATCAATTGTCAACATGTCTCAAAGTTACCCTGGCTCATTCCAAGCTATTTTTTCAACGATGCATGATGACTCTCCACCCTGAAATCAATTATAGTAATGTTGGCAATGCACATCTTTATCGAAGAAATCAATTACATTAAAGTGAAATACATGTTTGTTGTGGTGTTGTCAAAATGGACGACAGTATTTGTCCAATAAGCTACAAATCTCTCCTTTTACGACACCACCCATTGCTCAGTGACATACTTCACGGCGGTTGAAGTTTGATTGCAGACTACTAAGCAAGTCATTAAACTCTAACTCACTATTAGCAACCACCAAAACGTTCTTATTAATATGCAACAAACATTTTGGGAACATTTTTTGGGAACATTTTTTCGCAATTCGCTAAAACATTCTTATTAATATGCTATCGACAAAGGAAATGTCTCAAAGAGGGAAAAGTTCGCTCAAGTGCATTCATCAAAGCCTTTTCTCTATCAGTAACAATGATACTGGGGTAGCTCGGATTGATGCATTAAGGATTTCAAGATTGTGTACGCCCAGATATAGTTGTCTTCACGCTCAAACTCCAAATAGGCGGCTGCAATAAAGAATGTCATATGTATCAACGTCATACCAATAATCTCCAACAAAGGTAACTTGTACCTATTTGTCTTATAAGTACAATCCATAAAGAGGACCTTCAAAAAACGCTGCAATAACTCAACTCTCGTTGGGTGAGCGAAGAAAAGATCCTTCACAGTACTAGTCTACTCGCAGCGCCGATGATGATAGAAATACCCATGCTCCTTCAATTTAAACATAAGCTGCTGCATTTTCGATAGGCCATCATGCTCAGTAACTTTACTTTTCGTACGAGCATTGTAGATCGTCTTGAATGTGGACTTATTCTATTCAAAATTTTATTTTAAACCAAACAAAATGTCTTTCAGTTTACCATTGTTATGTGACAAATCAACTACAAAGTCCTCTTCTACTAGTAATTGACCAACATATGAGTGGCATTCTAAATATTCCGCAGTTGGATGATTGTGCACACCACATTGAATCTCCAATTGCCATTCATTATCTTATACTTGCTTCCCCCTCAAACGAAAAGGACATCCACACTTCTTCGTACCAGTTTCTCTCTTCCTTTTCAATTTACTCACATTAGGGTCTTCGATATTTTTCGCTGCTAATAGTAATGCCCCAACCCTTTTCTTTTGACGGTTATGCCCACTACGTTTACAAGCCATTAACATCCGTGCACTATTGGAACCAACACCACTGTTCGACATAATAATTACTATCACAATGTCATGCTCCTTTTCCCTAGCGCGTAACCACTCAAATATATCCTCACAAGATGAAAACAATTTATGCGTCGTGAACAACTCTGTGAAATCCATAACAATATCTTCAACATTGTTTTCAGCATTAGGTTCATAAGGAATGATTTGGTTTTTTTCAGGGCCAACAACACTGCGTAGACAACGTATTTGAATCCTGTTAACAATTAATTACAAAACTTAATCAGCAAAAAACATACTGTTCTGTAGGGGACTATGGAACAACATAAGGAGTGTTCGGTACCCCCCCTGCCGAACACTCTAATCACTGTTCGGTGGGCACCAGCCAAACTGTCTTCAAAGTGTTTGGTAGGGGGGTGCCGAACAGTCCTTATTTTGTTCAACACCCCCAACCGAACAGCCCTGAAGATGTTTGGTAATCCATTGCCGAACACGATGACCCAGTTTACTTCTTCTTTGCTTCGAAAAAATTGAAGAAAATTAAAATTTAAGCCATGAAATGAGATGAAATACTTACATAATTGGTCCCTTTCACTTGTTCTTTTTCATTAGTAGCAATGTGAATGTATTTTTTGGAGATTTACGATTTGAAGTTTGATGGAACTTGGAAGATGGGTTTGGAAGAAGAATGGAGGAATGAATTTGTTGAGAGAGAGAGAGGGTAGGGTGTACTCAAAATTCTTGGGGGGTGTACTTAGTACTATTGAGATGATAAGAAAAAAAGGGGGGTGTACTTAGTAACACTACGGACATTTAGGTCTAAATTTATGATGACATTTTAGTAATATATGCAGGGTGTACTTAGTAAAATCGGGGGTTAAATAGCAACTCTCTTTTTTAAAACCCGTTTACGTTTGAAAAGTCTAATAATTAATCGATATATAAGAAATACTATAATTGGTCATAATTTTAAATTTTTTTTGAGTATTGTTAATATGTTTATACTACATGTGGATGTAAAATTATAAAATTATGAAGATCGTAAACATAATTTAAAAAATTATAAAATTATATATATATATATAAATATATATATATATTAAAGGGACCCAACAAATTGCGATCTATATGGCGTAGGGCCCGCATACGTTTCAGAAGTGATCTGAAGCTCAACGTTCATGTGTCACCCGATGCTCGGGGGGTTCCCCGAGCATCTATGAAGATCCGAGCTGCGAGCTTCCTGCCTAAGCCTGACCATAATCCCGAGACCTCCTGACCTCAGGTCCGAGCCCGGGTGCAACCTAAGATCAAGCCACCTTTTCTCGCTGAAGTCTGCGAGAGTCTATCTTGAGCTTCACCGCCCGGACCCAAGGATCACCACCCCCGGTGTAAAGTCAACTTAACATTTAATGTCACATTTATTGTCAACCTACTCCAGTGTCTTTCCTGGAAGAGTTGTCCATCGCTCATTGGTCCACATCATCCTACGGTGCAGTAGAAGGCATGGCCAGGGAGATCCGCACAGGTCCCTAGGAGAGGACAAATCTTCACTTAAATGCTCTTCAATCGTTCTGACAGTGCCCATACTTGGACAGTTCCAAGTCAATCCCAAAATTCATCTAAGGAAAAAAGCAGCTTTTTACAATCTGTTTGTTGAATGCTCAAGAACACACCTTTACTCACTCATACACAGTGCATTGAAGCTTTGTAGCTACCTCCATATACCTAATATATTTGCTCTCATACCGGATGTCTTTAGCCGAACCACGTCTCCCCTAACGATGCTTTCTTTTTTATCACATGCACACTCCTGCATAGATTTAGTTCTAGCAACACAAGCCTTTTTGTTAGGACCTTTTGTATAGATTATGTTTTGATGATGATATTTAGGTTAGAATTATTCCCAAAATATTAGGATTTTTATGTACAAAAATTTTCAATCTTTTTCATCAAAAAGTGTTAGCATTTTCTTTGAAAAAACTAAGTGCAAAACGAAAATAGCTAAGACAAGAACAATCAACAAACGGCTAAGATCATCAACATTAAATAGCTATGTTCAGAAAACATCAAACAACTAAGACATCAAACAGCAAACAACTAAGGCAACAAACAGCAAACATCAAACAACAAACAACTAAGATCAGTAACAGCAAAACAGCTAAGATTAGAAGCAACAAAACAGCTAAGATTAGAATCATAGATGTTTGTTATCCAAAAAATTCATTATGGACAATAAAGTCATTTCAAGTTACTACTACAAAGAGAAACTTTAATTAGGGCCACACCAAGGCTATAAGAGACAAGTGGGTTTGTGAGACAAGCAACAAAGCAACCCTAATAGGCTATCAACTGAACAACGTAACATCAAACAAGTGAGTTTTTCAAGTTACAAATTAGAGGCGTTGCATAACAGCTCTTTCCCTCATTCAGTGCCTTTGAAAAGGTCCTCTCTCCATAAAGAAAAACAGCCATTATGAAGCTCAAAAAATAGCTCTTACACAAGAAAAATATTGCTTTTTAAGAGAGAAAATATAGTGAGAAATACAAGAGAATTCCAGCGACAAATAACAAGAAAAGAGCTACCACTTTCAACATTAGACGATCACATCAAGAAGTGTTCTTACAAAGATTCAAAAGTCACTTCAACACTGAAAATTCCAACATCAAAGATCTACAACAGAGCTTTCATTAGACTACTTAAGAGTCATTTTTTAGAAAGTAAAATCATCTTTTTTTGTGAACTTAGTAAAGCGTCCTAGTTGGGTTGCCAACTAGTAGAGAAAATAGAGGTTTTCCTGTGTAAGAAACCTAGTTACAGAGCTAACTAGTTGAGAAGAGATTGAAAGAATTCCTTCAACCTAAATAATCTGTGTAATTAGAAAAATTATAGTGGATTATTGCCTCACAAGAGCCACAGGGCTATGCGGGATGCATGTAAGATTGAAAATTCAAACCACCTTAATTACTTGTGTCAAAATTCTCTAACCTTCAAACTCTTTACATACTGCTACATATTTGCATACTTCCTTGCATATTTTAATCAATTTACAAACTAATTCCGTTGTGCATACATTATTTATTAAAGTGATTAAGTACTGCATCATGTATCAGTGACCTTTCACTTTTGAGAGTCGAGGCATCCTATTTGCCTTTTAAATTGCAACGTAGAATCGACGTGGTCACCTGAGTATATTTTGGCGTGATCATATATATATATATATATATATATGTATATATATTAATCAATTTACAAACTAATTCCGTTGTGCATACATTATTTATTAAAGTGATTAAGTACTGCATCATGTATCAGTGACCTTTCATTTTTGAGAGTCAAGGCATCTTATTTGCCTTTTAAACTGCAACGTATAATCGACGTGGTCACCTGAGTATATTTTGGCGTGATCATATATATATATATATATATATATATATATATATATATATATTAGGTCAAGAATGCAAGTGATCAAAGCAAAAAAGTATATTTGACTAACAAGTTCTTAACATCGATTTGAAATTTAAAATTTGTAAAACAGGTTTTTTCAGATCTTCCTATTTTATCCCACATATTGTATGTTTATCTGCATACAATAATCGCTCTATGAGCAAGTAATTATAAAAATAATTACACTATCTCTAACGAATTAACAAAATCATTTTTTTTTAAATCCAAATTTTAGAATATTTTGCACTGCAAAGTCATTGTTTGTTGTAGCTACTGTATTATTTTATAGATTTACGAAAGATCTTAATAACAAGTGAAACTATAACATTTTGTATAACCCATTTATAGATGAATATCAGCATCAAAGCATAAGAAACAATTTCCAGGAATAATGTTATTCCCCATAGCACACACACATATACTTTTTCATCCCTAATAAATTAATAAGTGTTATCAAAATAAATAACTGTTACAAGACACTAATTAGCAACACCTAAAATTAAAAATTTATTTTATTGAAAACTAAAAGACAAATTGTTATTACGAGTTCAAGCTTATGTATTCTTACAAGCTTTAGTGTCGGTGCAAAGCACTTTTAGATCAAATTTTCCCTATTCTAAGTAGTAAATACTGATATGAAAAACTGTATTCATTATAAATACTAAAATTGGAATGTCTAAAGAATGAAATTAGTTTCTCAATTTTTTTGATAAGTCAAAAATCTTAACTTATTGAACTGATAGCTTGAAATCTTTAAAGTTGTACAGTACAACTTATCCACGCCATGATAGTTGTGTCGCACAACACTTTAACGCTTGTTGTAAACTAAATTTGTAAAACAATTATATTGCTCTATCATTTTTCATACGAATAAATGGTAACTCTCCAACATGACTATGTCTCATGTGCGCTTTCTTTTGTTCTTTTTGTTTTCTCATAAATTTCGTTAACTTTTAAAATATAAAATTTTGATTCTGTAATAACGCTTCCCAAACTTTTGATAATTACTTAAAAATAACATTCTCTTTGTTACAAATGAGTATATATTTTTGTTCTTTTAAAATTTTCAATTATTTTGTAGCATATATGCATGAAAATTCTTAGTGTTTATGTTATATTATTGTAAGTAAACACCGAGACATGATAGTGTTTATGTGGCATTTTAAGGCCTTGCGTCCACTCTCAGGCGCTGTTCAATCCTGTTCTCAAGGCCTGTACTATTTCACCTATTAATAATTAATGTTAAAAGTAATAGTCTGAACCTTTTTTTTTTTTCGAATGGATTGTGAGAATGGATCGAACTGAGACTTCGTATTTTGTGAAGTCCCAACTCTATGACAATCTATGACAAGTAATAGTATGAACTTACACAACTTTAATGAGCAATTGCCTATTAATTAAAAAGGGTTATCAACAAAATACTTTGGCCGTTTAAAAAAAGTCCACTATTTTATTCAGTAATAATTCACTTAAATAGTCTATTTTAAAAAATTATGATAACAATTTTTATAATGTTTCATCCTCCATTTGTGTTATAAACATCTTGGTTGTGTTTAAGTATTTTATAATTATGACCAACTCTAATGACACTACTATATCTCTTAATTATAAGATTTTAAAACGTGAACTTTTTGGGTGGAACGGAATGAGTAACTCATTCTTCTTTTTATTTTTTTTTTTTTTGATTGGCTACAAAATGATCCACTCTACTAACTCTGGTTTTAAATCCCTAAATTTTCTTAGTCATTTTATCAATGTAGTCATAATACAATTTTTAATTACTAAGAGTTGTTTGGTATCGTTTTAAAACACAACGTTTTTAAAACGCAATTTTTTCTTATAAATACGTTTGGGATATCACTTCAAAGCGCAGTTTTTTTTTCAATAGAACGTTTTAAAACCGTATTTTGAGAAAAATTTAAGAATTTCAGTGTTTTAAAACGGAGTTGCGTTTTGAAAGTGCTTATTTTGTCGCGTAATGAAACACAATTTTGTAAATAAACTCTATTTTATCCCTTTTTGACTAAAATATTACTCATGCAGTGTCCAAACTCGACCACCAACGACAGAGAGAGAGAGATGAAAATCTTAATCTTGGGCATTTGAGATCGCGGTGGCAGAAGTCATTCAAAGTGGGTCACAACTATCATGAATGTTAATGATTGATTTTTTTTTTTTCGAGTTCCCAATCGAGTTTGAAGGTCACATGAGTAATTTAGTCGCAGAAGTCATTCAAAGTGGGTCACAACTATCATGAATGTTAATGATTGATTTTTTTTTTTCGAGTTCCCAATCGAGTTTGAAGGTCACATGAGTATTTTAGTCGGCCATTTTTCAAGTTAGCATTCTTGCTTATATAAATAGTACACAGAGAATTTCAGTTAACATTCTTAGATGGAATTAAAGTTCCTATTAACATTCCAATTTTATCTTAGGTGCAACTACTTATGAAGAGGGAGCTTATTACTTTCCTTCACTTGCGTTAGGAGCTCACGGCTTAGGGTCTATTTGTTAACACGATTAAGAGCTTAATTAAAAAAAAATTAAGTGATATTAAAAGTAAAATTGTTTAATAATGTAATATTATATTATTTAATAAATTAAATATCTCTTAAAAGTAGCTAAAATTTTAAATCAAAAGAGAATGTCTTTAATGTTTTAAGCTCTACTTTTTCAAACATCAATTTTTAAAAATTAATTTTCAACTTTAACAAACAGGCCCTTAGTAAAGATCGTATTGTCTGATAACCCAATTAAAAACTGCAAATTTCATTACTCCTTTCATCCTTAAATTATTCTAAAGCAGACAAAATAATTATTCTAAAGCAGACAAAAAAATTTAAGGACAAATGGAGTATTAAGTAGTAATAATAATAATTATTCTAAATCAGACAAAAAAAATAATAATAATAATTTAAGGACAATGGGAGTATTAAGTAGTAATATCTTTTAAAAATAGTCAAAATTTTACAACTTAATTTTTAATTTTAATAAACAAGCCCTTATACTCCTTTCATCCTTAAATTATTACTCCCTCCACTCCTTAATTATTTTCTTGTTTAGCCGACATACGAATTAAAAAAATTATTAATTTAATTATTAATTTTAATATTATACATAATTTTTTTTAATACTTATGTATATATAACTTTTAAATAAAATAGGGAAAATATTAAAAATAAAATAATAAAAGTGATATTTAAAAAAATTTAAACAAAATAATTATTTTAAAATAGATAAAAAATAATAATTTAAAAACAAGAAAATATCATGTTTGACTCAACACATAAATTTAAAAAATAATTAATTTAATTATTAATATAATATACTACTCAAAAACTATCGTTTTTAAAATTGTGTACATATATTAAAAAAATTATAAATTAATAAATATACACTTATTAAATATATTTTATTTTTGTAATAAATATATTTGAAAAATTAATAAAAAAAATAACCATTAAAAAAATATTTTAATAAAAAATAATTGATTGTTAAAACTCGTTAAAACCAAAGACAAATTAAATAAAACATGCATTAAAAACTTTAAATAATAATTATTTTAAAACAAACTTTTAAACTAAAACAACAAACATTTTAAAACAAAAGAAATATAATTTTCCCTTAACTAAGTACTTATTTGTTAAAACTAAAAAATAAACCCTAAAAACTGATATCTAAAAAAATAAAACTCAAATCATTAAAACAACTTCTTTTGGCTTTAAATTTTAATTATTTTTTAAAAAATACTTAATTTATTAAGTAATACAATATTACATTATCAAACAATTTTATTTTTAATATCACTTAAAATTTTCCTAATTAAGCTATTAACTGGGCTAACAAACCGACCCTAACTAATACTCTTCAGGTTAAAGAGAGAACGTAAATCCCATCATTAATAAAGGATCATACAAGGATTGCATGAAGATTCACTAAATCACAAAATAAACCCACCATGCTGAGTAAATCAAATAGAGGCATTAATTCCAAAATAAGTAACTACTAATTAAAACTGGTAGCAAATCCAACCCAATTTTCTGATACAAATAACAAATACAAGATAGTAAAATCTGCGATCTGTACAGCCTGGCGAGCTAGGACAAATCCATCTCTTTCCATGGCTGCAGCTTCTTGAGATCTAACCAAAAGAGTTGCAAGAATATGCATCATCAGCTGGATAAAAGGCATCTGATAGATCTTCCTGCAGAAAAGAATCACTAAAACAAGAATAATAATCCAACGTCAAAGAAAATGCTATTACAGAAAGCCTTTGACTTTCTTTCGAGACCATTACTGGAAACTACTTAAAAGCTAATCAAATCAAGAAATTTAAAAATGATTACCAAAAGGGGGGTGGGAGTGAGAAAGTGTGGAGCTCCCTTCAATCCAAACAAGGATCTGACAAAAAATGGGGTGATGAAGCTCCTGACGTATGCAGCCACAAAACCTAATCCACAATTTATATGTTCTTATTGATGTGGGATTGATTAGGGTTTTTGAGGGTAGCATAAGCCAGCAGCTCTATCTACCCCTTCTTGATCCTCTATTGGACTTCAAGGAGCTCCACTTTAACCCTAACACACAAGAAATACAACTAACAAGATAAATCAAGAAACTAAAATTCTAAACAATTCAAGAAATCCTAAATTAAGGTCATATATCCAGATCCCATGAGTAGCGACCTAAACCCTAAAAGCCCACCTCAAAAATAATCCCAGAAAACTCAAAAAAGAGTTACTCCATATAAAAGAAAAAGATTTAAAAATAAACAAAAACCCATGAATGTTTTGCTGCCTAAAGTTGGAATAAATCTACTCTCAAGTAGCGCAGATGAAAGCCCTAGCGAGCGAGAGAGAGAGAGAGAGAGAGAGATTTAGGAAAGGTTGAAGATTATGGATGGGGAGGGAAGGCAGGTATGTATTATATTTATATATAAAAAAGAAGAAGAAGAGGAGCCTCTCTCTCTCTCTTTCTCTCTAGGGATGAGGGATGGGTGGGTGGAGTGGGTCGGCAAGAGCCTGTAGTAAAATACAAATAAATTTAGGATCTTAAGAATCTGGTAATAATGTGAAAGGGTGTATTTTACTACACACACACATTAATTAGTGTGTGTGTGATTAAATTAAAGAGGCTGTGGCAGTGGGTCTCTCTCTCTCGGGAAGCGTCTCTTGGGGCTGGTTTTAAATTGATGAGATTAGATTCCCTCATGAGATATAATCATATCTTGCTGAAAAACCATTCACATGCGCTTGTCCACTCCACGCCACGCAGTAGAAAATCTTTTTTTTTATTTTGACTGGTAACAGTAATTTGTACAGCATTCAACGTACGATTCTACTGCTACTACTGTAGATGGAGACCCAAGAAAGAAAGAAAGAAAAAGAGAAAAGAAAAATCTAAGGCATGGATTCACATTTACATCACTCACTGCTACAATACTACTTTAAAAAACATTTATTTAATACTCCAATAACTTTTGCCCACTCCCACCTGCCAATCTCATAGAATGATGAAAGTGCTTTTTGTGACCATGACCTTTCCAAGCTCCAACTGTATTTCCTTCTCCCCAATACCCCCTTATTAATTTTTTTATTTTTTACGAGTATTATTTAATACAGGAGAGACTGTCTCTGTGTGTGTTTTGGGTGCTTTCCATTGTTTTGTTTTGTTTTGGTTTGGTTTGGACGACTTTGGATGATTATTAATTACCAATCTGGCTCGGCTGGCATCCTGCTCTCATTACTTGTTTTTGGCAGTTGGGTACGAGAGAGAGCCCAAACCAAACCCTAACTATTGCAGACTACTACTAGGGTTATTATTTAGCGTAAAGTTTGATAAACCCCAACCCCCACTCTCATCGACTTCTTTACTCCGTTATTTTCTTAGCGTTGGTGGCTTATACAGTATTTGTTTTGTGGTTTTGCACTTTCATTCCCCTTCCTTCTATCAATTTTTCTCCCCGCATCTGGATCTGGATCTGTTCTTCTTACAAAGTTTCGTAATTTTAGTTTTTAATTTTCATTTTTTTTCTCTTTAGTCAAGCAGTTTCTTTTCATTTCTTTTTTCCTTTTTTCTTCTATCATCGAAAAACAAAAATATAAAATCAAACTTTAAAATCTCCATGTCAAACATACCAATAATATCGTTTTTAACTTTTTTTTTAAAGTTGGTGAAACCGAAGATAAAGAAAATTCAAGCCATAATATCAAGTCACTAAATTGCTAAGGAAAATGAAGCCTATATAATGATTCTTTAATACTCCCTCCATTATAAAATAAGTTTCTCTTATTGACTTTTCACAATTTTTAAAAAATTACTAGTTGATTCAATGTAATTTTGTGTAGTATGTTCAAAGTACGGATCCCTTAGTGGCCGGTGTCAAGTCAACTTCTTCCTCATCATTTTCCATCTCACAATGAATTACGATATTATACATAATTTGCTTAAGAAGTCTCGGTAAAAATGAAAAGTTGATACTTATTTTGGAACGCATGTAACAAAACTGTGACACCTTGAGATTAAAGGTGTTTATCGATTCGATTTTTGAGTTGTTTGGTTTGATTTATTCGATTTTTTTTATTTCAATCTTAAAATCAAAAACTAAACTAAATCAAATAAAAAATCAAGAAACCAAACCAAATTCAAATTCTGTTTTCAGTTTGGTTCGGTTGGTTTTAACCAAATAAATGTTAAAACTATAATCCAATTCAAAGTTTAAATATTTATCATTTAAAAAACATCTAAAACAAAGATTAAAACTTTAACAAAATTACATAATATCCCTAAAAATGTAAAATTACATATACTTAGTGACTCGAACTTGAAAAAAGTCTTGAATTTCACACATTAGTTTGGCTTTCTTGTCACTAAATATTCACTAAATTTGTTTGAGTTGTGACTTGTGTTATTTCTGCGACACATTACAAAAAAAAAAGAACATTTAAATAAACCGGTAAATATCCAAAAAAACATATTAAAAAAGAACATTTATATAACTAATAATTATTTATATAATTAATAATAATATATTTAATTTTATTATATTTTTTCTAATTCGATTTTTGATTTGAAAGGAAAAATCAAACCAAAAATCATATTAGAATTCAGTTTTGCCAATCAAACCAAACCAAATTCAAATTTGATTTCGAGTTATTCGGTTCAGATAATCGATTTTTCGATTCAATTTTTAAATAAAACTAAATACTGAACACCCTGCTTGAGACCCAAAAAGTCCGTTTGCGGCCTCGACGAGACCTACTAGTATCAAAACTGTATAAAACATACATTAAACTGTACAAATCCTCTAGGAATAAAATAGACATGAAAAATCCCATATTCTCCCTGTAGTGTAGAAAAGTACATAAATCATCCTATGATTTCTTGTCGATCTCGGAAACTTGCTGCTCAACGAACCTGAAATGGTGATCAGAAAGGATGAGGTTGATGCCCAATATGAAAGATATAGGGTAACTAATAAAAGTGCGCTTCAATTCTAAAATATTAGGGAGATAGAATAAATCGGTCGATCGTAGTCTATCAAAACAATAATTAGGCATACTTCAATAAAAATAAAGACAACTACAATCTCAGTTTTTAATCCATCTAGATCCAACTATTGTTAGTGCACGCATCACTTGACCCACTGTTTATATTGTGTTTCAATCGTATTAATCATGATTTTCGACCAAGTTGCCTAATCTCAAGTTATCACACGGATCAACTTGTTGCATCACAAAAGTACTTGGATCTCAATTTGTGCAATACAACACAACGATGACAAATGAACTACCAAATCACAAATTCGACGATTAAACGTGTTTCAAAAATGTACTCTTTCCGTTTTAGATAAATGTTCCTAATTTTTATTTTGGAATGTCCCAACTAATTTTCCTAAAGACTTTTAATTTACCTATTCTCTACCATTCTTTCTAACATACCCTTAAAGCTTCATTTAATATAACACATCCCAAATAAACTCAATTATTTAAAATATTTTAATTCAATTAATGTTCATGGGTATTATCGTCAGAACACATTTTACAACACATTATTAATTATGTTTCTTAATTCCTATATTTTATCCACTAGGAACATTTATCTAAAACGAAAAAAATAAATAATATAGTTCAATAAAATGGCAATATCCTAGTATTTTGAAAGAAAATACGTAAAAATGATATTTCCCTTACTTTAATTATAAGCAAATAACTATTATTAGGAACTCCATAAAATGGTGTGATACTTTTCAATCTTAGCCCGTAGGCAAAATCAATTGTTGTCATAAGACCATCAATCATATTGCTACTAGTGCAAAATACCATATCTTTTTAGTAGTTAAATTCAATTATTTCATCGTACTGACGTTCGTTAAAATTTTACCCACGTTCATGGTACTAGAAAGGACGACATTACCCAGTAAGAATAGGGTATGTCTATGGGTGAATCAAGTATCGAAGCAAATAGTCATATGAGACTGAATGGAGCTTCAATGTGATTTATGAATAATCAGTCAAATTTGTAAATACTGAGGTGATATCTTTGAAATGGTAGATGATCCCTTGTAAACGACCAAAGTAAATTATAGATAAATAAGTTATAACAACTGAAATAATGAGTTGTATACAACTAGTAGTTATAGATAAAAAGTTGTATACGAGGTAGAATAATCATGGATGTTGACGGATCAAACAAACATTTATTTTTTAAGAAAGATTTTGCAAAAATTAATTGGGTAACCCTATAATAGAAAAAGAATTAAGATATCAACATCTAGGAGTAGCATTTTCCTTAACTTAAAAATACTTATTTTTTGTCAAAGCCATAATTTTTTTTTACCCTAATGAATCTCTAAAATAAAAACACTCCCAAAATAATACTTTCTTTCACACCCGAACTATTTCTCTCTCTAACTTCTCTCCGCACACCCACTAAATACTTTTCTTCTCTTTAGAAGTTTTCTCACTTCTTTCTTGCTCTAAGATGGCATAAAGGAACTAACTTATACTCCTCACGTTCCTATTTTATTGTTGGTTTAATATATAATTCGGTCCATGAACTTTACACATTTTCTTGATTAGATTCTAGAACTTTGACATTTTTTATTGTGGTCCCTGAACCGCACTTTAAGGCTTACGATTAGTCCCTCAAATGACGGCCGTCACTTTACACGTTAAAAAATTTATAAAATATCCAAAACACCCTTACTACATGTTGAGTGTAATTCTACGATGGACAAATCGTTCTTACTTGGATTTAAAAAATTTTTTTTTCTAACTGAGTTATGCCTTGGCTCTCTTTCTTTCTGGGTTAAACCATTTCCCCCTCTCTCTCTCTCTTCTGGTTTTTCTCTCTCTTTCTCTCTCTCTCTCAGTTAAACATAGGTTTTGAATCTCGTGTCAAAACCTTTTTCGATCGAGATCCAAGTCCAAAAAAATTGTTGCTCCTATTGAAGAACGAATTGAAGACCATTGAGTTGCTCCGAGTTGAAGAAATGGAGATTTCGTTGCTCCAAATCCAAGTTCCATTCTCAACGTTCAAGGACACCACCGTCACTGCCACCACTGCCGCCGCCATCACCACCTCTTCTTGGTCTCCTTCTTCAGCTGCTCGTTGAATCAAAGGCTATCGTCACCAACAATTAAACTCGAGGCCATCATCAAATTAAATTGTTGAAATCTTTCATGTGTTTGTCAATTCATCTTCCAAGAGAAGTATCATTTTGTAATCCGACGATCCACGCAGTTTGACTTTTTGGGGTTGATCTTTGAATCGTGTTTGTGGAAATTGATCCGGTTTTATGAAATTTCCTAGATTTAAGAGTTTTTTGATGTAATTTTGGGATTTTTAGGGTTAAATTAACATGAGTTTTGGATTTTGAGTTTGAGACTTTTAGGGTTAAATTTTTTTAATCTCTGTTTTATTTTGACTGGACTGAATAATTTTTCTATAATTTGGACTGGTTTTTGGGAAATTCAACATGGGCTATCAAAAATATATTCAATAGTTTTTGGATTGAATTTTGGGATTGGTAGGGTTTAAAGTTCGGGTTTAATGACTGTTTCTTGTGCTTGTGCTTCCGTTTCTTATGCTTGATAGGAACTGGTACAGGTGAGGGTACTAATTCTAGGGCAGGGGTTGGGGACACAGAAGTTGGTCTTTAGGGTGGTCTTGGGCGGTTGGAGGTAAGGTGTAACGACCCGAGCCCGGCCGTCGCCACGCATAGCCATTGGCCCTAAGCACCTTGGGTCAATGGCCCACAAGCCACCCAAAGTCTATGGATAGGTTGGTGCCTAGTAGTAGTGGGTGGCCACTTATAAAGCACACACAAGTACCATATCTACCCGATGTGGGATATCACAATCTCCCCCACTTGAATCCTTGACGTCCTCGTCAAGAGTCAAAGAGGTCAAAGGATCGGCACCGGGCGATGTGTTCCTACACATTCCGTAGGAACCCGCTCGATACCATTTGTAACGACTGAGCCGAAGGTCCGTCACGCATAGCCACCGGCCCACTAAGCACCTTGGGTCAACTAGCCCACCACAAGTCACCCAAAAGTCCATGGATAGGTTGGTGCCTAATGGTAGTGGGTGGCCACTTATAAAGCACACACAAGTCCCACATCTACCCGATGTGGGATATCACATAAGGGCAGGGGTGCTGGTGGCAGTTGGACTGGTGCTGGGGATAAGGTTGGTGGGGGCAAAACAGGTGGCACTATTTGTGATGAAACAACTGGATGCTGAGATGGACTTGATACAGGTGGACTTTATGGTGGTTGTGGTGGCGGTGTTTGAGGGGGTGGGATAGGCAAGCTTAAAGATGAAGGGAGTTTAGGTGAGGGAGATGATACTGGTGTGGCTGCAGAAGGAGGTGTTACCGCTGCAGTAGTAGGTGGTTGTGTTGGAGGAATTGGGGTGGTAGAAGGTGGTGGTGCCGTGGTTGGTGTAGTAGGAGGTAAAGTGAGTTAGCAAAAAAAAGAGAGAGAGAGAAAGAAAGAAAGAGAGGTCGGGCCCAACTTTTGTTAGGAAAAAAAAAATCCAAGTAAGCACAATTTGTCCACCATAGAATCACACTTAGTATATAGTAAGGGTATTTTGGACATTTCATAAAAAATTAACGTGTAAAGTGACGACCGTTACTTGAGGGACTGACTGTAAGCCTTAAAGTGCGGTTCAGGGCCCACAATAAAAAATGTCAAAGTTTTAGAACCGAATCAGGAAAAAGTGTAAAGTTAAAGTACCAAATTATATATTAATCCTTTATTGTTCTATTTGACTTTTTAGAGTAAAAAAATTGTTTTTTAATTTAAAATTTGATGGATATTTAAAAAAAAAATAGATTTAATATATAATTTGGTCCCTGAACTTTAGGTCCTTTTCTAATTCGATTCTAGAACTTTGACCTTTCTTATTTTGGTCTTTGAACTGCACTTTAAACCTTATCGTTTGTCTCTCAAGTGATGGTCATCACTTTACACCTTAATAAATAACTAAAATACCCAAAATACTCTTACTAAATGCTGATTGTGATTCCACAGTGGACAACTATGCTTAGTTGAAATTAATGGTTTTTTTTTTACGCAAATAAGAAGAAAAGCTCAGCCAAAATGATAAGATCTCTCCTCTTTCTCTCTCTTAAAGATGAGCTTGCTGGTGGTGACCCACTGAGCACTGAGTGAATGAAGAAAGAAATTGGTTGGGGCCGCAGGTGCGGATGCGCAGGAAGGGGAGACAAGTCTTATTCAGTAGTTCAATCTACCTTTCTTACCTCGGATCTCGCTTTTAGAGCCCGTTTGGTACAGCGTTTACAAAACGCAGTGTTTTAAAAACGCAGTGTTTTAAAAACGGAGGTCTTTCCTTATAAATACGTTTGTGATATCACTTCAATACGCAGCTTTTTTTTCCTATGAGCGTTTTAAAACTGCGTTTTGGGAAAATGGAATTTCGGCGTTTTAAAAGCAGGCGTTTTGAAACGCTGCGTTCAAGATTGAAACACATTTTTTGTAAATGAGCTGCGTTTTATCCCTGCGTTTTGGCCAAAACGCTCGACCAAACGGGCTCTTAATGAGCCGAAGAGAAATGTTAATCCTAATTCTTGCTTCGGATCGATGGGGAAGGAAGGAGATTTGATTTCAGTTAGCAGTAGGCATAGATCTAGCATTATCTCTCAGTTACTCTATTCTTTCTCTTCTTCTCGGTCTATCTTTTTTCTGTCAACTCTCTCTTCCAATTTGTTGGCAACGAAAAGGGAAAGGAGATAGAGACAAAGAGAGAGAGAGAGAGAGGTTTTCGTATGTGGGTTTTGTTTTGGGTTGTTAATTGCAATGTTATTTTTAACAATAAAAAAATTTGCAATGTTATTTGTGTGATTTGAGATGGGTTCTGTTTAAAAGGAGTAAAGAAATTGTTTTTCAAGAGAAAATTTAGGGTTTTGGGTTTTTCCGTTGATCAAGTAGAAGACTAGCAGCAAGTCATTTCTTTCACCACCTAGCTAGCATAGCAGCTACTGAAAGAAAGAGTGAAAGGATGGAAGTTGGGTTAAAGAGAAAAGCAGGGAGGGAGATTTGAATTTGCCACCCCTGTAATTAAAAGTCATCAATTACTGTATACTCATATATATATATATACACACACATATATAGATTCACAGGATAAGAAAAATTAGAAAACACATAATAAATGAGAAAATAATTGTTGTAAGATTTTTATATATATATTTTTAATTTCTCTATTTTCTTTAATTTAATTTTAGGAATTCTTTTAATTTAGTTTGTAAGTATTAGTTAAATCATTATGCATTTTTTGTTAATCTCACAATTGTACTAATACAATTTTACTAAAGTTATTAATTTTTATGCATATAAAAATAATACTTTTTTCATCCCGGTTAAGAAAGAATAATTCAACTTTTTTTTTTTTTGTCAATTGATCAATTTTTGAATTGATAGTTACATATTTTTAATAAGTTATTCAAAATAAAACTAACAATTGAATTTTTATTTCTTTTCTTAACTATAAATTTATTTTTTACTTTTAAGTTGAAAGATATTAATGTATAAATATTTAAGTGAGTAAAAAGTAAACGAGAAAACAACGACAAAAAAATTGCTAAAATCATCATTTAAATTCACTTGGAATCCTAGTCATCAAGGAATAAGGGCATTGACGTATTTTTAATGAAAATTTAACGTTAATATTGACAACCGTTACTTGAAGGACGAGTCACAAGGCCAAAAGTACAGTCCAGGGACCAAAATAGGAAAAGTCAAAGGTTAGGTACCGAATCAAGAAAAGGTGTAAAGTTCAGGAACCAAATTATATATTAAACCAAAAAAATAATAAAACTTGTAATTTGTAATTATTTTTGGTACTACAAATTATATCTATAATACAATACAGCTCGGTTCGCACGCTTACAATTGACTGGAGACAATTACCGGTTAGGATTCACTGGGTTACTAAATTTTAAGGGCCAAGATCAAACCTCAAGATTCACACGTGCGAAGGCCGTTTCCTTGACCGTCCGACTCTCACCTTACCCATGTTCGTTTCGACTCTCTCAGTCTCCCCAACCGCTCTCTCGTTCCCTTCCTCCTCTCGATCTCTCAAAATTTCAATACTATATCTTTTAGTTCTTCAATTTCTTCAAGAGAGAGGAAGAACTCCTTACCCCCTTTGTCGACAGAAGAGTAGTCGTGAGAGTGGAAGAACTCCCTGTCATCGGAGCCCAAAACTCTGTTCTACTAAAAAACGGACAGCTCCCAATTTGCGTCGGGGGTGCAAATTGGCTCGAGGCAGCTCACTCATACCGAGCTGAAGAGTGCACTAATTAGCTTCTATGTAAGAATTTTGACGATTCCAACCATATATTGATTGTAATTTCATTGCTATTCTTTGTGGATTAACATCTTTCGGTACCCATTATTGGGTTATTTAAGAATTTTTTGTTGCGCTTTGCTTATAACTCAACTTTCACATCAACAATTTGATAAAATTACAAGTTTTTATTACATTAGTGGTGTTTAACTTCCTTACATTTCACTCAGTAGTTCGCTACTATTATGTATCTCTGGTACTATTTTAAGAGTTTGATTAATGGGTTACGTTGCTTTCTTTGTTCTTTGGAAGCAAACATCTTTGTGCCACGCCGCTCCACCACTCGAACAGGTTGAACTCTTCATGTCCGAGATTTGCGAATCAAGAGTTTGAAACTAAACAATGATTTGCGGGCTAAACAATGATTTCGAATCTCAGAAATAAAATTAAAGGAGAAGAACCACGGGCATGATAATCGAACTTCCAAAAGTAAAGTTTGGAAGAAGCAATAGGTGTCTTCAATCGGGTAAATTTTGATTTCGTATCGATTTCATGTATAACTTTTCGATTTTATAGTTCGGACCTTGGGTATGTCAACCATCACTTAGTTTATGCAAGTTGATTGAATCCTAAAGCTCTTAGTAATATTAGATTAGTAGAGATTTGTTGCTTTGTGAATTCTTTGGATTGTTATGCATGCTTCGCTCTGAATATTGTGTTAGTTCAAATTTAATTTAATTTTCTTAGATTTTGTTTGGTTTATTGGATGTTTGACTACTTTAATAGTTTAATCTTTGAGATTTGCATCTATGAAAAGCCTTTACATGCCTTAGTCTCTCTAGCATATTACCATGTGTTCTTTGTTGCCTTGAGAGAAAGCTCTCTATTCCTTAAGAGGAGCGAGTGGACTTAGACATCTTTCATAATTGCCCTTCTTTGAAGAAATTTAATATCCAATTTCATACACTCAAAGTAAATGTCTTTGGAAAAGATGAAACTAATTAAAAGTTTAAAACCCACCCCAATTTTCAATTACATAATAATAACCAATGTTATCAATATTATGTTTCTAAAATAGCCTCAAAAGCTGGAGTAAAATTAGAAAATAAATAAGTGCATTAAGACATTATTTGACAAGAAAATCGGGATAAGGTGTGTCTTTGTGTGTGTGTGTGTGTTCTTTGTGTGTGTGTGTGTCTTTGGTGTGTGTGTGTCTTTGGTGTGTGTCTTTGGAGTGTGTTGTTTGATTGTTTATAGAATCGAAACTTGGTATATTTGAGTATATTTGTATGGATTTTATGTGTGTTTAAATTTTTAAATTTGGTTCTTTTTCAATTAATTTTCCCCTATAGCTTTGAACTCAAATTCATCAACACTTCTGTTCTTCTAGCCATTTTAGTTCTGTAAGTCCAGCTCAGAATTTGGATTGATGGAAGTGTTAGTCGAAAACTTGTATTGAACTGAAGATCATAAAGGATGAAAAGGATTATGTTGTTTTTAGAATTAACATTCCATGTATCAAGCAAGATTCACGTGGTTGGAACACTAGCACTAAACTACGTGTTCCAATCGTTTGTAGATTGTGATCTATTCAAAGAAGAGAAACTTATATATGAAGTATGATCTCTTTATCTAGCAAAGTAAAGAGTTTATTGAGACAAAGCATTTTTGGAGAATAATATAATGTATTTGCAATGCTATAACACCAAGGGTATTTATCTAGCAAAGTAAAGAGTTTATTGAGACATGAGTTCCCTTTTGAAACTAATTTGTCCCAAAATGAGTTCCCTTTTGAAACTAATTTGTCCCAAAATAAGTTCCCTTTTGACACTAATTTGTCCCAAAATGAGTGTCCTTATTATAATGAAGTTAATAAATTCACCTTTCCCAACTATTATGTCCCAAAATCTATTTGCAATGCTATAACAACAAGGGTATTTATGTACATGTGCTACTAAAAATGCAAGTCAACTTCCTTAATTTCCTCAAAAACTAAGAAGGGACGGTAATTTTGGGACGAGAGGAGTAGACTAATTTCTTCTTCACCTTTGCGGAAAATTTAGCGACTCAACGACTCATCTTTTGGTACATGTCAATCAATCCATATCCATGGATTATCTTGTTGATTTTCTAGGTTTTCTTTTGAAAATGAAGATATTTTCTCAAAAACATCTAAGCCAAATTAAACAGAGAGTAAAATGCACGGTAACAAATTTGTTATCGTATGCACCTCCAAATGATGCGACCACGACAGGAGACCCCTTTGCGGCAATTGCAATAGCAAACCCACTTGCTCCAATTACGGGAATAATAGTACCCAATGTCGGTGCTAAAGCACCGAATCTGCAGCAAATAGCTGTTAAAGAAGAACATGTAAGAACAAATTATCATTACATGTTTAAAGAAGACACTTTTAGTATATAAGAATCGGTGAGATCTTGAGAAAATCATACCACCGGATTGCCATCAAGGTTCCACCGTTAATGCAATTATGATACCTCCACGTTTCCACTTGGCCCATGAGCTTTTGGTGTTCCATTTTCCTCTTCTTTTGCCTATTCCTCTTTTAGTATAGCCATTGCGAGCAAGCAACCATAATCTCAATAGCTTCTGCAAAGGGAAGGAAATGCGGGACATGATGTTGAAGTCAAAAGATAGAAGTATAGAACATCAATAGAGAAAAATCACATAACATGCCATGTCAAAGATAAGAAGGTAAGGCATTGAAACTTTAATTTTTGTAATGAAAATTCAGAAAGTAAAGAGAAAACAAGAAAATGTTTGTTCATTAAGTAATTCGGTAAAGATGTACGGTAATCAATTAAATTATTGAAATAAAAAGCCCCTTCATGAATACCTTAACTGATATAGCCTTTGCAAATACCATGAGCGAGATGATTTCACAAACCATGAAATTAACCTAGATTCATTTAAGAGAAATAGTTCAACGAGAGAAGGATGTTGTAAGAATGAATGAATGAATGTTTAACCTAGATTCATTTAACAAGCTGCTCCACTCCAGGGATGCCCATGAAACCTTCCTTACCGACCTATCTCCTCATTATTTTAGCCAAGTTTGAACACAAAAAGTCAGTCTTTCTCTCTCTCGCACTTACAATTGTGATATGATTATTTTTGTTTTACAGTTAATTACGCCCGAATCAGTCATACTTTTTGCTTGCGATTTGTTTCAAAACCCACGGCACGCTCAGTCAATTTCTATTTCCTTGGCGAGTTAGTCCTTTCTCTCCCGCTCTCTATTATATATTGAATGAATCGATTCAGTATGATTTTTTTTCTGCCTGCGTTCTTCGGTTCGTAAGTTTTTTTTGATATTTTAATTAATTGACTCATATGCATAAAATATTGCTCAATGGATGTGTTTGATATATTTTTTGGCTTCTAGGTGGAAGTAATGGAAAATTTTATTGTAGCTCGCGTTGCTAAAGCATATAGTGTTGTGAAGAAAGAGCCTCCGGAAGAAGATTACATTTTTATTATTGAGAAAACAAAAAAATAATGTTGCTGCATTTCAATTTTTTTTTTATACAATTTTTTATATTTTATTACTGGTTTTCTTACAAAATAAATGAATAAATTTTTTATTATTTTTATGTCATTTAGCCGTATTCACCCTCTACAATATCACGAGCACACATGAACTTTAAGAACGCATTGATTCGATGTCATACTTACACCGTGCCATAGGCACGGGCATAAAACCTAGTATATATATATATATTAAACCCATTAAATTGAATTCAAAAAATAACCTATTTGACTCAAAAAAAAAAAAATATTTAGGAACGGACGGAGTAACTAGTAAATAAGAAATGAATATGGATCAATGAAATATAAATGTGGTTGATGAGATATTTTATGTTCATAATGAATAAAACTATCCCAATAATGAAAATAAATAATTCAAACTTAATTTAGTAACCGATTTCACCCCGTACCCAATATCTTAAAATTGACCAGTGTACTCTAATTGAGTCCAATGTGGTCCCTCCCGTTAACTTTTCATCTAATTTTCTAACGAGGCAGTTAACGTGGTTAACGGAGCTATTTTATGCGGGGTATTTTTGTCCATTTCCTTCAAATCTGATCGCCCCCACCCACACACACTCTCTTGCCTTAGAACTCATCTCTCTCTCTTTCTCACTCTCTAGATCTCTCTGTGTGTGTGTGTGTATCTAATTTACTTGTTCAAATTCGTTTAAGAGATTGCAATAAACTCAAATCAAGAAAATCAATATTTCGTTCTCTCTACCCAATTTCATGGCCAATCTGCTCCTCCTGATCACGACACTACTCACTATCACTCATCTCCGCCGTCACAGCATCTCCTCTACCAACCTCTGTTCCCACCCTTTTCTCATTACCACCACTGCCACCCACCACTCCCCCTCAACCTCTCTCTTCAACCTCGATTCCACCATCGTCATCATCTTCTCCTCCTCCAACAACCATGGTTCCACCACCGTCGCCACCCACGTCGCCAGAGCAGGTCCAACAATAGCAACAACAACAACTCAACAACATAATCGATGCACTAATCGGTGCCCGCGACTTCACCGGCTGGGCCAATATCCAATGCCAATGAACACGGAAATACGACTAACCCAACTTTGTGTACGTCTTACCCCTGCTCCAGAAACTTCTCATGCCCCAGATCTTGGTCGCCCTCCTAATTTTTATTCCCGTTTCTGCAACGACCACCCAGATAAATTCAATATTGTCGACACCTCCTATGGTCATGCACTTGAGCTGGTGTCATGGGACTTGGATTTGAAGAAAACAGTCTTCCAAGCCTACGCATTCCAATACCATGAACAAGTTTTATAAAAATGGATGTAGGAGGTATTTAGTGAACAAATCAGCTAGATTGTCACTAGAGCGAACTTTTTCAATAGTAATCTTACCGTTCTTCTGGAGCTCATGTGGATAAAAGAATTTGGGTGCAATTGCTTTGTCAAGTTTCCTTTAACATACCCATTACTCATCTGTGCAACACAGGCTGCATTGTCCTCGTAAAGGACTGTGTGGGATATATTATCTGACCCGATGCCACACGAACCACGAATGTATTGTACCAATAATCTTAACCATACACATTTTCATGAAGCCTTATATAAAGCTATAATTTTTGAGTGATTCGACGAGGTGGTAACCATGGACTTTAAGACCTCCATGAAATTGCATACCACTATAAAGGAAAACATAACAAGTCTAGGATCTGGCATTATGGGGATCAGACATATAGCCAGCATCAGAGTAACCCACCAATGTCATATCTTGATTTCGTTTATAAAGTAAACCAAGATCTTGTGTACCTTGAAGATACCTAAAAATATGTTTAATTCCATTCCAATGTCTCCTTGTAGGAGAATCACTAAACCTTGCAAGCAAGTTTACTGCAAATGCAATATCAGGCCTGGTGCAATTTGCAATATAGAGTAATGCGCCAATGGTGCTCAAGTAAGGAAATTATGGTCCTTATATTTCCTCGGTATCTTCTTTGGGTCTAAACGGGTCCTTATCCACTTCAAGGGATCAGACTATCATTTGTGTGCTAAGTGGATGAGATTTATCCATGTAAAATCTTTCCAAAACCTTCTTTAGGTAGGTCGACTGGTGTATAAAGATTCTTTCAGGGAGATGTTCAATCTGCAGGCCAAGACAATACTTGGTTTTACCTAAGTCTTTCATTTCAAACTCTGTCTTTAAATATGAGCACACTTCTTCAAGTTCTCTGTGTGTTCCAATTATATTTATATCATCGTCATAGATTGATATAATACAAAAGCCATTCTGCGACTTCTTTATGAACACGCAAGAACATATATCATTGTTTTTATACTCCCTTTTCAGGAGGAATTGACTCAGTCGGTTGTACCACATTCTGCCTAACTACTTTAGGCCATACAATGACCTTTGTAACTTTATGCTATACATGCTGCGATTTTCATTTTCCTTTATATTGGGAACTTCAAATCCATCAGGGATTTTCATATGTATATTAGCGTCTAATGGCCTATATAAATATACACTCACGACGTCCATTAACTACATTTCTAAATTCATACTTGATGCCAGAGATATTAAGTAGCGAAATGTAATGCCATCTATAACAGGAGAATATGTTTGATCAAAATTAATATCGGGTTTCTGTGAAAACCCTTGAGCTACTAATAACGCTTTATATCTCACCACCTTTTTATTCTCATTTCTCTTTCGTGCGAACACCTATTTGTATCCTACTGGGATAACATTTTGGGGCGTACGTACTATACGACCAAAAACTTTTCTTTTGTTTAGCGAGTTAAGCTCAACCTCAATTGCTTCTTTCCACTTCACCCAATCCGAGCGCTTTCGGCACTCTGATATTGACTTAGATTCTGTAGACAGTAAGTTCAATTGTAGAGGCAAATATATCATCGACGACTGTGATAATTCTTTTATAAGTTTCTCCTGTATTCATAAAATTCATGGCAACCTTTATATTTATGTCAACCAGATCCTCATCATTTCCCAATATATTTTGATTTGGTTGTTCCGCAATCCCAGTATTATGATTATTTAGAACACGTGCAATTGTACTGGGATTATCGTCTTCGAGATGATCCTCTTCAGGAGGTTCTCGGAGTGACACAATTTCTTTATTAGATTTTGTTTTTTGCAAATTCTTATCTTTCTTACTAATAGGTCTCCCATGCTTCTGGCGTTGAGGAGCATCAACAGGTATACATGATCCCTTAGGGATTTTTACTCTTTGTGGTGCGTTCACAGCAGGTATATAAGATATTGTCACTCCTTTACTATCAGTAAATGCATCTGGCAGACTACTTGTTAATTGTTGCAAGTTAATTATCTTCTGAACCTCTAGTTCAGTTTGACTAGTGCGTGGATCTAAATGCTGAAGATCTTGTACACTCCATGAGATTTTTTGGCATTCCTTCAATTTTGGGCTTTCATCTCCCCTTAATGCCAGGAAATGATTTTCATCAAATATGCAGTCATCATACCTAGCTATAAATTGATCCCCTGTCATGGGCTCTAGGTACTTAAGAATAGATGGAGACTCATAGACAATATATATACCTAGCTTTCGTTGAGGGCCCATAGAGGTACGTTTTGGTGGTAATATAAGAACATAGACTGCACAACCAAAAATTCGCAGATAGGAAATGTTGTGTTCTTTACCACACACAAGTTGTAGGCGTAATAATCATGATATGTAGTTGGACGGATTTGAGTGAGAGCAGCAGCATGTAAAATCGCATGTCCCCAACAAGATGTGGGTAAGTTGGAATTTTGTAACAACGGTTTAGCGACTAGTTTAAGACGCTTAATCAAAGACTTAGCTAGACCATTTTGAGTGTGGACATAAGGAACTGGATTCTCCACTTTGATGCCTAATGCCAGACAATAATCATCAAAAGCTTTTGATATGAATTCACCGGCATTATCCATACAAATGGATTTAATTTGATAATCAGGGAAGTGAGTTTTAAGTTCAATGATTTTAGTAATAAACTTGGCAAAGGCGTAATTTCGAGTGGATAATAAGCACACATGAGTCCAGCGAGTGGAAGCATCAATTAAGACCATGAAATATCGAAATGGTTCTGATGATGGATGGATTGGTCCACATATATTTCCATGAATTCGCTCAAGAAAATTAGGAGATTCTATTGCAACTTTAGTACGAGAAGGTCGTACTATAAGCTTTCCCTTTGCACAAGCTTCACAGATAAAACCATTTGCTAAAGGAAGGTTGCTTATGAGCATATTATGCCCCGTTGAATTAGTGATAATCTGGCGCATCATATTTTGCCCAGGGTAACCTAAACGCCCATGTCATAATTTAAAAAAATTAGGTCTTTAAATTTCAAACTCATTGCAACGCGATGATTAAAAGGTCGGATGTAGGTATAATACAACCCTATGGAGATAAAGGGAAATTTTTTGACAATTTGTTTCTGACATCCTGTCGATCGAGTCATGAGTAGATATTCTTTATTATCTTCAATTTTGGTTTCAATGTTGAAACCGTTCGATCGGATGTCCGTAAAACTTAGAAAGGTACGTTTAGATTGTGGATATAGTAAGGCATCATTGATAATCAATTTTGTACCCATAGGGAGGATTAGGGAAGCTCTTCTAAAACCCACTATATTAAAACATTGTCATTTGTAATTGTAATAACACTCCCTCCTTTCTCAATGAGAGTGTCGAAGAACTTTTTATCTTTCAGAATAATATAAGTGGTTGCACTATCTACCAAACATAAATCATCCTCGTTCTCCATGGTTTGCATTCTAGAAGTTTACATTATTCTAAGGAAAAATGAAATATGTATAAGATGATTGAGAAAAAAAGATGTAAAATTTCAAAGAAGTCCTTATAGATTAAATAAGCTAAATAATAAAACATGTATAAACAAGTTGTTAATACATATAGTTTAATTATTTTGAGCATCTCCGTCATCGAACGAGTAATCACCCACTTCGGGATTGAGGAAGTTGGACAAATCCATGTGAAATCCATGTGTGTATTGGTAAAAGGATCTTGGTCCATATCATCTCATTGGTAGACAAAATTTGTCTCAATACCTTTGCCTTTCTTTTGGTGATGCTTCATAAAGATCGGCAAGGTGTTTAGGTGTACGACGATTACGCAACCAATGTCCTTTCATACTACACCAATAACATAAATTCTCTACGTTGTTTAAGCGTGCATTATGTCTCGATGACCTACCTATCTTTATTTTCTTCTCGTTCCACTTTAGGGTTGAGAGAAATGTCCATAATTATAGGGGTGCTGATGATCATAATTTTGATTAATATTTTTCCCTCGGCCTCGTCCTTGACCTTGACCTCGACCCTGACCACGACCGCTATTGCAACATGATCGCGGCCACGACCACGTCCTTGCCGAGAATTATCGTATACACTCACATTTGTTTCAGGCAATGGGGCAAAACCAGTTGGGCGAGCTCCATGATTTTTCAATAAGATCTCATTGTTTTGTTCAGCAACAAGGAGGTAAGAGATCAATTCAGAGTATCTTTTAAAACCTTTTTCTTGATATTGTTGCTGCAGGAGCATATTCGAGGCAAGTAAAGTGGAGAATGTTTTCTCTAAAATATCATGATTAGTTATATTTTCTCCACATAATTTTAGTTGTGAGGTAATTTTAAATATCATAGAATTATAATCACTTATGGTTTTAAAATCTTGTAAACGTAAATAAATCCACTCGTAATGTACTTTTAGGAGAATAACATTCCTTTGATGGTCATATCTTTCTTTCAAATTTTCCCAAAAGACGAGTGAATCTTTTATGGTGAGATAGTGGTGTCGGAGAAAAATCATTGCTTTAGCCTGATCTTTCATTGACGCATTATTTTCTTTCTTGATGGTATCCCCAAAGTCCATAACGTCTAAATAGATTTCGGCATCTAGAATCCCTAGCATGTAATTTTTTTTCGTTGATGTCCAATCTTTCAAATTCAAGCTTAACAAGGTTTGGCATTGTAAAAAACTATAAAAAGAAGCATACATATTAATAATATATTGACATTCAAGAAACATACAAAATTTATTTAAATCATAACTGAGTTAAGCATAATAATTATTACACGTTGAGGGGTATTACAAGTGCTAACATCGGATAAATGAAACAAAGACTGATAACAAAAAACTAAAAGGCATCTGGAGTATAATCAGCACTAAAAATTAACATGGTGTACACGATAACCAATATGATAGTGAACATCAAGAGTGAGTTAAACATTTTGAAGAAGAAAATATAAGTGTTGAGAATTTGTAAGGAGGTAGGAGAATATGGGTAAATTATTGGTGTATTTATAGAATGAAAAAAAAAAAAGCCGTTAATTAGATGTTAGAGGAGAGAGAAAATATAATGTAAAAGCTTTTTTTTAAAAAAAATAATTTATTATTTATTATTATTATTATTTTTGTTACAAAAAAAATTGAGTCATGGTAAATTTATGATCCTAATGAGATGTTTTTATCTTAAATTCAAAGATTATTTATTGTTCCTTGTTATTTTTTTTTTCACCTTTGTAGGAGAGTAGATGTTGACAAAAGGAGGGAGCATAATTGTAAACAATTGTGCATGTTTAGACATCTTTCACATCCAATACCTAGCCATTTACTTTACAAACTATTTATTTGTCATGCACATTTATTATATTCATGTCACACTACTCAGAAATTTTTCGAGTGTTTTGAGAATAAGTATATTCACGCGACGCTACTCGAAAAACCTTTCGGTGGGTGTTTTGAGAATAAGTACTAAAATTATCCACATAATCATCTTATAATATATATATATATATATATATATATATATATGTATGTATGTATGTATGTGTGCGCGTGTATTCAATTTGTAGCTTGGGGTTTTTCCGCTCAAGCATCAACCTTTGTATATATTACGTAAAATAATAAAATTTTGTTTGGTCATCTCACCAAAATATTATAGATGGTGGCAGAGCCATCCTTTTCTTAATAATGGTGATATACGATATTAAACTAAATTAATAGAGTAACAGAATAAAAGAAGCATATTTGAATAAGTCCTTACCGTTCGAAATGTTTATGAAAGCTTAGAGCGTTCGTGCTGATAACGTGTTATAAATTTACCCAATCAATATAACTTATAGTTATATCTTGAAAATATAATATAATTGAACAGAATGTGTAAAGCAGAGAAATGAGGGATTCTATTAAGATTGAAGCGGTTACAGCCTTTTATAGACGAAGATTTCAGACATGTCATATCATGAATAGTACACTACTATTATGCACAGTATATTAATTTATTATGCTACAGTATGCTACAGTGAATTGCTACAATGTGCTATAATTTACACATTAATTATTCACAATACTAGTCAATCCTAATTTGGTGTTAATTTGCATTTGTTCGGTCTACTTTATTGCACTATATTTCTTATGTCGATGCAAAAAAGATGACGTTATGAGATTTAAGTTGAAAAATCACTTTTACCTCGACTTGATCAATCACCAAATATTTTAATCAAGTAAACTAATAAGACGATACTAAAGGTATGGATTTTGATCAAAGATAGAAGAGGGGAACGAATGAGGAGCGATGAAGGGGTGAATCTAGCCCTCCTTATAGGGTTTTGCCATACTGTGGTGGAATTGGGCTCTTCATCTTCATTCCTTCTTTCCTTAGCATCTTAATTATCAATATAATGAAGAAGGTATCATTTTTTTTTTTTCTTTTTATTTGGGGCCAAATTTATTTTGAAATTTCCTTAATACCTTTGAACAAATTAAGTGCGGGGCACATGAGAATCTAACGTTTTTTTTTTTTTTTTTGTATTATCTATATACTATTACTAAAATAGAAGCCACTACTGTCACGTGGGAATAGTAGATTAATTATTTTTTGCTGAAAATAAACACCATTAATTTCTTACCTGATTCTCACTCTCTCTCCATTAATTTGCTCTTTTTCCAACTATTTTAAAGCTTTCTACTAATTGATACTCCATTCGTTTCACCCAAAGAGTCCACATTTGAATAGTCTAATAATTAAGCGATATATAAATAGTATTGGAGTTGGTCATAATTACAAAATTATTTTAGCATAGTTAATATATTTGTACTACATGTGGAGGGTGAAGTTGAATGTTTTATGGAGATTGTAAGCATAATTTTTGTAAGTAGACTCTTTGAGTGGAATATCCTAAAATAATATAGTGGACTCTTTCCTTGGAACGAAGGGAGTATATTTTTAACATTTTGACCTTTCGCTCCAACACATAACATTCTATCACTAATTTGTACAAATTTTAACATTCTATGACTTTTCTATTTTTTTTCAAAACTATTCATCTATTATGTGTGTGTGTATATATATTTATTTATTTATTTATATTGCATATGCTACCAAAAAAAGGAATTAATAATTTTTTAGGAACATAATATTATGACAAATATTATACATACTTTCAATAATGAACAATTTTTTGTTGTTGATTTAATGTTGTTTCATTTTTTTTACTCCATCCGTCCCTAAATTATTCTCTTTTTTTTTCTTTTTTATTCGTCCCAAAATAATTGTCTTGTTTGAAAATTTTTTTTTAGGACATCATTTTTACTATTTTACCTTTATTTTTTCCCCTACTTTAATTATTGGCCCATATACACATAAGCATTAAAGAAAATTACACATTATATCAATATTAATAATCAAGTCAATTATTTTTTCTTAATCTGTGGGCCAATCAAACAAAATAATAATTAAGGAACGGAGGGAGTATTAAAATCGTGGATTGCATGGTACTAACCTAGTTCAAAAAAAATACCTGCCCATAGAAATTTGACAAGAGTGGCGCTATTAGCACCACCTTTTTTATTAATACACTCTCCAAATTAAATTACAAAAATGCCGTTATATTGTTAGACATAAATACTCTTTCTCTACTAAATACACCCACTCTTATATTAAGACATCTCCTAAACCTCTAAATACACCACCTAACAATTTATCAATGCACCTTTCTCCAATTCCATACGCCATTGCCAGAGATTATACGTCATTGCCAAGGGACAATCTCCTCACTTCATTCCTCTTCTCTACTCACTTCAATTTTTTTCTACGTTAACTTCATTATACTACAAATTTTTCACTTTACTTCAATTTTTTTTTATGCATTTACATATATGTCTGGATCGGGATTTATTCGGCACTGGTCTGCAGAACACCGCAGTGGTGTTCGGGAAGCACCTGCAAAACATATCAGTGGTGTTTGGGAAGCACCTGCAGAACACCACAGTGGTGTTCGGGAAGCACCTGCAGAACAGTCGGGGTTGCAGAACATCACAGGGATGTTCGGTAAGCCCTTGCCGAACACCACTGTGGTGTTCCTCAAACCAGTCCCGAACAAAAAATGAGAAGAAACCCAATATATCCTATATACATTGCAACTAAAATAAAAATTAACACAAAAATTGAAACGAAATTACTATTTAAACATAAAAATAGAATACATTTCATACTTAGGACCTTCCTTATTTCGAAATCATAATTGCTCTTTTTCTTCTTCTTTCTTCTTCCTTGTCTACTGGGGGTTTGCGAATTGGGGGCTTGCAAATAGTTAAGTTTAAAATTAGGGGCTTTGCGAAGCAACGGAAGTTGAAGCCTGGTTCTCGCAATGTTTCTACTGGCGGCAATGTTGTGTTTTGGTTGTTATATGGTTGGTGTATTAAGAAATTGGGGTGAGTGTGATGATATTGAGTAGTTGTATTAGGAAGAAAATAATGAGTTAATTGAGAGAGGTAAAATAAAAAATATTAAATAGTGTATTTAAAAATTATATTGGTATAAAATTAATGAAGAGGGTACATTAAAAAAAAAAAAAAATGGCGTATTAATAGAAAATCGTGGTGGTATTAGCGCCACACATTTGACAATTTTTGGACCATTAGTGGAACAAACATTTTCAGAAGACTTTGCAGAAAACTTATAAAGTCAAGGGACTAATGGTTTGATAAATCCTAAGAAATTTTCTACACGGGTTACGACGACTGAACTTGAGATAGAGAGAGAGAGAGAGAGGGACAGGTTGTGTAACAATGGCGACGAGGGGAAACAGCAACGGGGAGATTCTAATGCTAGAAGCTCCGCCGTCGTCAAGGCCTTCATGGTCAACCGGGGCAGAAGTTATCGACGCATTGCCATACATCGATGACGACTACGGCGACCCAAAAGTGAAAGCAGAGGTGGACCATATGGTCGAAGAAGAGATGCGCAGAAGCTCCAAAAAGCCCTCCGATTTCCTCAAAGACCTCCCTCCCGTTCCCAAGTTCGACTTCAAGGTCCTTCTAATCCCCATTCCCCCCTCGCTTATATCTGTTATGTACACATCTAATGCTAGGGTTTTTAATTTAGTACAAGGGTTTTGCGTACTTTCTTATTGATTCTACTTATATGTTTGCATTTACACTGTTGAATTATGTAGAATAAGCATGCAACTATGTTCATAATCGCGGTTATAGGAGGGATAAAATCATCCTATCAAGCTTGTAATTCATGGTTACAGCTGACACGGGACTAATGAATTTAGGCAACATCTGTGTTGTTGTGATAGCTAGTTTGTTATTCATTTACTGTATGTTTTAGGGATTGTGTTGTCACTTGTGAACTTATGCCCAATTGGGTACTGACTGTTGTAGTTGAGGTAATTTTGGTGTGATTTTGGGGTAAGTCTCTTACAGTTTTAAGACTGTTGTGACCTGCAGTGGTGACGGCTATAACATTGGGTTGACTACAAAAAAATGAGAACACAAGATTTCTCGGCCATTTTGTAGACAATCAAATACTTTTGCTAGATTGAGGATGCTGCCTACGAGGAGATATATTTTTCTCATCATTAAAAAGAGTATCCAACCACTCAGTCCAAAAAACATTAAACAAGTTGTGTACCAAAACCCTGCTAAATATGTAATCAGGCTTAACCCAAAAAGAGGCACCAAAGGAACCACAAGTAATAAAAAACTCTCACATTTGTTGACATTGGAGTTGTGGAAAGCTGTTGTCATAGTAGATGTACTTTTGGGAGTTGATATCATGAGTTCATGGAGCAGAGGTGTCTCAGTTTGGTTACCTTTTCTTTTTTAATTAATAAGAAAATAAGGTTGTATGATAGAGAGAGAAGTTACAAGATAATGGCTGAGAAGTCTATTTACAAAAAAAGAGCTTAGAATAAATAACAGAAGAAACAAGTAAATTAGCAAAGCAAAGCACTAAATCCCGTTGCAGATATGAAATTGCCATTTCTAGTAAGGCTCCAGTAGCTGAAGCCCTATGAGGATGAATGCAACTCTCTGTCCAAAAGGAGAGTCAAATGCAGTGAATGGTTCCTAAAAATCTTGGCATTTCTGTGTTGCAACGCCACATAAGCCATTGCCCAAGGATACTCACATTCCAACCGATGTTGAAGAATCTGAACTGCATTAGGAGAAAAGAAGAGATGGAATTAGGGCTAACCCAAGCTTCACTGACTACCCCAAACAAATTCTTCCAAAGAAAACAAACTCCTCCCTAATGAAAGGAAAAAGGGATAATGAGATCCAGAGTATTGCATACACATAACATACCAATTCGAGGAAATCTTTTTGTAGGGTCCGCCCTTTTGTAAAGACATCATTAATATTAAGATTAAAAGAACCAAGGACCACATAAAATCTCTATACAGAAGCTTTCACTTTGAAAGGAACTTAAGCTTTTCAAATGAACAAAGCAAGAGGTGGTCTGGACAAAAAAATCGAGTGGGATAAGAAAGAATGAGAAAATATAATCCAAATCCCTCCAAACACTAAAATCTAGAATTGGGGCTTCAGGAGAAGGTGGACTTGAGATAGAGCATCAAGAAGATGAGCTCTTCAGTCTCAGTTTGGTTACCTTAGACTTCTTATGCTGTTTTTGAGAAGTTCTTTAGCTAAGTTATCATGTCTAATAGTGAGACTATTGTTGTTGGAGGAGTTGGTCATGTGGAGGACAATGCTCACTTCTATGTGGAGGATAATACTCCCTATTTCTTGGGTCTTCCCCCTGTGGCAGCCTTCAGAAGTATCTGTAATCTTGCGGTGCAAAGGTTTGTCCAGCAGCTATCAGGATGGAGGTGACAATACTTATTGAAAGGAGGTCAGTTTACAGTGATACAAATTCTTTACCTACTGGCCCTACTCTAGCTTTCTTACGTACTTCATGTCTTCGTTTGTGAGTTTTTAAAAGTTGAAAAAATTGGAGTGGGACTTTCCATGGGAAAGCTGGACATAAGATAGAAAACTTCATTTAATTTGGGGGCCGTACGATAAAGGGTCTACAGTGGTTTAACGAAGCCCTGCTGATTAAGTGGATGTGGAAATTTTGGTTCAAAGGGGCAATGTTTGGAGAATTTTGGAGGTGAGGAGATATGGTGAAGGCCTCGCTTTAGTAATGAAAGTTCGTATCCAAATTTTATGGCGTGCCAGTTTGGGAAGGTCTATGCGAGTGCCCGTACGAGTGTAGGTATTACACCCCATCCGAAAAATACATTTTTTTTTTTTACTTTTCATACATATTATGAAATACTCCGTTCATTCCACCCAGAAAGTCTACGTTTGAAAAGTTCAATAATTAAGAGATATACAAGCAGTATTGAAGTTTGTCATAATTACAAAAATGCTTGTGCATAACCAAGATGGTTAAGTGGAAAGGTTTATGGAGATTGTTTGACATAATTTTGAAAGTGGATTCCTTAAGTGGAACATCCCAAAATAAAATAGTGGACTCTTTGCCTGGGACGGAGGGAGTATAATTTATTAGAGTACAAAATTTCCTAAATTGCCCCTATTAATTATTGCAATACTTTTTTTGTTTCTTAATTAACGAGTCACAAAGCAATAAAAACTAGGTATTTAAAGGAGGGACATAGTAGGAAACTAAAATGATAAATTGTTACACTTTTGGAAAGTGAACAAGCATTTTGGGACAGGTAAAAACAGTAACCAAGATAGCCTTTTTGGGACACAGGGAGTATTTGCTTTGAACAGGAGATGACTCTATAATTTGATTTCGAGTGGTTTGCTAGACTGAGTTATCACGAACTGAGTTATGGAGAGACTTTCCTTATCTCTTTATTGGTTTTTTCTTTTGGGTTTGTTTTTGCCATTCAAGATAGATACATGAAGGGTTGTTCGGTTAATTTGTTCATATTTCACGAAGGGGTGATATCATGGATCCCCATTTTTAGGCGTGATTTTATTAACTTACTCTTTTGTACTCCCTCTTTTCTACCCAAAGAGTCCACGTTTGAAAATTTTAATTAAAGGATATATAAGTAGTAATGGAGTTGGTCATTACAAAAATGTTTGAGCATAGTTAAGATGTTTGTAGCATATGTGAAGGATAACGTTGAAAGGCTTATGGAGATTTTAGGCATAATTTTTTAAAGTGGACTCTTTAAGTGGAACATTCCAAAATAAAATAGTGGACTCTTTGCCTGAAGGAAGGGAGTATTACATTGTTGAAGCCTATGGACTTGGGTACGAGGATCAGATATGGGTGCGGATCCGGGTGTCTAACTTCCAAAACTTTACAATTTTACACTAAATATAGGTGTCCAAGTGTCACACTCGGACCCATGTCATGTCGTTTGAACACATTGGAGAAAATGAAGAGTCCATGTAACAGAGGTCGAAGCCAAGCTTTTTTGAAACTTTCACGAGTTTTTGGACATTTTTTCTTTGTTTAGTTTTTGGTTCATTCTTTATTTGTTAGGACCAAGGTCTTTGAAACTAAATGGAGTAAGCATATTGCTGAGTTTTGCATATTTTCTGCGAGTTTCTCTCTTTTTGAGATGTGGGATGGGGCTTGTTATCAGCTTTCCTATTTCTTTGTTTAATGACTACCTGTAAACAGTTGACTTACTCTTTTTTATGGAAAAGAAGATGTGATTAAGAAGATAATTTCTTTCCTAAGAATCCGTTTAGGTGGAACCCGTGTGGATCTTTCTTGAGTCTACGCTCTATGCTTGTAATGTTAACGTAAGGGAATAAGGTGTCATGGGCATGAGCATAATAAAGGCTCTTCTTAGGTTTATTCCTTTTTTGTCGCTTCTATGATGGTTGGGAGAAATCTTTTCTAGTATAAGGGATTTTGAGGTTACGAGGCGCCAACAAGTTGGGTTTCGTTGCTTGATAGGCTCCAACGGCAGATGTGGTGACAGGATACTCGTAAGAAGTGCTGAAAATTTAATATTAGCTGGTGTTCATGTGTCAACATGCTAGAGATAGTGTCGACCACTCATTTGATTGTCAAAAGGCCTGGGCATTATGGTCCTCTGTTTTCTGCTTTTTTTGGTTTCAAATATGCCTCAGTTGAGTTTATGTACTTTACTGGTCTTAAATTAGGAGAAAAGGGTCAACCAAGAGAGGTTGGTGTATATTCTTGTTGTGGTAGGTTTCACCAAGAAGTTGACGGTGAAGCATGTTTTCGTCATGTTGGAAGTGTTCGAAAATGTGTTGTTATACTTTGAAGGGGCATGCTTTAGTCTATTTTGGGTCATGCCTTGGGCAGTGCTTGATTTTCTTCACTCGCGGGTCGCTTAGGAAGGAGAGTCGTGGGTGTTGAAATCTTGCTCCTCCTCAATATTTGGTTGGAATAAGCAGATACTGCAGCACTTTTCATTAGTTCTCATGTAAGTAACATTACTTTAACAACTTCAAATGAAAAGCACCACAGAATAAAGAGGAGTTCTGAATAGAAACTTCAGATTTTCTAATTGTGAATTGCCATTGTGATTGTTTTGCGGACTGTGCTTCCTTCCACCCTTCCTAGTTTTTATTGATGTCTAATGAGGACAGTCGACCTGGATAAAGTTTGTAAACCTAAAAAGGAGGGAGGATTGGCTCTTGGCAGCTTGATTTGTAAGAACATCTCTTTTGTGGCTAAGCGGCACGTTTTCCTTGGGAATCACTGCATCTGGCATAAAGGGATGAAAAGTATATTTCGCATGCATCAAAATGGTTGGGATACTAGCATCAACAGTTCTATCACTCATAAAAGCCCCTAAAAGTTCATTCACTGATGCTATCTTTTGTTTATTCCTCTTATCCTAAGGGTGGGTGATGGTATTCGTGTGCGGTTCTGAGAAGATGTTTGGGTAGGTGATACCTTGCTTTAGTTTGCTTTCCCCCTGTTGTATCGCTTGTCCTCGGTTCACTTTGCTTCTGTATTCGAGATCTATTCTAGGGATGGGATTGAACTGTTTCTTGGGACCTTCAGTTCTCTTGTTATCTTAATGATCAAGAGTCTGTTGAGGTGGCGGGTCTTCTTGATACTTTGTCCCAGTTCATTGAACTCGTGTCTCAGATTCTTGGTCTTGGGTCTTATTCGAGGGTTCAAGTTGTATTCCTGTAATCCTAACGATTGGGATTCTGTCAAGGTGCTTAAAGGGTTTGGTTTTTCTTTCTTTCATTTTTTGTTATTGTGGATAAAAGACGAAATATTATAGATTAAGGAGAATATATAATAAAATGGACGAGAAGTCCATCAATGAAGAAAAGGAGAAAGAAACACAAAATTACAAAAGCAAAGCACTCTAGTCACTTTTAATCTCCAAGAATGGGACCCCACAGAAAGCTCCCCTAGTTGACGCCCAAAGAAGCCAGAAATACAATCCTATCCCACAACAAAGGCAGCAAAACAGCATAACCGTTAAGAGTTCTGGAATTGCGATCCATTCAAATACACCACACGGTAGCAGAAACCTCACTCTGCCACAAAAAAAGGTCTATCTACACCACGCCCAAAACCTCTTAACTGTGTGTAGAAAAGAAGCAATAGAAGTAGGACTAATCCATGCCTCCCCAATCACCCCAAACAAATTGTGCCAAAGAAGAAACAGATGATGGTGGGATTCAGTATGATTCTTACTCGCTAATCTGGAGAAATATGCTTGTTCGGTCGACGCTTATGCAACTTGTCATTTGTGTTGAGCTTATTAAGAACGACAGCCCAAACAAAAGCTCTAATCTTAAACAGGACCCGGCTTTTCAAATAAAGGAAGACAAGTAAAAGGAGAAGAGTCACGTGGCGAATCAAATGAGAATGAAAAGACCAAAAATATTGGCACTAACCCTTTAACACCTAAGCCCGAGAATCAGCGCGAAGATAACCTCACTTGAGAGAGAGTATCAAGAAGAGACACCATCTCGTCCGCCTCCCGATCATTGGAATGATGGAAAAAGTGAAAATCCCATGAAATACCATTAGACCCTCCCCCCCTCCCCAAAATGAAGTCCTAGATAAGAGCTCAATGCACCGAGTAGACAAGGTACAAACGAGTAAAAGCAGGCTGCAATGAAATATCACCCACTTGCATATCCTGCCAAAAACGAACATGGTCCCGTTCCCCACCCTATAACGAGTGTGAGATAGAAACAAGGGATAGCACTGATGGATAAACTTTCACAGGCTTCTCTCGGTCACTGAACTGTACTACTAATGTTGGTATCCCACCCATTATGATGTTATTGTCGCTCCTTGGTTGGCTCACTTGATTTGGTCCAGTGTTGTACCCTCTTTGGCTTTTCATTTGGAAGGGCCAGGTTCCTTTTAGAATCAGGGCCTTTACTTGGTCCTTTGTTCTTAACAAACTCAATACAACAACATGCTTCAATTGTGCAGGACTTACAAGAGAATTTCTCTGGATTGGTGTGTAATGTAATGTGTAAGTCCTCTGAATCTCATGATCATTTGTTTCTTCATTGTGAAGGTGCTTGGTATCTGTGGCACAAGCTTAGGCTTTTTGGGGTCACTGGTGATGTTTGTGGTTTTGCCTCAGCTCTATCTCGTCTTTTCTTCGGGGTTTGTTATGGCAATGTTGGCTATTCACGGTTTTAAGGTGCATTTCAACAGAGAGAAATGCTCGAATCTTTAAGAGTCACAGCTTGTCTAGGACCCTCTTGTCGTTTAGGCGGGTCCATTTGCCTCGCGTCAACAAAGAGGCACATTTTGGGGTTCCCCATTCGGTTAATTAGAAAGATTGGAAGGCTTTGCTTTTCTAGTTTGTGTGTTTAGAGTAGTAGTTCCTTTCTTCCTGTTCGCCTTTCTTGATGGATTTCTCATCCATCTTCTCGTAATTTGTTTATTTTCTAATAAAAACAATTGTACTTGCCCAAAAAAAAGGAGACGAGGATGAGTGAACCCCCCTGCTCGCCTGCGGGAAGGGAAGTCCAGGTGCTCCACCCCCAACTATTTTAGCTGACCCAAAGTAAATGAGACAAAGACCGAGTTGATTTGAGTTGAGTCAAGCTAGTTGACCCTTTACATCCGCTTCACGTTCAGTGGATCCTGTTGGTAGAAACCCCTTTCTGCCATCTCAAGTTACACGCGTGGTCAAATGTCGCGTCAGCAAAGAAAGAATTTATTGTCCCCCCACAAAGAAGATATAATTTTGTTTTGCCCATAAAAGAGATGGACAAAGCTTCGGAAGAGTCTAACCCTGTAAACTGGTGTTTCATGTACTTACTGAAAGAAATGGCACTATTTCCTACACTATCATCATCTTTCTGTATGGGACTTTTGAAACTTAACGTTACTTCTTTTGCTTGATCTTTCATCTGTTTCTACCAAATTGCATCAGTGTTAGGGTTCTGGTGTCAATGATTTTAACATTTATTTCCTTCTCACCCTCCACCCAAACCCTTGAAGAAGGGTAGCAATTTTTGCAGTCTCTCTCTTCTCAACTTCTCACATAGCCAGATTGTTGTGTAACTTGTTTTATGCTGAGTAACTATCTTAGATTATCTTCTGATGTTATTTTGCTTACAGTGGTTTTCATTTCAATAGCTATTGAAAGATGTGATACTTGGTAGGAAAGATGTCCTAATATGTTACTGTGGATATTGAAATTCAGGATCATCCTATGCTTGCCAGGGAGTATGAGCGATTGAGAGCTGGAAAACCTTCGGTGCCTCTCGATGTGTCGAGATATGCACTTGACATTCCACTGACGAACAAACGTAACGATGAAACTGCCTGGAAGCAAGCGCTTCAGAAAGCTCAACGCTTATTTCAGCATCAAGTGATTAGGTAACGTAACTTTTGAGCATATTGGTGTTATTGTCTTAGCTGATTATATGCATTTTCTAGTTAAAAATTCTTCTCAAGAGGTAGAAGTTTAATGTACTGGACTGCTATTGAGTCAAAAGGTTAAGGAAACTATTCTGGTTGATATATTCATACACGTGGCTTTTGAATGCGAGATATTGTTGCCTGGACCCTTCATTTTCACCAAAGTACCCATGTCGACATGACATGGCATGGGTGTGGGTGTGGCAATTTTACATCTCATTTAGTGCAAAATCTTAAAATTTTGGCAAATCCAACACCCAGATGCACACCCGTACCACACCCGTATCTGATTCTTGTAGACGAGTCTAGGTAACATAGGAGATACGTATATTTGTAGTATCATGAAGTAGGCAAGTGCACAAAGCACAAAATAAAGGATATCTGGGATCAGGTCTATTCAAACTGAACTTGCTAATAGCCATCAGTAATTTACTATGTTGAGTAATATATCATGTTTATTCTTAAATTAAGGGTGCGTTTGCATACACATTTTTTTTTTGTGGTTTTTTTTCTTAACCTTGTAATGATTGAAGCAAAAAGTAGGAGAGAGATAGAGAGAAAGATGGTGGTGCCAATGAGTGAGAAAGTAAAAAAACAAGAAAAATACCACGAAACATTAAAAAGATCACCGATTCAAACGCACTCTAAGGATCTGCACTTACATGAAATGTGGTTCATTTTGAAATTGCCTTCAACTATTTTACTTGGGTTTATTTTAATTAGTCTATATTATGAATTAGCATTAGACTGATTTTCATTTCTCAAGGCAATTAGTAAATGTACAACCTTTACATGTGGATGTAATTTTTCATGTTCTTGTAATAATATGGTTCAATGTTATCAAACTTGTCAATGGACGTGCCTAATACTTGCCGTGGTTGAAGAGGGGTATCTGCAGACAGACAGCCTCCCTGCAACAAGTATTCTTAATTACTGCCTTAGTTAACCCCAAGGGGTAGAAGAGATGGCAAGGGCACTCAACGCAAAGACCTTGAGGTCCTTGATTCCAATCTCCATACCAAAGGGCCATACTTGCCTATCAAAAAAAAAAATTTACTGCCTTAGTTGACATTAAGCCACAACTAAGTGTTAACCAAAAGTGCTAACCAAGTAATCAGTTAACATTCTGTTTGCCATGTTTTGATTAATCTGTACTCATTTAGTATCAGAAAGACACTAGAATGGGCCACCTTAATTCTCTCTGGACTAAGTTTATCTGCCTGCCACGCTGGAGTACTTGTATGCATTTATATAAACTGCTGGAGATAATTGCAATTGCAATTGGCTACCAGTGCTCAGAGGTTTTAACTTCTTACTTGAGTGAGATATTTCGATGTGGAAAGAATTTTAGTGATCGCTCTTCTCATTTTCTGTTTTCCATCTGTTTAGACTTTATAGTAGGTGTTGCAAAAGACCTAGAAGGACACTTTTTTGGAGTTTGAGATCGTTTAAATTTTCTAGTCAGAACAGTGTCCAATTTTGGTCTCCTATTTACCTTTTTTCTCTTGTTTCTTTTTGCTCTTTTACTCCTATCACCGCCTTTCCTCTCGCAATCTGGAATTGTGTCATTCAACTTTTACTAACTACAGATTTATCACATTGTAGGCTTGAGAATCTGGACCTGATGTCTAAACATAGTGCTGATGTATGTAAACAACATAACCAACGACTTGAAGCCTTCTTATCCAGGTCTGCTTACCCTTGACTTTTGCTACTTGACATTTTTTTTAATATTTTGTTCAAATATTCTATTTTGCAGTTTTTTCTCGACCTTTTATTCATATATGTAGGTTACTGTTTTTTTTTTTGTTGTGCTAAACAGCTCATCCACAACAAAATATTTGTGCATATTGTGATTGGAGTATCTATAGTCAGACATTTATAAATGATTTTACTTGGCAGTGAAATATGCTCCATTAGCCATTGACGTTGGGGAGACTTTATGACTGTGATGTCTGGGCTGATAGGAGCTATGGCAGAGGTTGATGAATCATCCATGTTGATGGATGTGTTTCATTGTTATCCTGGATAGAGTGTACATCGAAATGTTTAAGGAAACACTTCCGTCTTCTATATAAGAAAGGGCTAATTTGCATTTTAGTCATTTCTCATACAGAAGGTGGAAGTATTTTCATTGTTATCCTGGGTAGAGGGCAATATTTGTATTGTTTCAAAGAAGTCTGAATCGTGTTGATGTTAGATTCGTAGCAACCTCAGTGCATTTATTCATTAGTGTGAATGATGGCTTGTTCACTTCGCGTTCCTTTCCATGAAAGATGTGATTCCTTAATTTTCTTTGACAGTTTCCTGTTATCAGCAAGTTATTCCTGAGAAGGGGCCTAGTTATTACTTGTCCATATAGTACTTTTTTTGTTTTGTTTTGTTTTGGGCGTCTCTTAGTTACTCAATCTGTTCCAGGCAAATAGTCTACTACTTTATTTTGGGATGTTTCACATAAAGAGTCCACTTTCAAAAATTATGCCTACAATTTTTATAATTTTATAACTTTACCCTTCACATGTGGTATAAACATATTAACTATGCTCAAATATTTTTGTAATTATGATCAATTCTAATGATACGCATATATCCCTTAATTATTTGACTTTTCAAACGTGGGCTCTTTGGATGGAACGGAGGGAATAATATTTTTTTGTTGTTGGGTGGGAGCCTAGGGGGGGGGGAGTTGTATAAGGTTGGAATTGGTGGCAGACCTGGCAGTGTAGATGGTATTGGTGGAATATGTTTTGCATTGATGGTCGATATAGCAAGCAGAAAGGAGCTGCTTGTGTTTTTGAGCGGCAGCAGTGTACTTTCCTAGTTGGTACTGTAAATTAGGTGGTGAGCGCTGGAAAGGGGGGGGGGGAGTTGTCAAAGGTTGCAATTGATGAGAAACCTGTCAGTTTAGACTTTAGATGTGTGCTGGGAGAATATTAAGTGCATTGCGGGTGGATACAAACAAAGACAAAGAAGCTGCTCATGTTATCGAATGGCTGTGGACTTCAGACTTCTCTTGTTGGTAATGACAATTAGGTGGCGAGCATTGAGGAGAGGGGTGAGGGTGTCAAAGGTTGCCATTGATGCTGTACCTGTTAGTTTGGATGGTGGTGAGCAAATATGACTTGCGTTGGGGATGGATAAAACAAGGACAAAGGAGATGCTCCTGTTTCCAGGCAATCATTGTGCTGTGAGAATGAGGTGTTTTGCAGGTAGGTGGTTGTTCAGTTGCAAGGAAAGGGAGACTCTAGAGGCGAGGATGTAATAGTGAATGAATAAAAACTTACCAAAAAAAATAGTGAATGAATAAATAAATTTTCACTTTATTCTACAGTGTTGTAACTACATATTTTCAAAGTAATTTTAAGGAGAGCAACTTCATAATCATCATTAAGCAACTTATATAAAAAAAAACAATTTGTTTTTTTTGGGTATCTTTATTTCTGTTTATTTTGTGTGGCTTGAATTTTAGTGGAATGGGTTCAGGTGTCAAGTAACTGTAGTTCATGGAGTTCATTGTCCGTTAAAACCTTTTGCGGAACAGTGGAAGTGGCCTGCCTACCTGAAATACCATCAAGTAACTGCTCTAAGTCATCCACACTTTCTGGTAGCAAGTTCTTTAGCCAAAAAAAAAAGAAAAAAAAAAAAGGAACCTAAAAGAAACTATATTAACCTTCTAGAATATATGCTCCATGCTGTTGTACATGCTGACAGCAGTATCCTTGTCTAAACACCATTAAAGAGCCTGTTAGAAAGGTTATTCAGAGAATATGACGATCCGACTAGCAATGGTTGAGTGATATTGGATGACAAAGGAAATGGTTTTACCCATGAGTATGAAGCTGATTTTGTTGTTCAAAGCTCCATTGCCGTGGTATATTTAATGCATGAACTAAATGATACTTAATTTTGTTCCTTCCATAAACCATAATAAATAGTGTGCACAACTCCTGCCAAGGTTCATTAAGAAACTGATTTTATCGATTAGATGAACGAAGGTTGTAGCAGATGATGTGCTTACATGAGTTTCAGGTACTTTGCATTTTCTCCTTCAATTTTCATTGCATGTCTCAATATTTTTCTTTTTTCCCAGAATGCAAGCACAAGCGGCCGAAGTAAATGAAAAGATAGAAACTGTGAATCGAGAGAGAAAGTATCATCAGGTGATTCAAATTACAAATAAGAACAGTGCTTTCATTCAATAAGGCACCCATTCTGAGCAGACTCTCATACTCTCTGTGATTGATCAGCAAAATACTGCTTACGAGCTTAATGCGTTATCGTCACAATGGAAGGAGCTATGTCATAAGAATATAGAAATCGAAGCCGCGTGTGCCAAAATTGAAAGCTATATCGAGGAATTAAAGGCGGAAGCTACTGAGAGGTAGTTTACTCGTTGATTTTGTTACATTTCCATTCCTCACAACTTTCGAGGTGAAACATTAATTATCTTTAGTTCTTTACCCATTTAGAGGCTGGAATTTGGACGTTAATGCAGAGAATGGCTCCTTGTTGCCTCCAGGATTATAAGGTATGGTTCTTGCTGGTTCACATTCAGTTCTGCTCTGGGATATATTATTAAGTTTTAGGTCTTGTGTGAATGTATGGCTGATTTAAACATCCACTCAAACCAGCTCGATGTGAAGTATCAATTTAAGTAAGCCTTTTCCCACTAAATTAAGGTCCGCATGGATGCTTTTCCTGCTTTCAGCTTTGCACTCTTGATAAATTATCTTGACAGACCGGAGCAACTACCACTCAAAGAGGAAGCTTCCTCTCTGTTAAATTTTTACTTGTTACTGCCCAAGTTTGAACAAGGTAGGATACTGTTAGAAACATAGTAGTCAAATCTTGTATCAAATTGGAATTGGAGGTCCCCAAATATGTATCGCGTACCTTGTCGTATATTGGATCGTATGATACGAAACAAATTCTTGAAAAATGATAATTAATAACTAAAAAACTAGAATTTTCAATATATTGAAACAAAAACTACATTTGACTTGATTTTGATGTAGGAACACGGTTACGTCATCCAAAGTAAGACAAATGCCTTTTATGACATGAAAACATATATGAAACGATAAATGATTATATGTTAACCTTTTATGATATGAAAACTTATATGAAACCATATATTAATACATGTTAAACCAAAAGTTTATAAGAAAGAACCAATTAGAAAACATACAGTATTAACTAAACCAAAAATCATCAAGAAAATATTTCCAGTCAAGATTCAGGATTCAAGAAGACAAGTAGTAAAGTAAACAAGTAAAGTAAGTCTAGACTTATCAATTGTAACTAGAAGTCTAGAACTATGAATTATTAAGAGTACAAGATAAATTAGTATTAGTTCACTAGAAAGTAATAGAGAACCCATATTATACGAACAAGACAAAAAAGAACTTAAATATTCAACAAGGAGGAAATGGGAGAGGATTGTAAAATAAGCATAAAAGGCTATATATAATCTGCCTTTTGCCCGAAAAAGTAGAAAATCAAAACGAAACAAAAACATGGGTTTTTTGAGGCTCGGGTCTGAATCACTGCTTATCGTCGAAATTATAAGATACGTAATACTGATAGATACGGTTGATACAGTCCTGGTTTTCGGTATGCCAATAATTCCGAATCAGGGAGGGAGTGTATCTTATCATACGATTTGTATTGTGTACCTTACAATTTTGACAACTATGGTTAGAGATGAGTGGGTTTGTAAGAATGAAGAAGTTGATATAAGCTGGGAGCGCCTTTGGTAATTGGGCCATCTTGGCGAAACGTTTTATCTATGCTATAAGATCACTGATCACTGGTGGCAACAATGTTGAGGCTTGGGCAAAAAGAATTGACCTGCGTTAAATATAGTTGCAGATAGTAGAAGCATGATAGCCAGTGATCTACCCTATATATTTCCTGGAAGTGCTTGACACCAAGAAGTAGGGTCAAGTATTATTTAGGTTATGGGCGGAAGTTCTTTATGTAAATTGGTTCGGAATATCACGGGGCTGATAAGGAGGCTCAAATTTCTTATGGTTGTTTCCTTGGAAGTTTAAGATGCAATTGGGTGATAGGAAGATAGAAAGGCCGAGGGGCGGACATCTAAAAACTAGATGGATAGGTAGAAAGGCTATGGTGATGGCTGTCACACTGTTTATTATTTCTATTATATTGAATAAAGGATGGCCCTCTGACCTTTTTTTGTTTGGGGAGGGGGTAAGAGAAGTTGGGTAGGTGAAGGTTCCTTCTCAGTAGTGCTGTGGCCCACTTCCTTACTAACTTAATTGGTCAGAAGTTTGGGGTGATTAGCAGTGATCACACGTGTAATGAGCAGAAACTACCTCAGGTATCTGGTACACTAATGGCTCGAACTGACTTGTAAATTAGAAAGTTTTATTAGTGGAAGTACTACAAGTCAGAGTACTACTTATCAAACACTTCTCTACAGGCTCAGAATCAAACTAGTCTTTTTCATTTTATCAGAAAAGAATCAGATTATATTAAAATCATAAGTACAAGAAGACAGGCGTGAAGTACATCAGAATGAAACAAAAGGAAAAGAAGAAAAAACATAGGAAAACTAGAAATGAAAGCACTCCAATCATGCTGGCTCTCCGAAAATGGGACCCCCACGGAAAGTGCTTCTCTGTGGTGCCCAGAGAGATTTCAGAAATACAACTATCCCACAAAAGTGTCGACGACAAAGCCTGATCCCTGAAGTTTCTGGAGTTGTGCTCTGTCCAAATGCATCAAAGAGTAGCAAATAGCACTGCCACAGAATAGAACCATCTTCTCCTCGTGCAAAACCTCTAAACTGCATCTTTACAAACGAAGCAATAGAAGCAGGACTAACCCAGGCCTCTCCAGTCACCCCAAAGGGATTATGCCGAAGGAAACAAGCACCATCACAATGGAGAAAGAATTGATCGTGATGTTCTGAGAATTTCTTAAACATGACACAACAGTCTGGGGAAATCCTCCTGTTGGGCCCACGGTTTTGCATCTTTTCATTAGTGTTTAAGCTTATTAAGCACCAGAGGCAACACAAAACCTCTAATCTTGAACACGAGCTTTCCAAAGGAAAGAAGACAAATGAAAAGGAGACGTGTTTGGAGATTTTATCCAGTGAGATAGAAATGAATGACAAGAGTAATGACCTCTGAGCCCTCAGCGCCCGAAACTCGAGAGTCTGGACTGAAAGAAATATGCAGGTGGGAGAGAGTGTCAAGGAGAGAAAGAACAAAGTGGAATCAAACTAGTATCAAGTCAATAAGTCAGAAATTTCAGACCCAGGGGAAGTATGGTTAACCATGGTATATATAGAGATGTAGACTATTGAAAGTAATTTAAATCCAGAAACTTTTCAAATATGTAAGTCCAAAAACTTCTCAAACTTCTTCATGAGATTTGTGGTGTGGAGATGAGGCAACATACCTAGTTTTGCATGTCTCAACTGTTATTGTTCGAGTTTTCAACTTGTGATGGATGGTGTCTATCACCACTGATGAATAAGCAATGGACTCCCCAAGATTGTTTGAAGGTTAAAGACTCTCCTAGATGGATTAGTATGAGAGTGGTTTAAAGTTTTAAGGTGTATATATATATATATATATATATATATATATATATATATAAATTTATTGTATATTTTACTTGTTGCATGATTATCATTCATGACTTGTATCTACCTAATTTTCATATTACAATATTGACAAGTAGAGGGGTTTAATAGTAAATGGCAATTTATTTGATTATGTATAGTTGAACACATGTAGCTCACCGACCTTACACGAATCCGAAGAAAATCACTTCCTTAGTGACTCTCCGTCCATCATTCCCCTCTCTCCTTATCCTCACTCCTCCTTTGTAGTTTTGAAAGCTCAATGACGAAGCATAGGAATGGTTACAACAGTGCTGAAGTCTGGTGAAGATCATCCACATGAATTTTGAAGCAACTTGATGTGCATACAAGAAAAAGGTGAAGTTTTGGGGACAATTATTGTATTTTATGACGAACTCAATGAGTTGGCTCTGCTGCTTGACCACCACGGCTGAGTTCTTGCGTGGAACGATCCATTAAGCGGGACGGCCCGTGTTTGACTTTCATCGGGTACAAATTTCCTTGGGCCACAAGCAGGCTCAGTACCATGAGCAAGGATCTCAGACCTAACGTGGTATGAGGACATCTAGTGGGGGACCAAAAATTTTTTTTCTTTCTATTTTCCAACTAAGAAAATAAATTTTATAAGAAAAAGAGATAATTTACAATCAAGAGAACAAAATGTCCGCAAGAAATACCACCAAAACAAAAGGAGAAACATGAACAATAAAAGTCGAAAAAGGAGACAAAAGTCATTGCATCACTCTCCAATCCTTGCTTAACCCAGTAATCAGCGATCCTCTGATTTCGCCCAAAGAGGGACAAGGAAAAATATTATCTCTCAATAGATCGGAAAAAATTACCTTTTTCGTAAAAATCGTGGAATTCCTCTCCGTCCACAGGCACCAAAGAATTCCAAAAATTCTGCATTGCCGCAAGCACTTGCATTTTGCATCACCTACAATACGTCTGAAATATCATAAAGGAGCACACAGAAGAAGCGAGTATCAATCATCAGGAATTAAGGAGCCCTAAACAGAAGAAGATCTCACCCGCTCACCCAAATATCAAACAGCTCAGACTAAACTCTGCCAGCCAGAAGGCAATGGAGAGAAAGATGCTTGTGAATCTCACTCATGTTGCAACACAAAACACACGTCCTGCGGACAGAGCCTTACCATATCTTTTGCTTATTATTCAAACAATTGTCCATGGATCCACTCATGGAAATGAATAATAGAGATGTAAAATGCAGTTTTAGCTGTGGAATTGCTGTGAAACTGGTTGATGATGACTAAAAAATGTAGAATATTGGTCGATTCTGGAAATCCAGTTCAAGGTTTGCTACTGATCCACTCTCAAAGCGATTATTTGCGAGTTGAGTGCTCGAACACATTCCTATCTAGATGAATTGTGCGAGTTAAGTCTATAATGTGGACAGCGCGTGAGAAATGGTCTATATGCTAATTTTTATTTTCAGTGCTCCTGAATAGCGATTAATTGAGTTATTGGCTGTGTTTCAGGTTGACGAAAGTCTACTATGGGGATGCATGCGTTGTAATCGTCATGTTGTGTAAATTTCCTGCTTAATGCCTTGTAAGGTGTTGTTGCATTTAGATGAGGGATTGAGAATTCAAGTTCCTCACTAGTTTATGCATGTATGTTACCTGTCTTCCTATATTATTGATCTTCAAGTCAAGGGTGTTCCACCATGAATTTTGTAGGTCTCTGATTATAATATATGGAGGATCTGCTCAGTTACTACGAGATGTTTGTTTGTTTGTTTGTTTAGGACTCTGTATGTTTGTGGATGTTCTATGTCCGGCTGTGCTCTCAATATTTTTGATTTGAATGGTGGTTTAAAAGATAAGCTCTAGTGATTGGAGAAACCAAGTAATTTTCATTATCATGATGTAAATGACTTTGATCTGTAGCTCCATCCAGACAGATGAAGTGACTGAGCGAGCGCATCTAAAAACCACAGCTGATTATTGATGTATCTATCCGAAAGAAATAGAGCGCCCCCCCCAAAACTGAATCCAGGTTCACTCACATATGTTTTTGTATGATGATCAAATAACGTCTCGCATTGGTGATAACTGTTGACATGTTGATTTCCGATATTTTTCCATGTCAATAATGTCATTGTTATATATCTATGATCTAAAATCCCCTATGGTTTGACCAAAAATAAATGTTTGACCAGTCATCCCTTTTGTTACGTTTTGACCGCTTTTTGAGGTTAAATAAAGGCCAAGACATTTAATTTGCCTTTGTATATTATTATTATATAGAAAGAAAGATGAAAAAGAAAAACAAATTTACTACATCCTTCCTAGCCTCCTCCACCATCTATCTTGTTAGTACTCCCTCCGTCTCGGATAAATATTCTTATTTTTTATTTTGAGATGTCTCAACTAATGTTCATAAAGACTTTTGATTTACCTATTCTCTACTATTCTTCCTAATATACCCTTAAAGCTTCATTAAATATAACAAATCCTAAAGAAATTTAATTATTTAAAATAGTTAACTTAATTAATGTTCATGGGTATTATGGTTAGAACACATTTTTCAGCACATTATTAATTATATTTCTTAATTCTCGTGTTTTATCTACTAGGAACATTTATCTGGAACAGAAAGAGTAGTAATTATATCATCAGATCAGTGCCTCTTTTCTCTGTGAACCTACCTACCTACCTACCTCTTTTTCTGTTGGCTCTTCAGAGCCACATATGGCTGGCACTCAGTCAGTCAGTCGGCAACTGTAAATAATCAATATGCACACGGATGGATGCACCGGAATTTGCCCAAACCGTAAGGAAGGCGGGTTGGCGTTCCATTTTACCCCTTCCCCTTTTCTCTTTGTGTTTAATGTTTTGTCTTCTCAATCTTTGTTTATACTCTGTATAATTCACTCGATCGAGAAGAGAAAATCCTTTTTAAGGGTTTTTCTAGTCCATCTTTTCATATTTTTTGCTTTGTTCTCGGTGGTAGTCAATGATCATTATTTGCTCACATTTTTTTTTATCATAGACCGTTAAATACCTAACTAAAGTCACTCATCATGTGGTTGATACCATAGTTAGTAAATTCGTGTATAGTACGCATAGTTAGTAAATTCGTGTATAGTATGCGTATAATACACCTACGTACGAATAATTGAAAAATATTCTCGTTTATCGTACTCAAACCAAACCTAATTAAAAATACTCATACTTTTGGGTTGAATTATATAGTACACGTATAAAATTTTAAACGTATTGTACTTTACGTATAAAACTTGATATATACAGAATTTTGATATAACTTTATTATTAAAATTATTCAATCTATATTATTAATCTTATTCGAATTGATCAAATTAGATATTTAACATGAAAATAATAATTATGAAGTCTAAAAAATATTATTTGTTACTACTCATACTGTTTGGAGTACACAAATAAGAGTATATATGTTTAATCATGTTTTTATTTAGCTATTAACAAATAGTTATTTTGTCATAAATATGTAACAATATGAAAATAATAGCTTTGAGAGCGTATAAATGTAAAAATATTAAGATATTTAAACCTAAAAATGATAAAAGTATAAAGAATTTCATACAAAATATGACGTATTTTTAGTTTCGTTCATTTCAATTATATTCGTATTATATCCATACAAGCATATAAAAGTATTTTTACCGTTTACGTATTATTATGCCGAATTTTTTTCGCCGTAACTTTGAAATAAAACCATATAAATCTTATACGTTTCTTTTAATGTATAATACACGTTTCGTATTTTATTAATTATGATCGATACAATGACTAATTAAGATTATTGAATATAATAATGTGAGAAAGGACATCAAAGTGTCATGCTATCATCCAATAATAGCTACACGTCACATTTATTGTAAAGTGTTTAACAGCTACATAAAAAAATGAGAGCATATTTGCCAAAAAAAAATGACCAATTAAGTGGGTACAATGAAAAGAAAAAAATATATCACAAAGCACATTGCAAAAATGTGGAAAGTTGAATGAGGACTTTTCAATTTTCCCCCTCTAAAAAGTTGTGAAAAGATTTCAGAAAATTGCCTTTGAATCCTTATTGAAATTATGTCAAAAAAAATTGTTCTACCTCAATTGTGATCTCTAAAACTCAAATTGCAGAGTGGTTTATAAAGTTGTTACCGCAAAATAGCATTTTGCCTTAATGTTCTAACTCCTATTTTAAGGACTTTTTACCAACAAAAGTGAGTTGTAAGAATAATGGTATGAAGCAATTGAAGTGTCATACTCAAAAGTGTTTCTCATATTCCCATGTGAAAAAATAAAATAAAATCTTATTTTGGTATCTCATCTTTTAAGTTTTGGAAGGTTGTTCTCTTTTGCCCTCCAAATGTTAAAGTTCGTCGTGAAAATGTTAGTGATGCTTATGTAGAAAATACTAGTTGACGAGATAATGTCTCCTTGCGGCATGCTTGCTTGGATTATGTTGGTTATAAGAAACCAAAAGAAATGTTAGTGAACAAAATAGATAAAAGGACTACCCAGCTCGAGGAATTTTTATCATGAAGTTGTTTGTGAAGGTTGTCAATACGCAAAGGCACATTGTCTACCATTTGACAAATCTTTTCAATCAAAAGTAAGGAACCTTTAGAGCTTATTCATTCGGATTAGCTAACGAATAAAGACACAAGTTACAATGGTTTCCACTATATGCTTGTTTCAGTTGATGATTACTCTAGAATTACGTGAGTTTATTTTTCAAGAAAGATAAATTTGAAAAGTTCTCGTTTTTCAAGAGATTTGAGAGGAAGATTGAAAGGAACCTTCAAAAGAAAATCAAGTGTCTAGAAACAGACAATGGAGGATAATATCATTTAAATTAGTTTGGTGATTTTGGTGAAGAGCATGAAATAAATAGAAATTTGACTTGTCAAGAGATATCACGGCAAAATGGAGTCGCTAAAACGACGCTGAAGCACTTGCTATAAGTATGTCGAAGCTTAGGCACATCATGGTTGATAAGTAAGTTCGAGTCCGTTATGAGAATCAATGGATGAACTTGTTATTTTTCGAGACAACAATCAAGTTCCAGTTAAGGTTCTCTTAGAACCATCATAGTGTGTGTATGGAGCCACCAAGCCAATTGCTCTATACATTCTCTGGTCCATTGTGCTTATGGTTTTACGTAGTAATATTTAGTGACATAATGTAGTAACATGTGGTTTCATTCGCAAGTAGAGTAACAAATTTACCACGAGTTTTAGGGGTCGTGTGTAATGGGCGAAATGTATGTTATTTTCAAGCATGTAGTAATTGGAAAACAAATAACGACTCCATGTTGTTGGAAGTGTCTACAACTAAAAAGATGCTTGTGAGTACAATCCAGTCGGGTCCCTTATCCTTTACAAAACTGATTATTGATCTTGACCAACTCTTATAATAAAGATAAGTTGCTTTAAAAACAGATAACTATCTTGAAATATTTATGTTATTTTCTTAAGCAAATAGTTAAGTTATTAATCAAGAATTGTGCACAACAGAAATATATTTTTAATTAGTGATAATCAAGTAATGTAAAAACAAGCTATGGTCTTGTTTTTTATGTTGGGTTAAAAAAATGTAAACTATGAGAGAAGTAATTGTATTTGTTCAAAGAAAAATGTAGTAAAACAGTTAAATGAAAATAATGCAATTATAAAGAGTTTAAGAGATAGAGAAATTGACACAAGAGTTTTTAAGGTGGTTCGTATCAATCTTATCCTACAACCACCCCTCATAACCCTTTGGCCTTATGATGCAATAATCCACTATATTTTAACAAACACACAAATTATTGATGGAAAATCTCTATTTTCCTCTTCTAGTTAGGTCTCCAACTAGGATGGTAACACAAACAAATAGTTGGTTGACTGTGCTTCCTTGAATTGACTCTAGTAGTCTATGGAAGCTTTGATGAAGTTCTGTGGTGAGGTAACCGTCTTGAAACTATATGTTCTTGTAAGTATTTGCAAGACTTTCTTACGTAGAATGCACTAAACTTGCTTCTTGAATGATTGTTTGAAGTTCTTATATGATGAATAATTCAATAGCAACCATGATGATGATGATTTGTGAATCTTGCTTCCCTGTTTTTCAATGAATCTTTTGATCTAATTTTTTGTTTTGTTTTGCTGCTTAGCTTAAGTCTGGCATATGTATATTTCTTTTGTTGTTACACATGTAAAATAGATGGAGGGGAAGAGGGTTTCAATGCCAGTGATGAGTTTAATGGGCGAAATAAGCAAAAAAGGGATAACAATAGTCACACTTGAATGACATGTGGTGACTTAACTATGAGAAGTTAACAAATACTACATTGATTTCATTTTTTAGATGAACATGAAAAAATGAACCTACGTTTGACTAAATTGAAGATTTTAGACCCTAAATTGAAAGTAAAACTTTGGCCCCTAAAATGAAGTTAGCACAATATTCCTTTTCATTTTTTATTCTTTTGGTAGTATCATTGACCCGATTGAAAGATTTACTGTCAACTTACTAACACGTTTAGCAACATATACTAATTTTATCAATAATGTTGCTTTACATGCATTAAATGCTATTTTCATTGCTTGATAATTACAAATAGTTTAAATTATGACAAAAGTCGTCGGTGTAATTTCTTCCCTCCTTGTAATCATAACAACACAATTATTGAAATGTTAACAACACAATTATCCTACATGATCATATTGAAAAAGTGAAATCATGAGAAATTTAACTTATGCTTTTCAATATAAACTAGTAATATATATATATATATATATATATATATATAAACCAGTGGATTGAAAATCAATGGCTAAAATTAATCGCATTAAATGATTCACCTACTTGCATTAATTGACTCACCTATGTGTGTGTGTGTGTAAAGTTGACATAGTTGGCAGTACTCAAACCTACCTCAAAGATTTGAGAATTTTCTTACAAAGCATATTGACATCATTGAATTAGGACTAGAGCTAAATGAGATGGAGAGAGAACAAAATAAAAAATACAACAAATTACAAATTTGGTTTATGTTATTACAATTGTGGTTATTAAAACGACTAAAGGTTTGTGGACGATGACACACTATATGGTAGCATTGTAATCAAAATTGTGGAATCAACAAGCAAAAGTAACGATGACCTAAGGGCATATTGGAGGAGACGTTCTTGTGTTCTTCATTTTTTGTTCTTGGGAAAATGTTCTTCTTTGAGAACAATTAAGAACAAGCTCGATAGGAGGAAGGCGAGACACAGAGGGAAAGAGTGAGCGGGACGCATGGAAGCTGATTGGCCCGTGCGGCGAATGCGGAGCGTGGTGTGTGAACTCGGAAATGGAGAGGGTCGAAGGCTGTCGACCACTTTCATTGAATTTTTTTTTTTCCTTTATGTAATCAATTAAAGTGAGCAATTATTGTACAAGTGAAGAACAAAACCATTGGGAAATTAGGTCAAAATATGAAAAACTCCCCAAAGTATCCACCCAATTCTATAGTACCCAGAATGAAATATTTTTCACCTGAGTATACAATGTTACTAATTATCCTAGTTTGGCCCCTAGCCCCGACGTCCGTTAGAAACTTTAATGGATGTTAACATGTGCATGGCAAATGCGAGACATTTTAGTCATTTCCGTCCTTAGGACATTGAGATCCCAGTTTGGCCCCTCGCCAACACCATTACCACACTCTTTCTCAATCTTTTCTTTCTCTCTATTCTCTTCTTCCATTAACAAAATTAGATGTTAAATATGAGCTTGCAATCATTAATTCCCTACAAAATGCCTTTGAACACTCCTTGTCTTCTTTATCCAAACTCTTGATTGCCAATATTGTTCTTAGAAATCCAACTTTTCCTTTAAAAACATTACTCAATGCACCTCTACCCAATACTCTAACCTGCCCACTTCACTCAACTCCACACACACAAAAACAAAGACACCCACAAACAAAAAAACAGACAACGAGGGTGTGTTTATCAATTGGGCTAGTATCTAATGTCTTCTCCTCATAAGTAATCAAATTATCCAAAAATTACCCTTGTCATAGTTCACAAATCAATGAATATTTAAAGAGAAATGAATAGTTGGGAGTTGTACCCTAAAAAAAAAAGATAGGAGAAAGAAAATGAACTTGAAGGAAGGAAGTGTGGAAAAGATAAGAAGCCACTGAAAACTCGAAATGCAAAGGAATGGAGATAGGTATAAGATGATGGGTCAATATCAGTGGCGAAGCTAGGTTTTGACCCTTAGGGGGGCCAAGTTAATAACCCTTAAGGGGGGCCAAGTTAATTTCAAGAAAGTAATATGTAAAACTCAAAGAGGACCAAGATATAATAGTAAAGATTACAGTCATAATATAGAGGGGTAATATGCATATCACTAAAAGTCTAGGGGGGCCATGGCCACTCTTGGTCTAGCTGTGGCTTCGCCACTGGTCAATATATCGGGTAAACCCGTCTCCGTATATCACCAGTCCCCTGCTAAGCTTGTCTGCCATTCTCTCTCTCTCTTTGTGCAAGTGAATTATACAGATGATGGTGAAAGAGAAATTTGTCTGGGGGTTGCATACTTGTTGATGTTTTTTTTTTTTTTTTACAACTAAAAATTTAGTTACCACTAGCCACAGAGTGTGTATATGAGCCGAATAACGGAATTAGGTCGAGAGACAACGAGAAATAACGTAGGTTAATGATCGAGCGCAGGTCGAAGGGGGCGCCGCCGGGGAACAGAGGCGTCGGCGGTAGAAAAAACGATTCAAAAATAAAATTTTATTGTGAGGAAGTTGTTTTATACGAATTGGGATATATAACAGTGGTGGAGGATACTGTGCACCCGGGTGTACAGATTGACGATCAATTACATGAAGGAGGTAATTGGATTTACCGGTCGATGATGTCCAGTGGAGATTAGAGAAATTAGAGAGAAAGGTTTTGTTCGTGTATGTGTGTGTGTGTGTGAGAGAGAGAGAGAGAGAGAAAGCGGGGGGTGGGGGCTGTTATCTAGGGGAAATAGGGGGGAGTTAGCAAGGGTTATCTCTCCTCCATTGTTGTCAACATTGGATCGTTTAGAGAAAGAAAAGGGGAAGAACTGTGTTGCCGGTGAATAAGAGAAGGTTGAGTATGAAATTTTTCACAAGACCCCCTTGTTTTGATGATGTTACCCAAACCCCCTCGACTTAGCTCACACAATGGAAATGACGAAAATGTCTAGCACGTGGAAGATCACATTCACTTTAATGTGAGTTTTCTAACGGACGTCGGGGCTAGGGGTCAAACTGGGATAATTAGTAACATTGTATACCCAGGTGAAAAATATTTTATTCTGGGTACCATTATGGGATTGAGTGGATACTTTGGGGGATTTTTCATATTTTGGTCGGGAAATTATGTTCTTAGAGTGTTGTGTTACTAAAATGGGGAGGTGGTAGCGGGACCCCGCTAAGAACAATGGTAAGAACATCAACAATCGTAGATGCTCTAATATTTAGCATTCAAGAGGCACCGAGAACAAATGACGATAAGACAAAAATGATGTTTAAAACAAAAGTAGCGAGTTTCTAGATAGATTACTCAATAACTAGCAAATTCAATAACTAGCAAATTCATTATTCCCTCCGTCCCTAAATTATTGTCTGGGTTGACCCGGCACACAGATTAAGAAAACTCAATTGACTTGATTATTAATATTGGAATAGTATTGAAATAGTGTGTTGTTTCCTTTAATGCCCATGTGTATGTGGCCCATAATTAAAGTAGGAAGAAAAAGTAAGGGTAAAATAGTAAAAGTAATTTTCTAAAAAGGAAAGTTTCAAACAAGACAATTATTTAGGGATGGACGAAAAAGGAAAGGAAGACAATAATTTAGGGACGGGGGGAGTACTTGTCATGCGACACTATACCATTTGTCCTACTAGATACCTAGGTGTCCGCTCGTAGTAACAATGTCAATTATGAGACATACTCCATTAGTTGAATGAAAACTGTCACGATCGCAATTTAGTCTTTAACACACAGGTCAAGGTGACAAGATTTGAGGCGTCATACGATGTAACAATGGAATGCCTTAATTGTAAATTGGAATGTGAATAGTGTAGTCCCACATTATGTGGTTTCGTTGTAATATTGTACCAGCCAAGGGGTAGAAAACATTTACAATTTATATATTACTACTAAAACAAAAGTTAAAATTGTCGCATGACAATTTTGTATTAAAAATTTTCTGCCTAATCTAGTCTCTTTCTCTCTCTCTCTCTCTCTATTTTCTTAAAAACCTCTTATATTCTCTCACATCAATTCTCTTCATTATGATTAATATTCATATTATTTCTCTCTTCTACGTTGACAAAAACATCTTATTAATGACGTTCACGTGACAACCTCCACCTAAAAAAAAAAAAACTATTCTTCTATTTTATATTACCCTTTTTTATTTTATTTTAAATTGCTGATATTCTATAGAAATCTATGCCAATTACTTTAACTATAATGACATTAAGTAACCAAATAATTACAAAAAAATTATAAATATTTTTTTTTTACAAATTTAAGATAAGGTAAAATTCAAAACAGTAATTAAAAAAATTCTCTTGTCATAAACAATTTTTACAATTTTTTATTTATTAAACGGGTACTAACCTAGTAACATAGGAGTGAGTAATCCTATTTAAACCAAGCTTCACAGTCCTTGAAGCATTTTCCTACACCACTAGCCATTTCTGCTCGTCTTCTTCGTCAATTCAGGCCAATTGCCCTTGCGTTCGTGCAGAATTAGCCATGGGTAAGCAATTCTCTTCTCGACAAGCATCCGTCTCTGTTAAGATCTCTCACTCCAACAATTTAATAAATCCTCGATAAAATCATGTTCCGGCCTAGGGTTTTTGGTCCGGATAAGCATTTCTAATCAAATTCGATGTTTGGTTGGATTACATACGTATATACGTTTTATGAAATTTCGATATCTTAGCTTATATATATATATACATTTACATGTATATATGATTGTTGGAGTTCTTTTTGGATATTAGTTACTGAGATTGTTTCTAATGTTCAGATATTGAGGAGGACATCCGTGCGTTGCAGCTGGACTCATCTGGTATAATTTTTGATTTTGTCCGAGTTTGCTACTGATAAAATTGCTGTTGTTGCTAGTTATTATAGTGGTGCTTTTAGTTCTAGTACTAATTTTACGATAATTGAAGATAACAAGTGTTTTTTTAGCTATAATTGGTATTGGAGTTAATACTTTATGTGTCGTTATTTGCTACAATTATTATCGTTATTATTACTGTTGCTTTATTTTTAGTTCTGGTTTTATTAGAAGGTGGAGAAAAAGCTCTTTTGTAATGTTTCTAAATTGTTGATTCAACGCTTGCAGAAGATACCACGGTACAGCATGATGCTGATAATGGGAAGCCTGAAGAAGTTGAAAATCCTGATAATACCGAAAAAGGTTGGGAATGTCATGAATGCTGTGTTTTCATGACTGCTTTTGAACTTTTTGACTAGGAAATAACGGTTTGTGAATGTTTTTGGTTGCATTAGGTTGCTTTTGGGTAGGCATAAAACTTGGACTTTCTCTTATTTATGAAGTTGGTACCAGTTTAGTAGAAGGCATTTATTATCCATAAGTAGGCTCATGCTTGTAAATGAACCGATCTCGAGCAAGCATAGCCCGGCTTGAGCTTGTGATTGGCTCATTTTGCTTGGCTTGTGGGAGCTCGGTTGGCTCAAATTATTGTCAACTAAATTTTCATACATATATGTCACATAAAAGGTCCAATAGCTTATTACTTAAAGTGAGTTAATATTGTTTTAAACAATTCTGTTCCAATATTTGGTTTCTCATCAATATAAACTTAGTTCAGATTACATTGGTATTTGTGTCATTAACTTATCAAAGAGAACATGGATGTTTTTTACTTAAACAGGGGTATAGCACCTAGATTGTGTGTTATGGTTACCTTGCTGGTTTATGAAAGCCTCATGAACACAAGAAATGCAATCATAGATGCACCAAAAGCTCACGTTAATGTTATTATTTTCCTGCTCATGTGTTTTGAGTCCTTGAACTTATACATTTAAATTCATCTCTGTTGTTAAAGCTTCGCAGTTTCAATACTTTATTCAAATGGGGAGAAAGATTTGTCCTAAGTTGTAACTTTTGGTCGAATCAGTGGGGCACTTGAGTTCAACAACTGTGTATGGGGGGCTACCTGTGGTTGAAATTTTTTAAAGTTTTGTCTTAAAAACTATCTTTGGGGGGAAGGGGGTGGTGCTCTGCCGGGTCAGTTTTGTAGAGATTGGAGACTTTTTATGAATTTTTCTTTGACATCTGTTAAAGTATTAAATGTCGTATGTGTTTAGTGTAAGAGCCATTTGATTCACTTAATCCATTATGGAGCAAACTCAAATTATATTTAGAGAACCTTGGTTGTACCAGAATTGGGCAAGTGGATGACAAAAAGTTCATCACATCTTGTGTAGGCGCGTTAGCTGTTACGAGGTGAGTGGTGGTGTAATGAAAATGAAAATTCTTGCATACATGTAGTGAAACCTGCGCCGTTGTCGATAATGTGAATGATGTGAAGGCAGCTTATTGCTGGACTCTTGTTTTGAAATGCTTTTGTATGTCACCTTTATATATATATGTGCATGCGCGCGCGTGCGTGTGTGTGTGTGTGTTTGTGTGCCTGTCTATATATATGTATACATATATATATATATATGTATACATATATATACATATATATATATATATATATATATATATATATATATATATATATATATATATATATACACTTTGCACGAAAATTGAGAAGGTGAATTTATTTATATGGCAGTATAAACTTTCAGAAGCAACTCTCATGATTGTCCTCTTCATATTGATATTTGTCCTTTTATGAGTTGTTCTGGTAGTAATCCATTGCTTAGGGGTTAACAAGTATATTACAAAAATGCTAGGTTTACAACTTCGGTAACAACTTTGCCTTGAAGGTAAAGTGCATGCCAGGTGCATGTGCATTTTTAAGGCATAGTTGTTACCATAGTAGTAGAACTAGTTGTAAACCTAGCAATGTTGAGTAAATTATAGCATTCAAAATCTTTGGCTTCTCAAACTCATTTATGAACAAAATGAAGAGCGAATGTGACACTCTTAGAGATGGAGGTTGAACTTTTTGATCACTCATCCATCATTTGGCGATATGCATGGTAGTTGCAGCTGTGTAACAGATGTTGATAATGTTAGAATTTTTTGATACTGGTGTAAACTGTAAAGTATGATGTAAGGAATCTTTACTTGTTTGTTTCAGTTGTAAAGTATGAGGTTCATGGCAACTTGCAGCCAGTGCATGCCAATTCTGAGGCGGTGCACACCGAGCCAAGGGCTGTAGTGGAAGGTTTGTTATTTCTTTTTGTGTATCTGGGCTTGAATTACTTCTGGATCCTGTTGTGTAAAAAATATTGCTTTCTGTACTTATAAATCAGATGGTGGCAGATTTATTTTCCTTATGTATACTTTAAATTACTTACTGTGCTTTTGCATTGTTAATTTTCTTAGTGAAAGAAAAAGAGATCTCCGCCCCAGTTCTTGCTGAGGATGAGGTGGAAGAGAATAAGAAGCGACACCTGAATGTCGTATTTATTGGTCATGTTGGTAGGTTCTTTATTTTTTCCTTGTCTTTCTCTGCATGATTATAGATTTTAGTTGCTCCTTGTGCAAGAATTTGATTTCACATTTTTTGATATGCCTCGACTTTGTCTTCTTAGATATTGATAGTCATAAGAGAATTTGGAAATCTGCTGTTACAATATATGAGTTAAAGGGGTATATATTGTGAACAGTGATGACCTGCTCATCCCCTCATGCGCATGACCACGTGTGGGGTTGTACTATGTTAAGTGTGCTGGTTCACAGTATGATTGGTTAGTACCTGTGCTACCTGCCATGTGTCTGGCATGGGTTGAACATCATAGTTTTCTCTCTCTCTCTCTCTCTCTCTCTCTCTCTCTCTCTCTCATGAGAGGGTACGCGCGGTCAAGCGCCATTTTTCAGCCTCCAATCCAATACCATTAGTGGTCCCATGAGTAGGGCGCTAGGTGCGTGAGATGCTATGTGAGAGTTTTTGTAAAAGATCTGTCTCCTCAGTAATGCCCCGACTGCCATGTGTCTGGCATGGGTTGAGCATCATAGTATTCTCTCTCTCTCTCTCTCTCTCTCTCATGTGTCTCCTTGAGAGGGTGCGCGCGGTCAATCGCCATTTTTCAGCCTCCAATCCAATATCATTAATGGTCCCATGAGCAGGGCGCTAGGTGTGTAAGCTGCTATGTGAGAGTTTTTGTAAAAGATCTACATCTCCTCAGTAATGCCCGGACTGCACAATTAATTATTTGGGATTTTGTTTCTCTCTGCTAGGGTTGTTTACTTAAGATTTGATCACAAATGTTTATATTTAAACCCTCAATTTCTTCACTTTGGAAAGCAGTTGTAGTTGAGCATATCATTGGTGAAATCCTTGAGGGATAACACTACTAACATGTTATTTATGTTTGTCATATGGGCAACAGATGCCGGCAAGTCTACCACTGGTGGCCAAATACTATTTCTCAGTGGCCAGGTCGATGATCGTACTATTCAGAAATATGAAAAAGAAGCCAAGGATAAAAGTAGAGAAAGTTGGTAAGATGTTGCTTGTCTTTTGAATCTATTGTGGTTTCATATTGTGCTCTATTTAGTACTTCACTTCTATCTTTTGTTGCATTATATGTGGTATTGCAAGATGTTGACCCATTTGGCTTAGCTTCGTTAAGCGCCATATTAAAACCACTTAGGTGATAGGCTTTTAGCTTACTTTCTATTACTCCTGGTGGAAGTTACCCTCTTCATGTGTGTGTGTTTGTTTGTTTTTTTTTGGGTGGGTGGGGGGGTTGGATTCTCCATCTGCAAAAATACGTTAGCACAAAGTATCTCCAACAAAGGAAATCTGACAGGTGTGGAAATGGGATGCACTCCTAACCCCAAGGCTCAATGATGTAAGGTCAATTGTCAAGGCTACTATGTGTCCTAGGTCTTTATTGGAATTTGCCTAGCTATTTATAGTGATGATGAGGATACCTTGCGGAGGCTGTCATAATTACTGAGTTCATGTCCTTCTCTTGTTTTACTGTTGTTCAGAGTTGGGGATTAAGAGAATGTTTAAACTTACCTTTATTTTTCCTTCTAATATCTTCTATTTCCAATTCTATTTATATCTGGCTTCATGTCTGCCTCTTACTTTGTCTTTCCTTTTGAAACTTCCAATACATTCATGTTATTGTGCACTTCTGATAACCACATCTACGATATAACCACCAACCACGTCCTTCCAGATACCACCTCGGTCAATCGTGGATCAATTGGCTTGACTAGTGATCGTTTTCCTCGGGATGATCCTAGAAAATTTTAGCATGGGTTCACGATTCAAGGTCAATATAGTTTAATGTTTTCAAGGGAAAGGTATTGACAACGAACCATTGAAATTAACAAGTGACACGAACATGACAACAGACAAACAAGCTGACCTAGCAAATCACAAATAATCAGGATATGTGGACACAAGATTCTCATTCTATGCATAAAAAAGTATGTAGGACAGTATTTATACATCTCATGTGTGAGTATTTTATGCCTATTGTGTTACCCGTCATTTCATTGATTAAGGACACAGAAGCTTCCTTTTCTTGTCCTTATTTCTGTTTCAAAGCGGACTAAGGGTCTCATCTCTTTTAGGAGCTCTATGCTCAATGACTAGTTAGTCGCTAAAGAATAAGTACCCACCATAGAGTTGCCAATTTGACTGATGTCTTCTCCTACTTCCAACCTGAGTGAAGTATGCAACCAAAGAAGTAAAAGGGAAAAAATACAAGTGGATGCCTGTTGAAATTGTTTCTAAATCATCTAGCCCATCCTGCCCTTGTGCTTTCTTTGGTAGCAGTAGTTGCATTTGTGTAGGATCTAATGCTCACTCTAATATGGGGTGCTTAGTTATAATTTTACTTTCTCCTTTTATTTAACCTTGTTTCTTCCGTTTTCCCTAGGTATATGGCATATATTATGGACACCAATGAAGAGGAAAGGGCTAAGGTATTCATCTAGCCATTAATTGAATATTGCAAGGTTCTGATCAGATGTTATTTTCACACTTTTCTGATTTGTGTCGTGGTGCACCATTTTGATGCTTGTTACAGGGGAAAACAGTTGAAGTCGGTCGGGCACATTTCGAGACACAAACAACACGGTTTACAATATTGGATGCGCCGGTAACTTTCTCATTGTCATTTGTCAAATATGTTCATTTGTTTGTTTTTTTCTTTATGATAAGTGATATGCTCATTCTGTCACTGTTTTACTTCCCCTTCATCTAGGGAAGACTCAAATTAGTTGGATGGTAGTCACTCTGTCTTAAAATGAGAGTTCTTTACTGGTTATTTCAAGGAAACAAAGGAAGTTTAACTTGTAGGCAATTATAACAGCACATATACACAAATACCCTTAGTATCCATAAGATAGCATTGCAAGTGCACTTCGGGGCTTTTATAATGGACAAAGGTGATGGTAATTAGTAACTTCATTAGAAAATTGACACTCGTTTTGGAACAGAAAATTTGTGAAAATGCACTCATTTTGGGATTGAGTATTAGAAAACAATTTGTGTAGTTCTTCATTCACCTCTATGATCATCTGTGTTCTTTTTCCGGGTTCGACAATTGTTTTATTTCACACACCTTGAAAGATTTGTACTTGTCATCTCTTTCTTCTGACAGTATATGTTAATATCGGTGTATGGTAAACTATCCTGTATTGCCAAATAGTATTTTTCTACTCATGCAGAGTTGACGAGCATGCCAGCAACATGCTGCCTAGCCTGCTTTATAGAGTAGAATCCCATTGCCAAGCGGCTTAACATAGTGTATTTTATTTTTACCTGGCCTTTTTACACGTCCTTATGATGCAGGAAAGATGGGGAAACCCAAATCCAATCTGCAAAGAAAAGGATAAACCCTAGGTTCCTTCCGGATGCCTCCAATTGGGGTCGATTTTCGCTAAACAAAAGCGTAGATCGATAAACGAGGATTACTTCACTCGTTTGGTGGGAATAATCACCCAAGAACACACAAAGTGTTGTAAGAAAATATGAATAATCCAAGGCCGTTTTATTCGTAGATTTAATAACTATTTATAGTGTTACAAGAACATTCTAAATGACTTATTTCCCAAGTATTACCCTAGATACTTAAATAGTAAAATCAGGAACATTCTATAAATACTACCCAAACATTTAATACCTAATTGGGCTTCCTTAGTAAATTCAAAAGTAACCAACTATAATAAACTAGATCTTAATGCCAATATTTTGTTTGGGCTTCTAATTAATCTGATGATTAATTCTTGGGCTTGGCTTGGACTTGCTCCTCCATCACCTTATCTGCTACATATATATATATATATATATATATATATATATATAAATATAACTAGAAGTTCACTCCGGTCCAATGGTAATGGGGACTAAAATTTCCGGAATAAGTTCCAAATTAGGAATAAATAGGGCTGTAGGTGAGCCGAGTCAACTCGGCTCTTCTTGAATGAGCCGAGACTTGACAGCTCGACTTGACTCGACTCGACGGCATGGCTTCGCAACGCCGAATGAGCAAGCCGAGCCACTATCGAGCTGAGCTTGTAGGTGCTCACTTGTAGGACTCGTGAGTTGGCTAGAGACCTAGTTGACTCGAGGTCAACTTGCTTTGTATATATGAGTTTTTGTTAGTTGTGCTTGCTCAGAGGATGAAGAAGAATTACAGTACGGCCTTGTAGTGGACTATTCTGGTTTGGGATGAAGTTGAAGTGAATTAGACCGCCGCTGCCGCTTGCTGCTACTGCCATTTTCTTGCGGGCAAAGCACTTGACCTCCATTGGAGTCGTCACCATGACGGTCGCTTTATTCTTCAATTCAGTTCCACGACCCCTAACACAGGCCTTCTATAGAAATGTTGAGAAGACGATAAAAGGGAGTTAGAGAGACGAATTATTAGGCTGTGCTAGGGTTTTGAGTGCTTATTTAACAAAAGCCTTAATTTTTCAATTGTTAAACGTCCTGCCATTAGTTGAGGCCCCTAATTCTTTTTGTCCTGTCCTGTATACTGGGTTGAATTTGATTGAATTTGAGCCCACTTCAGAAAGCTTGGTTATTTGTGTATTAATGAATTTGCTGCTCCATTGTCCGGTGGCTATGGGATTGTGGAACCTGGTGCTCTGTCTTTTTAATCTTTCGTGGGTGATGCCGAGATTGATTTAAGAGTTCTTCCTATGCTGGTCTCAAACGTAGAAGGAGGAATATTTTTTTTCGGAGGTAGCTCCGCTGGGAGTATGCTGGATTTTTTGAAGGAGAGAAATCGTAGGGCTTTCGATAATGTGGAAGGGTTGCTTGAAGAATACATTGCTTAGACTGTTATCATCATGGTGTTCGGAGCCAGGACAGCATTCTGCTGATACCATTAAAGCTGTTAATACTTTTGTAGAGTTGTGAATAGTTTTTATTTTTGGCTTCTCTTTTCGTGGTAGAGTATACTCCTATTGGACATAGGATGTGTCACCTGATTTGAAGCTGTTTTAGTATAATTATTTATCTAAAAAAAAATTGGATTGGGCCAGCCTCATTGTATCTATGAGCCTTCGCGAGCGTGACATGTGAGCTACCTACTCACAAGTAGCTCTTGAGTCTACGCAAGACCAGTAATTTTTCCTTGCCAAAAGCTTGGCTCAAGCTCGAAAAGGCTCAACTTGTCAGCCATTTAGGCTAGCCAAGCTCGAGTACGCCAAATACAAACTCGACTACACCCCCAGAGTGACCTGGATATTACTTGAAGTGCCCAAAAAAAAATCTTATTCATAATGCTAAAGCATGAGTGCACTCCTACGAACGGCCAAACCAATTAGTCGATTGGACTGGATATCCATAAATTTATCGAAGTATGCCACTTCTTAAATTTATGTCTATCCTCTTAAATTGTTCACAAATTCCATCATTTTATCTAGTTAAATTCCTGGCACTTGGCTTCTCAGATGCCCAACCATTGATTTAACTTAATTGTACCTAAGTTTAAAGTAAGACTCATATAAACTTGGTTGGAGCTGTCAGGACCGTAGAGAACTCTTAGTTGAGATCTATATATTAGCTTAAAATCAGGAACATCTTTGAGTTAGATAAGGTTATCTCAATGGGCCTTTGACCTGGGTCCATACATATCTGGCCTGTGATAAATATAATATGCTTCTAAAATTTTGTTTGTTTTTTGGTCCTTGTTCTCAATGACACGTTTCTTTTTTCTATTTAGTGTCTGTTTTAAGTTGTGTAACTAATGATTATTCAGGGTCACAAAAGCTATGTTCCCAATATGATCAGTGGGGCTTCTCAAGCTGATATAGGTGTACTGGTAAAGTTGCCGCAACTTCTTCCCTTATGCCTAATGAGGTTGAATGAGTTGTGATGGTCTCTTTAATCTCCTTCTCTCGCCCATTTAGGTAATATCTGCTCGGAAAGGGGAATTTGAAACTGGATACGAGAGAGGTGGACAGACTCGTGAGCATGTTCAGCTTGCTAAGACTCTGGGTGTTTCTAAGCTACTTGTTGTTGTCAACAAAATGGATGAGCCTACTGTTAACTGGTCAAAAGAGAGGTGCTTAACCAGTTCCATGTGTTTCTTTTTCTTTCTTACGTTTAATTGCAAACCTTTTTAATGGTTTTTTTTCCTGACATTTTGTTTCCCATTTAATAGATATAATGAAATTGAGTCAAAGATGGTGCCATTTCTTAAGTCTTCGGGTTACAATGTGAAGAAAGGTAAGAAATGTCTTCTACTACTGACATTTTACTCAATGTTGTCTTTCTAAAATCATATAACCATCTAGATTAAAGTTTCAGTTATTGTTTTACATGTTGTACTTGTTTTACTTATAGTTATGGCTTAAGTGATATATTGATGTTAACTACCATTCGAGTAATGTATAACATTATACACAATCACTAAAGAATAATGCGACTCTTATGACAATCCTCTAGTCAGATTAAGCTGATCAAACGGTGGGTTAACTTGGTGGAATTTCAGGCTATATTATCACTTATCCAGTTTTATGTTCTCATAAACTGTTGAAGGTGTAATTGTAACTGAGATACGTGACATTTTCTGCTTGCTAGGAATTATTTCAACTATCAATGATCCTCATATCTTCACTCCTATGCAATGCACTGGCCAACCCATTTATTGATTACAAAGATACCCTGGAAATTTAAGAAATTTGCTTGTATCACTTGGTCCTTCACAATTCACATCGTATTCAGTCAGAATGGAGAGCTCATGTTTTTGGCGTAAAACTTCAAAGATTTTCTAAAACGTTCTTGTCTACCTTGTTGTACATTCTCACATCTCTATTATAAAGCCTTATATCATTTTATGTAATAAATATCCTCTGGGAGCTCGATGTTAGAAACAAAGTGTCAAGGTATGCTGTGTGCTCCTCTGCTGCTTCTACCTCGCACTGGGAACTTGTCACATCCAAAATCTGTCTAAAAGTCATGCATGTATTGGAGTTTCGAACCCCTAGTTATAGTATCTGTTTTTGGATGTCTTCTCCTAGTTCTTTTTCAGCAGTGATGAAACTTTCTCTAATTTTCTCGGACTTGGAGGATTCTTAGTGTAGACAGTCTCTCATGGACCAAGGCTTACCTCATGCATGAGGTGAAGCGGAAATGATAATTTGAACCTGTTGAGTTGTCATAATTGCTTTTGATTTGTTTTGAAGTCACCACTGCATAGAATGCTAAATCTAATGTAATGTGGCTCGGACCAACCGGACAAAAAATATATTACATCCAAAAGCCACCAATTTTGCTAGTCATCCACCATCAACCCTTTATGTTGAAGTGCTAGGTTTGACCACTGATCATACTCTGCTCACAAATTTGGATTGCTAGGTACTCGACTTAAAGATTGTCCTGTTGAGCTTTGTTTAAGTTTCCTACTACTAAGATTTACTCCGTGTTCAAAAATATGAAACAGCCTCTCTAATTAGCAACATGAGACATGTGTGCTATGGATTGTCCTTATATTAGCTTAGTGAGCTACAAAGCTGACAACTATGTGAAAATCGACACATGACTTATCAACCCCCCCCAACACACACAAAACCAAAAATAAATAAACAGTAATAAAGGTCCTGTTCGCCTTGGTAGTTCTTTCGTGGTTTTTATTCTCTCTCTTATCTGTCCCACATTTTCTCTCTATCTCTCTCTTACCTTTTCATCTAATCATTTCAAAACCACAAAAAGAACTACCAATGCAAATGCAGCCAAAAAAAAAAACCCACCAAAAAGAAATATCGTCTTTCTGCCTCAAACTTTCTTGAAAAATCATAATTAAATTAGTTATTTCTGTTGGGCTTCTGGATGAATCCTGTCTGTTGGAGCTCATAGCTGTTTATTTAATTATAATTCTAAATTACTTATTTTCGAGTTGCAGATATTCAGTTTCTTCCAATATCTGGTCTTGTTGGTACAAATATGCAAACAAGGGTTGACAAAAGTGTATGTCCGTGGTGGGACGGTCCATGTCTATTCGAAGCTCTGGATGCTATTGAAGTTCCATTGCGCGATCCAAAAGGTCCATTTAGGTACTCAAAAGTTTATGCTTCTAGCTTTCACATTTTCTTTCTCACCTCTGCATGTGCGTCTCTTTCTCTCCCTAGGCAGTTTGCTTGATATGTTTTCTCTGCATCTTTCTTTTTTGTAGTAACAGTGCCTTTATGATACTGGAACTTGTATCTTGTAGTTGATTGGGATATCATTTGTTTAATTTGTTTTTTTCAAGCTTCATTTTCATTGAGATTAATTGGGGTTTTAAAGTTACTTCTCTGTTGCTCATACTAAACTTCTTGTGTTTCTCTGATGTTTATGTTCACATTTGTAGAATGCCTATTATCGACAAATTCAAAGACATGGGAACTGTTGTTATGGGAAAAGTTGAATCTGGTAGCATACGCGAGGGCCATAATCTGTTCATTATGCCAAATAAGGTGATGCTCTGATTTTCTTGCACTTTGTTTTTTTCCTTTGTCTTTGGTGAACATCATGTCCTGCCGCTTACATTCTTTCTATTTCAATGAAATTTCTTGTTTTATCTCCAAAAATTTCTACCATGTACTTTCATTCAGTTTACATATCCAAACAATTTCTATGTTTTGTGTAATAAATGGGTTTACCTCAAATATGTATGTAGGCTCAAGTGAAAGTTCTTGCTGTATACTGTGATGATGATAAAGTTAGGAGTGCTGGGCCTGGTGAGAATTTACGGGTCCGCTTATCTGGGATTGAGGAGGAGGACATACTAGCGGGTTTTGTCCTGTCAAGCATTGGTAAGTTTTCTTGTAACATTTTGGTTCCGAAGCTTTTTCTCTTGTATCAAACTGAACGTTAGTAGTCTTTGCTCTCCCTTGTCAATTTGGTGACTGCTGCATAGCTATGACACAGCTGTAGTTGTTTTCAAATGCTTCCTTAGTGCTATAGTATTCCTTCGCTGCAGATTATTGTTATTTGTATTTTTCAATGGAGGGGGATGTAGGTGTTTCTCTGTTGGAGCTGTATATGTCCCCGTCAAGCACTTTTTATCGACTATCTATTGGTTCTGTTAGCTTATCGTTTAGAACGCTTTAACTCAGACATGATAGTTAATGTGGATTTTTGAGCAATTTGCTTCAATTTCAAGTAAAATTGGGGTCTCTAAGCTGTAGATTAGTTGGTTTCAGTGTGCTTTAAAGTTTATAAAGATGACAGTGGAAGTGCAACAGCTGGTGGAGCTCTTACAATAATATAAGGTAGACAATGGGATGTATTAGAAGCATAGTGCAATATGTTACCCAACAATCTATATTCTGGCTGCAAAATAAAAGAATTTTATCCATTAATTTAATTCAAATACGTGGGTTTATTCGCCAATATTTAATCATGCCATCCTTTCTGTATTCCTTCTTCCATTCTCGAAGCCTGCATTAAAATGTAGTATTTTCCATCATTTGGTCCTCTATGTAGTGTTTCTTTTTCTAGCACGATGTCACCAAAACCTGTTTACCGAGCTAGGTGGTCTTTATGAATTACGATGGGCATTTGATCAGCCTATCATGGTTCCTTTTTTAATTACTTATATACGCGAGGTTATAATTAAGGAAAAATAAATAAAGAACATATATGTTTCGAAAAATTTCAACTTGCTAATTTCCAATTCCCAAGTATAAGATGAACTTTAATAAAACTTGTGTAAATTAAATTTTGATTGCCAAAGTAAACGTTTTTGTGATGTGTTCATTAACAAAATATAGCCAAACGGCACACTGAAATATTTTGAAATTAAAGATGAGTAGATTGATGGAATTAATTATTAGTGGACACATTTAAATTTAGTGACCAGACTTTCAGTTTATTGAAACTTTACAGAAAGAACATAGTCATGCAAGCAAGTGCAAATATAAAGTCGTGGAAAGAAAGTGGGAAAGGTAAGTCCTTCATCCTTGTGCTGCTTTGTTGAGAAACCTAATGGGGATGAGAACATTGTTATTTTTGGTTCAAAAAGGTGGGTTCAAGAGAGAAGTTTATTGCAAAGAAGAATTCCATTACCCCCCTGGCTTCTGGCGTAATCCCTTGAGAAAGAAGGGTGAAGGATAATTTCTTCTCAGAAGGTAGTCATGGCAAAATCATGTTCTCTCTTTTCAGCTCTGACGATCTTCATTTCCTTTCAAACTCCATCTTTCATCTTGGGAGGTTGTCTTGAAGAAATCCCTGCTGTCTCCATCTTCTTTGGAAGAGAGAGTTGACTCATCCCTCTCATTAGGCATGAACAACTTAAACTTAGCCTCCATCGTTTGACCTAGTATCACCTCATTCCAAATATGATGTGAACAGAGTTCCAGAAGCAAAAATCAAGGGCATAGATAGGTGACAAGGTTGCCTTGGGAAGACGATCTCATTTGCACCTTTGCCGTTGCCACACATGCCCTCGCCCCTCCATTTCCATGCGCTAATCTGTTCTTTGACCTCATCTCCCCTCGCCTCTCCATTTCCATGCTCTAACCTGTTCTATGGGTCTTCTTGAACCACGTATATTCGTTTTTGCTGCAATTATGATATTGCGTCATGATTTACTTAGATGTTGTGGTAGTTATGTATTATGGGTTATAAGCTGCTTCTGATTTGCTATTGCTAACCTGGACTAGGTTTCTCGAGGAGTTTCGCTCTTTGGTAGTGCTAACATGGTAAAGCTTGATATACATTGTTGGGCCCTTGTTAACAGCTTAAGTTTTTAGACGAGGTGTCAATTATCATAGCTTTGATTACTTGAGGACTTGGGGTTTGTTTCTCCTTAATATTACTAGCGCAAGTTAGCGCTCGTGGTTTTTGATGACCGGAGTGATGCATGTTGGTAATCTCTCCACTTGTCAGCGGGTTCACATGTTTTGGGGGGAGGGGGGTTCAGTGGACAAGACTTGATATGCCTTGTTCCCTCTCTAACAGCTTAAGCTGTTAGATTTGGTATCTTAATATGGTGCTGGAGCTTGGTTATGCAAGGTTTTGGGTTCGAGTCATCCCACTTGCATTTGTTTCCCCATATTGTCAGCACACAAGTTAGTGCTTTATTTGGTTTGTAATGCACCTAGTGTATTGGTTCTCTCTCCACGTGCGAGTTGGTGGAGTTGGTGTCACAAGAGGGTGAGTGTTATAGGCTTGATGTACATTGTTGGTCTCACCAACATTAAGCTTTTAGATTGGTTGTTAATGTGACAAGGTCAATAGTTGCTCATTGGTTAGACCCGTCGAAGAGAGCATGTTTCACTCGTAAGGGTGTGATCATTCTGATCCATGCTTGTCAGTTGAGTTGTTTATGTGTTCCTAATGGACTACTTTAGCTTTTATTGCCTCTCTTGTTTCAGGGTTCTTAGCACATCTGCTGATGGACGAAAAGAGGATGATGAGATTCTTGGTTTGGAGTAAGAGAGGATAAGAGATATCCCTTCATCAGTTGGAATATTGTTTGTTGTGGAGAGAGGGCTGGCTTGGCTTTGCTTTATGTAATTTCGTCACATTGAGTTACGGTGTTCTAGGAAAGGTTTAATGTGCTTCACCATGGTACAAGGTGATTTGTAGGCATTATGGTTTTTTGCAGAATAATCAGGATGCTTTTAGCTTCTGAGAGCTGTTGAAATTCTGTTGTTGATTTTCCATTCCTTTCCACGTTGATGTATGTGTGAGCCTTTGTTGTGGCTTATCTTGTTTGTACGGCTTGTGTGATTGTTATATTTTTCTGTAGACTTTCTAGCTTCTTACTCCTTAGGGGAGGGTATCCTTGTGGGTTTGGAAAATTTAGCTGACATAGAAGCAGTTGTGATTTTGCTTCATAGTTCCGCTCGGGGAAAGGAGGGAGGGATTCTTCTTTCCATTGTCACTTTCTCAGGCAGTATTTGCAGCTTCTTTCTTTCTAGGGAGAGTGCTGTTCTGGAATTTTAGGAGCTCAGATGATATTGAGGCAGCTGACCTGATTACACTCATCGGTAACCGCACAAGGCAATTTCTGTCATTTCCCTGCTGGATTCCTTGTAGAATGTTCCTTGTTGGTTGTAGTAGACCTTAACGCTCGGTGGGGGTGATTATGTTATTGCACAGTAGCCATGCTTTTTAGCAAGAAGGTCAATGGAAGTTCTGCACTCGCTCCTACTTGGTCCTATTTCTCCAGGTGCTGATCTATAGAAAGACTTTCTCTCTTTCGCCCAAGAAGAGGAAATCGTCCTATTGGAATGATCGGCTAAGGACTAAAGTGAGTATTTAGATCGGAACTTCAAGTGCACTGCCTTGGCTTGCGCATGCTCAGCCATAATTTCCTATCTCAAAGAAAAAGAGGAATCTGACGACAGTTGAAGCCTCATTCCAAGATTTGCAGTTAAATAGTCGAGCGAATCGTCTACTAAATTGAATTGATTGAAATCCCGCCTACAAGAATCACATCTTATTGAACAGTAGTCTTTACAAACATGTGATGCCTGTCCTTTTATATACTTCGTGTGAACTCAGCCTGTCGTATTATTATAAGAATTTAGTTCAATTGTAGATTGTAGTACCTTGAACAGATGATCTGCTGTGCTTTAGAGACTTAGGTTACATGTAGTGCGGATGTAGTGTGAAGTGTGATCAAGAACTTGTATATGCATTTTACCTAGTATTACATATTCATGTGTTCCAGTAGCCAGGAAAAAACATGTAATTGAGACATTTCAATGTTTTGTTTATTTGCATCAAGTGCTATCAACAATCATCTGCTGGTTTCTACCTTTTTCCTCTTTTTGGAGTCAGGTTTTTATGTTACTACTGTATTATGTCTTAATTTTATCCTTTATGCTTTTTGGAGGTAACTTTTTCTGTTTCTGCAGAAAGACCGATACCTTCGGTGTTTGATTTTGTCGCGCAGTTGTCGATTCTCGAATTGCTGGATAATGTAATGACTGTGAAACTAACTTTTTCCTTTCATTTGGACTTTTTTATGTTATGACTTTCTTAATTGTCTTTTTTATTCCCTCAATTCGTTTAAATAAAACTTGTTGCTATTGTAGGCAATTTTTACTGCTGGTTACAAGGCTGTGTTACACATTCATGCTGTTGTTGAGGAATGCGAGATTGTGGAGCTGATGCATCAAATTGACCCAAAGACCAGAAAGACCTTGAAAAAGAAGCCCCTCTTTGTGAAGAACGGTGCTTTTGTTGTATGCCGTATTCAGGTTTGTATATTACCTGAAGTATGATACTACATTTACTTGTTGCAAGTGTGATTAAGGTTTTTGTTGACAGATTTGGACAATTTAGAAAGTGGAAGTTTCAATTTGTTGCTGAAAGATTACCTTTTCTTTTAAACTTTATTAGTAGCCTAACCAAAGACTTAACTTTGATACTCGTGTATGAAAGAGCAAGAGTCAGGGTGATATTCGTGTATGAAAGAGCAAAAGTCAGGGTATCTAGTCATACTAAGCTTATCTTTTTCTCAAATTGACTTAGTATTGCTGGAAGCCCAAAAAATGTTCATGATGACTCTGGTCCCATTCAGCAGTCTCATTTGGGTGACAATCTGGGCCAAAGTTGAAGTGTAAATATAGGGGGTGTTCACTTGTTATACTTTGGCCCAACTTTCACTTTCAACATTTTTTCTAGTTACTTTGGATTTCTTTAATTTTGGCCCAACTTGATAAGCACTGGAAAGAGCACACTCGTGGCAGAACTATGCAATGTTATGATTTGATTATTCTCTAGTTTAATTTCTAACTAAATCTTTCCATTCTTTTCTTAAATGCATCTTAAGTTGCTGGAAGAATAAATTCTTGTGCTTCATGGCATTCTCATAATAAGTTTCTGTATATTCGTTTTAAATAATCTCCCAGGTGAATAATTCGATATGCATTGAGAAGTTCTCCGACTTCCCGCAGCTTGGACGGTTTACACTTCGTACTGAAGGTGACAAATTATATTTTTATTTCACTAATTGATTTGTTCACAACCTTTTACCCTTGCAAAAATCCCCAGCAAAATTAGTAAGAAATGCACTTCTAAATTATTCAATGTTCTACAGGAAAAACAGTTGCGGTTGGGAAAGTTACTGAACTTTCTGCTGCAAGTACTGGTTCAGCAAGTACTAGTTCGTAAACAATTTTGCATAGGAGGTAAATGCTTTCAAGAGATACAACTTCTCATACATTTTAGCTCCTTGGTGCTACTCTCTTGAATAATATTTCCTGTGATGTATGTGGTTTGCTATGTTTAAGGTGATGTTTGCATGTTGGTGGGGTTTCCTCGTTTGCAATTTATGTGATGTAGAAAGTGAGTACTCTGAAAACTCCTGAATTAAAGGAAACTTTTGGAAATCATACCAGAAAATCTCGTGAAAAATATGTTCAATGCACAAGATCCATAAATAATTTCTCAGACCAGAAAGCCCTGAAAGATAAATTGGCGATACTAAAAGCTCTAACAGTTACTTTCATATTAGCACCACTAGCAATGTTGGTTACTTGAGACGTAAATAACCTTACTGTAGAAGATTCTGATATTTTTCTTCATCATTTCTGCGCTATTAGTTTTTAATATCGACTGGTGTACCATAAAATCGCATCAAACATCAATCTTATCAATTCTTTAGCAGATGTCCATATCAGATTTTTGCATGTGTTTAATCTACCTTGGTCTTCACTGCACCGACGAATGATCTACTTTCTAGAACTTAGCCTTATTGAAAATCTTATTAAAGACGACCAAAAAGAAACCCTTTAGGTTCAAGTATTGTTTTTGTGCTTGGTAACTGTTTGACCGTCTCTAGTAGTTTGGGAACTCAATTTTAGAATCAACTTCTGTTTCGGGCGATGCACAAATTCCTAATTTAGAGGTCAGAAATCTTTAAAAAGTAGTGAAGAGTTCTCAAATAACATGAATAGAAGATGGATCAATTCAACCAACATAATTACCATCTATAGAGGGAAGTCCTTGGCGGACAATAAAAATGTCACTGTAATGATATATGTGACTTATTTGCAACCATTAGCCCCAACTTTTTAGTAATTAATGGTCATAACATTTATTTTGTAAGCTTTTGTATTATGATAAGAGGACCACTGTTTCTGTATAGGGTTGTCCTGTACCTGTAAAAAAAATAGTTGTGATTGACTTGATCAAAATAATATTGGACATGAAATTCTAATTTCAAATGAAACTATTTGTAAAAGAGAACTGAATTGCACCGATTCTAATCATTTCGGACTTGTGATGGTTATACAGGCAGGCTGAGTAAGCATACCTGCCACAAATCGGGAGCTGCACAAAGGGTTTCACTATTTTTCTAAAGAGTCGTGAGGAGTTGGATGGAATCATTATCTAAATCAATAGACGATTATCACATGAGTTTTCATAGATTCAATGAACTTTATGTGGTGTAACGGTTTGGGCTTGTTGGCTGTACAGGCCAGCCAGCTCAACATACTTGCAAACACTACTCGGGAGCCAGCCTTGGGAGCTTTACTAACAGCATCACAAGGAATATATTTCTATCTGTATGAGTTTGTCCTGCTGTATTAGAGTCTTAAATGTGTGGTAGATTTTTCTGTCAGCAATAGTCTGTGGCCATTGTTGCTAGTGCCCATGTATTTTTTACATCATATGCTTGAGAGGGTTGGATGCTCAGTACTTAAAAAAGTTATCATGGAACTATGGGCTTCTTACTTGCGGTTATATAATTCTTGTTGGTATATTAGATGAAGTTGCCTTATTGAGATGAATTTTTGGTGGGTTGACATTTATTTTACTTCTTATGTCGTCCCATTTTATAGTGCAAAATCTGCTTTGCTACTATGGTGTGGATATCTAAGTTAATGGGTTGGGATGCTTGTGAAAAAGTTGCTGTTATTACAGTAACTTATGCTCAAGTAAGTCGGAATTTTCCAAATCTGATGCGCCATCATAGAAAGACCCTTATTCTCACCACGTCCATTGGAATATATGTTAGTTTGACCACTTGTTTGGGAAACGCTTGTAATATATTGACCCATTTGAGATGATAAAATTATTTATTTTGCACCTCCTTTTCCGCTCTCTATTTACATTGCTGACCTCGTCATTGTCTGTCATGGCTATTGTTGCTGTTGAGTTGACGAGCTGTTGACGCCTTGTTGTTGATTGGTTTTCTCACTATATTCGTATTAGGGGTGGCTATATTTTATTCAGTCCATAAACCCATTTTATAATAGATTTACTGGATTAACCATTAAAGCTTAATTACATTATTGAATTTTAATTTCTAATAAGAATGGAGAATGCTAGGAGAGGAACCTTCAACAAAACTCTCGAGATATCATTACTAATAAGAATAATAAGAAACTGAGATTTCCATAAGAGAGAATTTGTAGAATCTAGTTTAAGAGAGACCTAGAGTGATATTATGTGCAGTTACATTCTCATGGTTAAATCCGAAACGTATATTTAAGCTATGGTTAAATCCGAAACGTATATTTAAGCTAGAACAACCTTCTTCCAGCTAATCTAATCTAATCTACGCGATTGCGGTGGAAATAATGTACTTCCAATCTACACGCATTACCATGACTTCCACTATTTGAAGGCAAATATGTTATTAGACAGGAAGAATTATAACATTCTAAAACGATATACAGTAATTGCTAATTATGTAAGATCATTGTGTGCAGTGTTATATTAATTAGGAAGAGCAAATGTAATTTAACAAATAATACAGCGGGAGGTAATGAAATTGACCCAAACTTGTACTTTTCTTATTTTTATTATTTAAATTATTAATGTCCCAATAGTGCAGCAGATGGTCACTAAATTATTAAGCAACGAAAGGGTAGCTTTAGGAATGAATAGGTTCTGTTTATTCTTTTCATAATTAGTACTCCTCGTAGTTGTTTAATTAGAGACCCAGAAAAAAAGACATATCTATCTCTATCTCGTAGCATGGCAATGCGTATAAATGAATATACAAGTACACCTTCAAGAGAGCTGAGTTGCTTTCAATTAATCATTTTAAATAAAATCCTCTGCTACACACAGTACTGGCCGCACACTCTTACACACACAAGTCGAGATCGAGAGAGAGAGAGAGAGAGAGAGAGAGAGAGAGAGAGAGAGAGAGAGAGAGATGGAGAGCTGCAAATCAGCTGAAGTATACACGATGAACGGCGGTGATGGCCGTTACAGCTACACCAAGAACTCTTCTTACCAGGTCTTCTTTTTTCGCCTTTATCTATTAAGCTTTCATGCTTTGTATTTGAGAGACACAAAAAATTCAGAGAGAGAACACCGACTTAATTGATAATCTAAAGTAAAGATATTTCTGATGTCAAATGGATTCTTAGTACTGTCAGTTAATCATAATTATATTTCTATGAAATTGAATTTTTCCTCTTCATTTAGAGGACTGTTTCAGATGTTGCCAAGTTATACCTAAGAGAGGCGATTGCAGACAGTCTTGACATCAACAACTTGTCAACTGCAAACATCTTCAGAATTGCTGATTTGGGTTGTTCCGTTGGCCCCAACACTTTCTTTGTTGTACAAAACATCATCGATTCGGTGGGGCTCAGGTATAAAAGCCTAGGACGAGATCAAATACCTGAATTCCAAGTCTTCTTCAACGATCATGCCTCCAACGATTTCAACACCCTCTTTACATCACTCCCTGTCGATAAACCATATCATGCTGCAGGGGTTCCGGGTTCATTTTATTCCCAGTTGTTTCCTCGCGGATCTCTTCACTTTGTTTTCTCTTCCTTTGCATTGCATTGGCTTTCCAAAGTGCCAAAGGAGGTAGTCGAAAAAGCTCCCCTACTTGGAACAAAGGGAGAATCCACTACTCAGATGCAGGGAACGAGGTTGTCAAGGCTTATACGGATCAATATGCCAAGGACATGGAAACTTTCTTGAATGCCAGGGCTCAAGAGGTGGTTTCTGGAGGGTTGACGGCAATCATAGTTCCAGCCCGACCTAACGAGGTGCCCCATTCTCAGGCAATTGCTAATGTTGTGTTTGAAATCTTGGGATCTTGCTTGATGGACATGGCGAAAAAGGTATGCCATTTTGGGTAATTGCAGGCTTGCAAAGATGGATCAGCATGATTTTGGGTCAATATAAATGTATAGGGACGTTTATTGGCTTCTTATATTGTCTTTTGGTTTCTACGAGTTATGCTGCAGGGGGTGATTGATGAAGAGAAAGTAGATTCACTCAACATACCGATATATTACACATCTCCCCAAGAATTGGAACTAGCTATATCCCAAAATGGATGCTTCACCATAGAGAGAATGGAAAGCTTGCCTCGAGTGGGGACAGCAGAGACACTGACGAGAGCCGAAACAATGGCACCGGGTATCAGAGCGGGTATGGAGGGATTCTTCAAGGAACAATTTGGAGATGAAATCATGGATGAGCTCTTTGAATTATTCCACCAGAAATTGGATGAAGCGACTTCTGTGCTTGTGTCTTGCAAATCAGTCAATATATTTGCTCTTCTCAAAAGAAACAGCAGCTAATGAGAGATCTCGTGAGTGAGTGTGAGAGTAAATGTACTGTAACATTTGTTGCTTCAGTTCTTGATTTGCATTCATAGTTCTAATTGCTTGCTTGCTGGTTTTATAGTTTTAAACTCTTCAAATCGCAACTGCACCAAGTTGTGTGGAACAAAAACTTGTGCATGCACTCGAAAATCCCAAACCATGAAGGCAATTCAACGCGTATGCTCCTCCTTCCCAAAAGGTTCCCCGCAGAATAATGTGACTATGTGCTGACTACTTCCAAGCCAATACCTCACCCCCATTAATTGCTCTAAGGTTTCCTTGAAATGTCACTGTTCCTTCTTGATTCATAATCATATTAGGGAGTTCATAGTTATAAATTTATGTCTTCAGCAAGACCCTGAACTACATATACAACAGCCATAGCCTCCAAAATAACTTCCAACCAGTGATGCCTCAGAGAACGCAACACCTCAACTAACAGATTGTTAGTGGAATCGAGTTCATCTTGTTGGATTTGATGGCTCGATTCTTTATTTTGTATTAATATATGATTATATATGTAATGCAATGGGCCTCGCTCACTTATTCGGGAGTGCTGGGGCAGCGGCCCCTCGGTATGGGCTGTATCTGTTATGGCAAAAACTTAGATAAGACCGTCTTATGTTAAGACGATCTCACATGACTAATGTAGTGAATTGGTCAAGGTGACTCCATCTTACGGTAAGACGGTCTCACAGAAGACCTACTCATTTTTTATTGGGCTTTTAATTAGAGTTTTGATTTTTATTGATGTTGTAACCCTAAACTGGTGAATAATGAATTAGCATGGTCTTTTTCCCCGATGCGAAAATCTTTTCTTCTGTTTTCTTGCTGTTCTTTGCTTTTATTGTTTCCGTTGCATAACACATCTCGATTCAGATCTTCAGCAAGATTACTCCCTACAAGCCACGAAAATGTGTAATAGCCTCCACTGTAACATTCATTGAAAAAAATAAATGATGCTCTAGAACTAAGGTTTTCTATAGAACTAAGCAAAATATTAATTAGATACAATTCTTCCATTAATGAATAATTTATGGTTCAAGCTTTGTACTCCCCCCGCTTTCTGAACCATTGGGAAAGGAGACCATAAGAAAGGATACATACAGGAAAGAATATTGAATAAAACTACTTTTGATAAGTTACTCGGAGCCTGTTCACGAGATTTCTTCCAGGATGAACATTTTCATGTTGATGTTTTATCTATAATTTGGAGTACATGGTAAATTACGCTGTTGTACGCCTGTGTCAACATATCATGTCGTCGGCACATGAGCAATAGCAGGGAAAGGTATATTCAGAACATTATTGGAGTTTTTAGAAGAATTTTTATTCGTCTACTAAATCCTTCCAAACACGATATCCAATTCCATCTAGGTTCAAGATTTTTTGGTTTCAATTTTTTGTGCACAAACTAACCATAACAAGCCTTCCCAAATTCCAAATCCTTCTAAGAACTTAGCTTATTTGAGACATACCATCCTTAGAAGCAGTCGTATGGCCTATATGATTACATGAATGTGACTTCGTATGGCCTATACATATGATTACGTAACAGACTCACCGTGTTTGGATCAGCAGACAATAATGGATTTAAAACTAGGTATGGTGCGTTTGACTTAGTAGACTGATTTTGTGTGTGTGTTGAGCGACTGAGGTTTGCATAGCAACCTCGGTTGTGCCACTACGGCTTGCCATGACCCCTGCCCTCACCCCGGTTAGAGTTTTTGAGTGGGGAAATTAAAAGGTACCATCGTCGAAAATAGTGTTTTGTGTAGGAAAAGACGGAGACAGAGAAGGAGTTTTAGGAGCAAGGTTTGGAGTTCTATTTGCGTGAGAGCAGTTGTATCATTGAGGGAAAGGGTAGAATTTTTCTTTTTATTTTCTTTTTCGTTGCAACGTCTCTTTTTGTAACAAGAGGACTTGCATGTCATCCAAATTAAAGTAACCTTCCCCTTTTAAGTTTTGAACTGTAATGAACTCCATATACGACGGCCTGAGACCTCCTAAGATGCTAAGTTGCAAAGTTTGGTTAGACATAATTTCTCCAGCTACAACTAGGGCATTTCTTATAGTTTTGGCACAGAGAACATAATCACTAATCAACATGTCCGGACAATGACGAAGATCATCTTGCAAATCTGTAAGGTGTCTCGAAGATTAGTGTGCAGACTAATCTCCCTAACTAGTACAGCCTGACATGCATATCATATAAACATCACATTCTCAGCCAGTTTATGCAAGCTAGCTCCAAGAGAACCTCACCTAGAAGCTGCCCTCAAATCTGTAAGGTATCTCAAAGGAGCTACTGGCCAAATGCCAATAAGATTTACACAAATTCTGGAAACACATCTCAGTCATCAAATTCAAATTACAAGAACTACAACTCTGGAAAGAAGAATGGTTCTGTTGGAATGTTTGGAGGCCCAATAGGGCAACCCATTCCCGAGCCCAAACTCCTTGGCAGCCCACCCTTTTTCTCCCTTCTCCCTTGTGCGAACCGGTGGCCATCTCCCTTGTTTTGCCCATGTGCTGTTTGACCAACTCCTTGGTTTCTCCCCTTTCTCTTGCCTGGTGCGATTCTCCTCCATGGCTGGTGAGCTCCTCCTTGCAGCTCTCCCCTCCCTTTAAATAGCAGGCTCTCCCTCCTTCCAGAAAGATCCCGACTGCCTAATTTGCCAAGAACAAGCTACTCTAGTTTCACTCCTCCGTTGCAAACGAAATCTGTACCTCTCTCTCTTCTTCTCACTGTGATTAAATCTGTGTGAGTGTGTGTGTGATTGAGGGATTTGTGTTTGGTGGTATTCTGGAGTTGTGAACTCCGGTGGCTGTGAACGGAGCTCGGGCTTGTGACAGTGCTGGGGCTTTGGGACGGTGACTCGGTGTCACCGGAAATTTGGTTGGGATTACCGGAGTTGTTGCCGGATAAATTTGGGACTTCACCTTGGAACTGTGTAGAGTGTGCCTCGTGGATCACTCCGGTGGACATTGCTCAAAGTGGAATTTCTGAGCCTTTGTTTTTAGTTGAAGCCGTCACCATTGTTTGCTTCTTCATTGTGTTTTTCTACTCCCGTTTATTTGTCTAATATTATACTTGTTTATATTTGTCTATTAATTGTTTTATACTAATTAATTTGGTATTTGCAGGTTTGATTAATAATTGATAATACTTGTTTATATTTCTCCATTAATTGTTCTATACTATAATTTGGTATTTGATAATTATATTGTAATAATATTAGATTTGTTCCTATAAGGTAGATAAATGATTATCTAATCTATTTGAGCGTCTTGATGAGTGTTGAGCATGCTTAATCATTGTTCTACATCCACAAACAATCCAACTACTCAAGTTGCAGGTATGACTAGTTCATTTCCAAGTGTGTTAAGCTCTGCTTATTTTAGTTCAAACTAGAAATGCATGCACCGTGCGATGCATGGTCTATATCAATAAAAATTAAATTTATATTATATAGTAACTTTATAAATAATAATGTAAGCAAATAATTGTAATGTCTAGATTATGAGCTCGATACAATAAAAGGAAACAAATAATTAAAAGATAAAGATTAAGAAAAAGTAAACTTTAATAAAGAATCACATAAATTAATAATTTTATTAGAAATTTTCGAATACTTCTTTAAATACAACATTGGTCATACTATCAATAGAAAACATAAATGAGGCCATTGTATAAAAAGAACATCTTTACTCAGTTATGCCTAAGCATATATGCATAATGATATTGTACATTGTGATGCAAAATTTAATTTTCTCAAATATGTATATATTTCATTATCTCATAATATCTTGTTTGTTATAACAAAATAAAACCTCTACTCCAACAAAACAGCTTTCTCTTAGGATTCTCCACAACACATCCAACTCCAAAATTCCATCAATCAAACATTTAAAAAACAAAAACAAAATAACAATAAAACCCAAAGATATTAAACAGAAGAAAGAAAGACTAAACTAAACGGAATTCATGCAATTGGTTGTTTGGCTGAATGGGAACGTCAGATGCCGGGATCAGAACAGTGGCTGGCGTAGACAGTGCTTTCACTTGAATGATTTCCCTCTAAATCGATTCTTTGGTGACGGTCGGGTCGTCACAAATAAAATTGTCCTCCTTGACTCAAAGAAAATCAAAGGAATCACGGGAAAGAAAAGAGGAAGGAGTCGCAGGCTTAAATAAGTATTGAGCTCATGAACAAAACTGAAGAAATTCTTGTGTTAAAAATACTTGGGAAGCAAATCCTTAGCAAATTCGGTAGGATTCCAGACAATGAAGATATATTCGTCTTCGTTTGAGTAGATGACATCGTTAATTGTTTTATCATCAAGAAGTTGGCAAGTCTTGGTCAAAAATGGCATCAGTGGAGATCTTACGGCATTTGCCTCAATTGATTCTTCACCGGCGGCGACACCATGGCGTGTTACACCTGCAACATAAAAAAAGACAAACTTCCAATCTTCTTACCTGCCACAACAATGAACGGCTTTATTCCCTGCCTTACTACAAAACCACAAGGCAGCTTTTCAGGTGCAACTACCTCTAGGAACTGGAGTAAAATTATAACATCAAAACAAATTGTAAAATTCATTTTAGTACTTTTAAATACTCATATTTTTCCATTCCTTTTTTTTTTTTTCTTTTGACAGTGCAATCTAACAACATACTAAAACAATATCCATTTTCATAATTCATTTGAAGGGTTTTTCTAGCAAATCAAAATTGTGTAAATTTTTTTTTTGTTTGAAAGCCAGAGTGCATTGTTAGGATACCCATATAAGGGTATCCTAACATATATATATATATGAACACATACTAACCCAAAAAATAATCAAGCAAATAGAAACAATCCATTGTTCGATATACATTGCGATGATCAGCCACTTTATTCAACCATTTGGCATCCACCACAGTTCCTTCAATATCATTAGCAAGCCAGGAAGAAATTTCAATGTCATCAAATCAAATACCATAAGCTTAAAACATAACATTAGTAATATGTAAAGACTAACCCTTATATGAGAGAGAGAGACAATTTCAACAAATTCACTATGAATTAGCAAAGACTGGAGGTAGCTTCAATTGCAAATAAATGCTTATATGGACCAATGTCTCTCTATCCAAATTCAGAAAAGATATCATTTGGACCCTTAAACTCTGCTTCCTCAAACCCTTAACCACTGTTAAAAAGAAATAATATTAGAAAGCAGATAAATTGATGCCTCAAGTGAAATCAAGTAGCGAAAATTGCCATGTATAAAGTAGGCTCATAATATCAGCACAAAAATGAAATCACTTTTGTGAAACTCATCTTCGAACTCCCTCCCCAAAATAGATTTCACACCTGAATCATCTCCCAATAGATCTCTTTTCATTGGATTGTTGATCCCGTTCCATTCTCTTCCAGAATCCACTTACCAAATGGTCTTACAGCATCTATAACTCATACTGGAACAGTGCACCTTCCCATTGGCATTACCCTTCTTAATGTACTTTATGTACCTGAGTTTACTTTCAATCTTTTATCTGCAAGTAAACTTGTTTCTAATGGCAATTGTTGTCTATCATTCTTTCCTTCAGATTGCCTTTTCCAGAACTTAGCTTGCAAGAACTTGAAGGGGATTGCTAGATTGGAAGGGGGCCTTTACAAGCCTGATTTACATGGCACTGCTTCAGTTGAAACAAGGCCTGTTTCTGTTGTGTCTTCAGTTTCTTGCAATTCAGCCAATTTGATGATGTATTGCTTATGCGATTGTTTGTTAAGTTTGTTAGAAGCTTCAATTTTGGTTTCATGTATAATCCAAGAATTGTGATCATTGTATATTGACATTCAGATTAATACACATATACAAATACACAGAGTTGAGATTTTCTCTCTTTCTTGCACTTTCTTTCTCTTTTTCTTTGAATGTTCATAGTCGAATTCATCATTCTATTATATCTCTAATGCCATTATTAAATGGAATTTAAGCTCGACAATACCTTTACACAGAATATAATCATATTTCAATTGAATAAAAATAGAAGCATAAATATAAGTATTTCTTTATTTTTCTTATATACATTTCGGGCATCAACGGGTTACTGCTAGGATGTATATATATTATATATACTTATGTGCTTGTGTACGGCAGTGGAACTTGCTTGCGATATTCAGCGAGAGCCCACAATGGATATATATTTCTATACGCCGCATAGTGCAACATGCAGTTCTTCATGAAAACTCCAGTGATTTCCTGCCATTGGTAGTCCTATCATCGTTAGAGAATCGTGGAAGCAAAACTTAAACCTTTTCTTTTGAAGATGTTAATTATGTTTTCTTTTCTTTTGAATTTCTTTTTCTTCTTAAAAACCCTCTTTACGAGTATTTATATATTCCAAAGTAGTCTACATATATTCTGCTCACGGCTGTCGTATCTTGTTTGCAAATATTTACCAACATTAAAAGGTTATTTTTAATGTAATAAATTTTTTTTAGTTTTCATTTTAAGATTATTCTTTTTTCTTTGCTGCAAAACCTGTGAATTTCCTGCACTTTATCTGAACTAAGTGATAATCTTATTACTTCAACTTATTTTCCCTTTTGTGTTAATTACCTGCTGGGGAAAATCACCAGTTTCCATCTGAGAGTTGATCAACAACTTTGCTGCACGGTGAAGCGGTGTTGGGTCTCTCTCCCCCTATCACGGGAATTAATATTTATTACTAAAATCTTAATAATGGGAGAGAGGAGTGAAAATAATAGGGTCATGTTTAGTTATGAAATAACAAACTGACCTGTCCAGAATGCATCAGACCCATCATGGCCCATGCAGTGTGTACCAAATTCGACCGATTTCCTTCCAGAGGTATGTATTCCTTTATCACCAATGAGAGATTCAACTTATAAGTTTAGCAAGTGAGATGCGAGGAGGTTAAAATGTATGTATGTATGTGTGTGGATGTATTTACATATACCTATAATGTATGTATGTATGTAAGAAGAGGTTAAAATGTATGTATGTATGTATGTACTTTTGTATGTATGTGCAGTCTGGAACTTGAACGGTAGAGAATGAAAAAAGAAGAAAAATAAAATAAAATTAGGTGGGAGATTAATCAAATACTATTAAGATAGAAATAATGGCACATGTCAAGCAGAGTGTGTTTTTTCTGGAATCATTTTACACATGTATAATAACAAGAACAACTACTTGAGCTCAGCCATTAGTTACTCGATTAGCGGCTTAATCAAGATTCAATAGAAGCCAGGAGATGAAGAAGATAACCTTAACAGTTGGAAGTTATCATTTATCAATTTTAGGTTCTAACGGAATTGTGCTCAAGACACTAGGAATCTTGAGATTATATGAATATCCAAATTA